>OY723391.1:48747001-49102954 GCA_963210295.1 Ophion ellenae
CTCTTCTCCCTCCTCCTCCTCCTCCCCCTCCTCCTCCTCCTCCTCCCCTCCCCTCCTCCTCCTCTCCTCCCCCTCCTCCCCCTCCCCCCACGTCGTTTCTTCGAATATGCAAAGTCTGCGTGTGCTCCTTTTTAACGACAACTTGGCAGCTTCTCCGGATCGTACGCATCGAGAAACAATATTTTGTTTGTTGGTTCATTTCTTCCGAGAATAAATGCATCCAACGTGTTAAGAGAAACGACGCACGCGCGCGGCTCTCTACCGACGAGTTTTGCGCTTCCCTTTCTCCCATTTCTATCGATGAAAACTGTATTTTAATTGTGACCGCGCGTCGCCGAGAGCCAGCCACCTGAGATTTTTTACAAGCACGTTCCACTGCCACGGTAAACTCGTGTGAGCAAAGGAGAAAAGTTGGGGGGGCTGGTTGTGAAGAGAAAAGCAAAGGAAGGGGGAAAAAGTGGCGACTACACGTGTAAATAGCAGAGTACACGCGATGAGCGCCGTCAGGAAAACACTTTCTCGCGATTGTAGATATACGAGCGTCGGCTCGTCTCTTATCCTCACTTTTCTATCGAGATTGCTTTGATGGGTTTCGAGATGTTCCACATATCGCATCAATAGACGGGTATCTTTTTTTTTAACGAGCAGCGAAAATGACGATTCCCTCGCGAGTAACTTTATCCACAAATTATGAGACTGCACTGGACATTTTGTAAAAAAATAATGGCCTAATTTGACGAAACGTGAAACGCGTATTTCCTCAACAGGACGAACGTAAAAAATGGTGACGAGAATGACCCCAGGTAAAATAAAAGGCCAGGAAGAAACGTCCGCGACCGGATTACTTTCTAATCCAGTGCTGCCGCTGCAAATATGTACGATATTGAAGAAAAAGATACGCGTACACGCACACATATTGAAATATATGGACTTTGCTATCGCATCGAAGAAGAAATATTTGTCTTGTCATGTATAAAACACGCAGGACAGGCGAGCAGACTAGAAAACGTCCGGTCGCGTGCCTGTCGAACGCGCCTCGGATAACTTTACGTCCTCAGAGCCCACATTTTTTTCTCTCGTTAACAAATTTATTTTTCATTTCCGGTTGTCGTCCTCGCTTACGATCATATACTTGAAACGTGAACCGCCTCTAAAACGGACATGTCCGAATATATGCGCAAAAATGGAATGGAACTGGATTGAAATTTCCCGTCCGAATAGCCTTGCGATAGTCTCCGTGGAACTACTTTTTCAAACGTAAGAAGACACTGGTTAATTACTCAAGTCACACAGCCAAAATAGCTATGAACACAATGGATACTATTTAGGAAAATTACATGTACCTATACAGAGCTCAGAATTACCGGCTCAGCGATACCATTACGGATGTCAAAAATGCCGCTCATCCGTTGTTCTTGTGCGTAACGAGGCCAATATACCCTCTATAATTATGTATAAACAGAAAAAGGTAATTATTCAACGCGATGATCATACGTTGATCAACGATGACTCAACAGTCGTACAAGATCCCTCGAAACCACACGTGGCCAACAAAAAGTCTATCATCCTAAATTTTGTGCTAGGGATTCACATATTTTTACTCACCGATCACCTGGCTGTTTCCTTGGACAAGACCCTCTACATTGCACTTCGAAAATGCCTCGACGATCGATCATAGCAAATCTGAATAATGGAATGAAGAGTCGAATTGAGATAATTTTTTTCTTGCCCCACTCTGGTGGGCTAGTGTTAAGTTCCGAGGGGGCAAAAAATCGCGTGGAAATTCTATTGACGATTTCTAGGAGCATTCGGCCAAGGCACATATTCGACAGCCAGTGCAAGAGGGCAAATGAGAGGGAGCACAGTGGACGATGGACATATTCTCCAATCAGCATCCATGCGCTACAATTTCAACCTCCCGAATATCGACCTTTTTCCTCCCCCACAAGCACATATATCGCATCATATTAAAGGGCCGAAATCATTTCCTCAGTATATTTGTATCCTTCTCTCTCTCTCTCTCTCTCTCTCTCTCTCTCTCTCTCTTTCTCTGTCTATACTCGTAGATATACACATATATTGGTTGGAGGACGCCATATCCCTCGTTTAACGCCGCTGAATTTCTGTATTCGCATATGTGTATGTGGGTGCGCGACGGTGGAGGCAAGGAGCGAGACAAGGATACGAAAGAGCTCGCGGGCAGAGAGCGAGAGAACGAGAGCGGAAGAGAGAGGAATGGAAGGACCTCGGTCGCTCTTCGCGTATATCGAGAGTCCGACCGGTAGCTCATTTGCGAGTTGTTATAAGAACGATCCACCCTCGCTTCCATCCGACGCCACCGCCGCCGCCGCCGCCGCCACTTCCCTTCGCCGAACCTCCGGCAGAAACGAGCTCTCACTCACCCTCTCTCGGTCGTCCACCTCGCGTTAATGAGGTAGATATATGTAGATCCGCTGATGGGTGTACAGAGCGAAGAAAAGAACCTCGAGGCTATATACACGTGTACCAACTATCTTCCCTCGATATTCCCCGTATATATCCCCGCCTTCCGCCGAACAAAAGCTCGGAACCGAGATAGTTCCACCCGCGTTGGGATCACACAGGAGTTGCATCCTTTCGTGGCTCAGCCCCCGACGACACGAAGCCTGGCACATTTCGTTGCCGTGGTTTCTAAATCGCCAAGTGTCCAGTTCCGTCATCGGGTCGGAGCCAACGACGATACCCCCCCCCCCCCCCACCCCTCCAGCCGCAGCCTCTTCCGAGTGAAAAATTGCCGATTTATACAATATGACGAACGAACGATCGTATACCGTTGCATTTTACCATCCTGCAACACTCGCCGCGTACGTCTTGACGGAAAATTTCGTGCCGACGATATAAAAAATTCTCGGCAAAAGTGTGCACAAAGCTTCTCACTTGTATATTTCTCCTCTTCTCCCGCCCTTTTCTCTACACATTTCGGTATTCAACTATTCGCATATGTATGAGAGCGAAATAGATTAGAGACTCGGCGAATGTTTGTTCTCTTTATTCGAGCATGTATTTTTATTTTCAGCAACTAACGAGCCTCTGCCGAATCCTTTTATCGCTTCTTCCCTTCCCGATGAGACGGGGGCGAGAGAGAGAGAGAGAGAGAGAGAGAGAGAGAGAGAGAGAGAGAGAGAGAGAGAGAGAGAGAGAGAGAGAGAGAGAGAAAGAGAGAGAGAGAGAGAAAGAGAGAGAGAGAGAGAGAGAAAGCTGGAACCGAGGATGCGCGCAGGGGTAGGGAGATCCGAGGGAAAAGCCGGGACCGAATGGCGCGATTTACCGTAGGCTATATATCGAGGCTGGTAAGCGACAACGCGTATACGCTCGCCGCCCCGTCTACGTGCACAAAGTTGCGACTGGTTAAGGCGGCCGCACCGGCCAGTTGACGTAATCACGCCCTTCCAGGCTTTTTGTTCCAAGTAGCCTTAACGAGTATTTATTTTAAAATCCTCCGCGGACTGATTGACCGCGAAAGGTCCCCGTGTGCGACACACTCGGAATGGTCTGAGTCCCGCAACGGGTGAGCGCGCCCCGTTCGACTAAAATAAATAAGCGACGTTTTGACGACAACTACATACGACAACTACACACACAAGTGTGTGTATATATATGTATATACACACACGAGTGTGTGTCTATATATATATATAGACACACACACCCTTGTGTCTGTGTGTGTGTGTGTGTGTACCCACGAACGTTTATTCGATAATTTTCTTCTGGCCGGACTAACACGCTCGTACACCCAAAACTTATTCGGATTGCTCGGAATGGAAAAAAAGTTTAGGGGGCGACAAATATATTTTCGATATGCAAATCCCGCGAAAGAGAGTTTGTTACTTTATTGGAAAAATTCTCCCTGTCGGCCGATGACACGCAGAGCGAGAAAAGCGGAGAGACTATGGAAAAAATATTCGACCGTACAACTGTGATGAAATTAATCGCTATATATCCTCTCTATAATCTCGTTAATGGCAATATTCCTCGCGAAACTCTCTTGTCTCGTCTCCGTGCATACTTTTTTCTTTATATCACCCATCACGTGGTACTTTGTCGGAGACGGAATAAAAGAAACGACCCCGGTTTGCCATAAATAAGACTTTTCGAGAAACCAACGGCGATATTTACGAGCGATAAAAAAGTCTTCCGGAATTTAGCGACATGGAACTGGAAGAGAATTGTGAAAATTAGATTGAAGAACGGAGTGCGAGCGGAGGATCGCGGGGCCAAGGGTCGATGTATTTATTTCTCTGGTATCGTGTGGTCTCATCGCTTGAATTATCGCTAAAGTTTTGTCAATAGGAGATTATTATCGGCTTCGATGAAGCAAGCTTTCACTTCAACGTTCACCGGTACGAGAATGTAGAAGAGATATTTACACGTAGAGAGTGTCGATGCGTTTCCACAGGACTTTGCAACAACCGGCAGTTTTTATCCAATCGCACTTGAGCATATATGAACGCCTCTGGCTTATTTCCCTTGGCAAAGTCTCGTATATACATAATTTCAAAAACTTTTGAAAATTAAAAAAAGTAGGCCATCTAAATAAAAAAATCCCCTCGAAAACATTAGCGCTTGATTTACCTTATGACACAATTCTGATTGACCTTATAATTTTTGTTTCTCTCAAGCAAAGATTTGATTATATTTGTTGAATTAATCAAATCTACAAAAAAAAAGTAAAATAACTTTGTTTTAACTAGCCAAACCAGTTTACTAGAAATGTTGTACGGAAAATTGTTGAACCTTAGGAATAACATTTTTCCAAATACTTTGTGTTCATTTGAAAAAATCACATTTCTATTATAACATCAAATTTATATCACCATTATATAACAGTACAACGTATATGCCACACAGGTACAGAAATGCTGTGCAACGACTTGGCGTGCATGGTTAAGAGAAAAAGCTCAGGAAGACATAAAAATGTTCGTTCCTACCGTTTGCATAAATAACTTTTGCGACAGTATATATATGATTTTTTTATTTTAAGCGACGTATCAACCGCCGGGGTTATTGGCAATGGGATCTGCTGTCTCTTGTGCTGGTGTGGTTCGGATAGGATAACATTGATATACAGGGTGTCCCAGAACTGAATACGTCGGCGAGCGATACGCTGGCTCATCGGGCGCACCTGATTAACCCGCCTTTAAATATTAATAATAATTTCAGGGGCTGATCTGAGACCCACACGTGCTCCCACACATCAATCGACTCAGAATTTCACCCTCAACCCTCCTATTACAGGGAACGCATTCACTTCTGGAATACCCAGTATCGTGGTATCGGTGTGTACGTCGCACCACTCAATTCGGGTCACGGTGACGGAGCTACGTTGTATCCACTGCGATAAATATTCGACTATTCGTTTCAAACCATCGAATATAGCACGATAGATATCAACGGTAAAACCGAGATATTTATTTTTTCGCTAGCAAGATGCCGGCCAAAGTCTATGTGACCAAACACATTTCATGCAATGTGTTTTAATGTAATTGCAATGTCATTGTGCGATCAAGTCTACTTCGCAAAATCATAAATTTTATTTCCACTTGAATAACAAATTGAGGGTAACAAAGAGTTATCTGAGGAAATTGTAGATAATATGTATTACTTGTTAGGAACCCAATCATGCAGAATCGTACAATTCTGCAAAATTAATTTTTTAGAACGATCTATATACCATTTATGTAGAATTACTACTATCCGCTCAACTCGTATTCCTAAAATCGAGACGTGGGGAAATTTTATATGTTTTAACCTAGGATTTGAGTAATGGAGGGCTAGAATCCCTAACTTCAAGAACAGGATCCAGTTCGATATCGAGGCAGATTTCAGAGATAAAAATCATCGGGAGGTGATTTATCCCGAATCGGGCCTTGTTTTTGAAGTTAGGGATTTTTACACTTTTGTGGGGTGATTTTCACATTCATCCAACATTACATTTATCAGTATTGGCTGAAGACACTCGAGGTTTACTGAAAATATGTATTCAAGGATTATAAAAGATCGGGAAAAAAAATTGGTGCTACATGATTACTATCAAAACTGATTTATTGAAATCACAATGTTTGTATCAAATTCAATTATATGAAATAAAAATCTTCAAAAAAAAAACAATAATAAAAAAGGAAGAAAATATCCGGTTTTTAGTGTTTTTTTAGTAAACTTTTTTTAGTAGTGGGCAACGGTTGTTTCGTTTCGTCCTTTTTGTCCATCCCAGTCTTTGTCCCGTCCGGGAGCGTATGGAAATTGACGAGCACAACTGTAAATTAATCAATCAATTATAACGATACAATCGAGTAGGCAATTTCAATATGAACAATAGTCTAGACTTTTAAAGAGACAGTACCTTTCACACTTTTTCAATCTTACAAAATGATCAATCGATTTTTTTGTATAATTTTTTATGCACAATTTTATCATATTAAGAGCAGGTGTGCGTGTTTAAAAGATCAGGAACTCGTCGTGGACGGCAAATGCAATTTGATCATAACCCCAAGTCTGCGATCTACCAACTGCGTGAAATTTTTAATTTTTTGTACCATGAAAAGGATTATACATATTTAATTACATCACCTACTATATTTTTTACCTATCACTGTACCTCAACCTGTCAATCGACACTTTTCATGGTACAAGAGAACAAAAATGCCTAGCAGTTGAGATCACAGAATTGAGGTTATAGTTAAATTGTATTTGCCGTCAACAAGGTCCTGATTTTTTAAAACACGTGTACACCAGTTCGTAATTTGATAAAATTGTGCATAGCAAAATAAACAAAAATTGACTGATCATTTTGTAAGATGGAAAAATGATCAGTCGATTTTTTGGTATAATTTTTCATGCACAATTTTATCACATATCACTATGCCAAATCCATTCAATCGAATCACTTACCTACATCAACGGCTTCCGAAAAAATCAACCATGGGTCACTTTTCCCAGATTCGCCGGTTGCTGATTTTTTTTTTTGCTTGGTGTTCTTGCTCGTACGGGTTCAGAGTCATCAGAAGACTAGTTAAAATCATCCAGATTCTTTTTCAGCGGCTTATAGAATAGAAAAGAAAATGAAAATTAGCAAAATTATACTTCTGTTTTTGTTTTTAGTTCTTTCGTAAAGAACTAAAAACAAAAAATTGAGATGGTCCTAAATGAAAAATTAAACCAAATTAAGGATTTTTTGAAACAATATTGGAGATCATATATTATATGATTAAAATAAATCGTATCCTCACCATCGCATGTCCAATCGTCACTGAAAGTTTGTGTGTTATCAAAGCGTTCTTCCGGACATTTTTTCAAAAGTCTATCCGTAGTATCCTATGACTTCACTGCCCCGTCTACGTCACAATCGCCCGTATATGCGAAGGATGAAGTTTTCAGTTTATCCAATCGTATAAGAGCTTGCTCGTATGTATCTATAAGAGAAATAACTTAGTAAACGAGACAAACGGAATTCACCGGTCCTTAATTATAATGTAACAAAGGCTTCACAGAAACATGTTATTGTAGACACTTTTGAAGAGAACTTTGGTGTCCGGAAAGTGTGCATCTCCATGTGCTGTGATCTAAGAGTTAGAACTCGCAGACCTTTACGAAGACGTTTTTCTTGAATATGTGATGTATAAAATGCCACATAAAAAATTCTACACTCAACAACAAATATGAATCTCCGAGTACTCTTGTTGTCGAGCTTAGAAGTCATGCGCTGGGCTTTGCAAGTCTTCACAGGATTGTCAAAAAGCATCTCCGCAGTACTTTGTATGAATAAACCTTGCTGCGAAGGTATATGGTGTCCTTGTACCTGCTGCGAAGGTACAAGGAGACTTTCAAGGCCCAGAGCATGGCCTCATAGTAGTAGCGCATGGGCTAGAGTACGACAAGAGTCCTCGGAGATTCATATTTGTTGTAGAGTCTAGAATTTTTTATCTAGCATTTTTCACAGTACACATTCAAGAAAAACGTCTTCGAAAAGGTCTACGAGTTCTAACTTTTAGATTACAGCACATGGAGATGCACACTTTGCAGACTTTAAAGTTCTCTTCACAAGTGTCTACAATAATATGTTTACGTGAAGCCTTTGTTACGATATAATCCTAAACGGATCATATTTCGGGCAAAAGAAGAAATAGCCGTTGTCCACTGTTCAACAGAGCGCAACGAGTATGTCTTATATTTTCCGAAAAATCAACATTTCAAAAATCATTGGCTACCTGCAATTCAGCTTTTTCCGTCGCATTCATGGCCACTCGATGGGTATGACATTTCGCCTCAAGGTGGAACGCGCGTGCTCTCTTTATTTCTATAGATTTTGTTCAAGTTTTAACTAGACATTGTTCATATCATTGTGCATGTTTGAGTGAAATTTTAGAACAGTCCACTATTTAGATTGCGAGATAATGGGTTTTAAAATTGCAACTTTTAACAATACAGGGTCTGGATTGACCGAAAGTCAGGTCACATAATTCGTCGTACCATTCCATTGTGTTTGTAATTTTTTCAAAAAATTATGTTTAGATAGCAAACTAGTCAGGGAAAGAGTGAGAAAAGTTTGGATTGCCTGTACTATCCAGTTTTGCTAAAAACGTTCAGTAAAGACAGAATAATGCTCCGTAAAAAATATCTGTCCCCTATTATAAGAAAACATTTGGCAACACCGCAGAACAGTATTGTTCAGTATTTCGAGAAAAAAAAAGATCGTGTTCCCAAAGTTCAAAAGTTTTATCATAAAAAGAAGATTTGCATTATAAATATTAATATTTTATATTGTTTATGTTGTCTTCATTAACAAATTAAAGTGTTGGTTAATTCATAACTAATTAAAAACTTTGTTCGATTAAAAATTACTTCCAAATAAAAATTTGGTTGCAGTATTATTTTAAATATGCCGCACAAACTTGCGTCATTAGATACGTGGACCGATGCGGTTTTGCATATGTGTTCTTATTATAGGAGGCAAATATTTTCTACGGAAAATGATTCGGTCGAAATTTTAATGTAGACCCTGCAGGGTTAGAAGTTGCAATTTTAAAACCCATTATCTCCCAATCTAAATAGTCGACCGTTCTGAAATGTCACTCAAACATGCATAATGATATGAACAATTTCTAGTTAAAATTTGAACAAAATCTATAGAAATCATGAGCGCGCGCTCGTTCTATCTTGGAATCCTTTCTGGACGGTGCAGGGACTCTCTCTCTCTCTCTCTTTCCCTCTCTCGCAAAGGGACAGAGCGTTGTTTTATTGTACATGAAGAACTACTGTACGTTAGGTTATAATATACTCTACATTATATTGAGGCGACGTAGAAGATGTACGACGTCACATAGGAGTGCGAGAGAGATAGCTAAAATTCTTGAACAAAGATTTCTCAATAATGAACAACTTCGAACGTAAAATGAAACCATCAAACTCTATGTCTATGAATTCTACAAAGCCTGAAGCTCGGTTTTTTTTTCTGAAAAACTTAACGGTCTTTGAGAAAACTGAGTTAAACAATTTATGATGTTTTGCCGATCTTATACATGTCCCCAATCCTTACCTGCACCACCGTTAATCTTGACGTCCCACCACAGCCAATTGTCTAGAGGAGAGCGATCCATTCTCACTAATTCGTGCAATCTTTTGCAAGATTTGATAGTGTACGGTGGAGACGGATATTTTTCAATGCACTTTTTTTCTTGTCTGTTTAAAGAGATCCACGACGTTGGCATGATGTCGCCATCTGAGAGTCATGTGATTTGACTTTCGAAAAACTCGACGGGTTGAAATTTGTATTCCTGTCCATGGTTGATTGAGAGTTGCAAACATGCAATACCATAATTACATTAGGTTTAATAGCATCAATGCCATAAATTAAAATTCTTTGATTGCGAATATCTAGTACTTACCAGCGGGCTCTAGTTTTTTTTTCTTTTTCCGATCTTCTTTGCCGTGCTCGTGTACATGTTGCGCTATGGAATAATCTGTGAACGTGAAAATATGCCTGATTTATGTTTGAGATGTTCGACTTTGTTTTCGTAATATGTTGTGTAAAGATACATTAACTCCCTTAAGGGGTAACACCACTTTAGGATTTTTGAAAAACTTGATTTTTTAAATTGGCTTAAGAGATGCTTTGAACCATCTACAATAGGGGGAAAAAGTTCGGTATCTGTAAAACAAAGGTCCGCAGGCCCATCTGGGCTCCTCTACGTATTTCATGAGATTGAAGTTCGTATCGTTGGAACGCAACGAAAATTAATACTTAGGAATTGCTTTTTATTTCTACCGGCCAAATCTGCTCACAAAAATTGCTTAATTCTTTTCAAGACAATTATTCAAAGGTCTACAGTATAAATTATAAGAAGGGATTTTTCATATTAATAAAAATGAGGAAATTAAAATCTAACGAAGAACTTTCGTTGCATTCTAACTATGCAAACTTTAACATCATCGTATTTCTCTAGCTGTACTCATGGAAATGAAAAAATCTTAAAAAATGTCTACATTCAAATTTGCGGCAGTTATACCGTGTGCCGCAGAGCGTCTTAAATTCAACATTCCTCGCGAGAATGGCTCCAGCGTCACGTTTTTCTATAACTTTTTAATAGGAATTTTTTTTATTCACTTTAAGATATGACTAATAGAATCCTTCAATATTATTATCCTCTTGTCCTTGCACCAAAAAAATCGCAAAAAATTACTTAATTTTAGGAGTTTACAGTCGTGTAAGCCCTTAAACATACTTACCCTTTTTTATAATGGAAACCTTGTGTATCCCCGTGTTATCTGCTTTTTATACACTGTTTATACGTCACTGATGAGAGAGAGTGGGGATAGAAGGAGAATCACACGCGCACACTCTTTAATATGTTTTTTAGAAGTTAACAATTTTCACGAGCACTCTCGCGTTGCGTCCCTCACGCGCTATCTCGCTCAGTTTTGTACTCGACTCCTTGAACGCAGTCAGCACGCAGTTCGGCCCGAAGTCCCGGATATAACACGCGTACACGCAGTTGGCTTTTGTCTCACTTTTTCCCAGCTTCAGCCAAAGCCCCCACATCTTATCGCTCTCAGATGCGTCACGCTTTTCAATGACGAACCCAAACAAACACAGGCATGTATTTTTCATTCGACGTTTACCTCACGACTCTGTCCGCAGGCCGGCCTGCACACGCGCTCCGGGGTTCGCATGGGCTCCCAGGAACCACGTGGCTGACACGCCATTGGCTGATGCGGCGCTGGAGGATCGCCTGACGCGCTACGAGTTCACACGACGTACTACTACGGGGTTCACATATCCGCTCGCACGGCGGCTCTTTTAATTTTTAATTTTTTAACTTACTTTGTACAGTTGACACGGTCGCTTCGGTATGACGTTGCAATTCAAGTTCTATTTCTTTGCGTATTTGACGATGTCAACGCATCCGCGTCTTACTTTTTTCAGATGTCTTTTCTTTGTCCATCATAAATGGAACACATAAAAACACAAAAAAGCTATTGCCAAAAAGTTTTTAGTATAACACGCCGTTTCAAAAAATAATCGCGTACAAACGGGGAACAAATTGGGTAAACAGACCGGCATCGCATGTGGAATCCCGTCACAATATGCATACGATGCGTCATCTACACTATGCGAACTTCATAGACTAATCGGATCCGAATCGAATCGGGCACTACGATCACAAGTGGCACCAGTATTTCGAATTCTTGCCACCGCGTCGCCGCCATGTGTACAGAGTTGGGACTATCTGGATTCCCATGAGGATACCCCTTCTGGGGAATCCATTCTATATGCCGACCGGAATCTGACAGGAAATTAGATGCCCCTAAGACATTTCTGCACGGGGAGTTCCGGCAAAGTCAGGTAAATCGCGTATGTAATCATGTTACTTTGATACGACCACACGCACTTGCTCCCGTGCAGCAGCAATAACTGGCGCGAATATAAGCGTACTCGCATATAGCCCGTGTGATATTAGATTTTTCGGGAGTAAGCGCAAATCCACGTTTTGGAAAATCGTTGGATCCTTTTTCGCATCGCTCAGCCATCGGTCTTTTGATCGGAAATTAGATTTAATCGGATTACATTATATTGGATTAGGTTTATTGGTGTTACTGTGTCCAAAAGCCACCCAATCCTCCTTTATTTGCAATACAGAGAAAATATACAGAGCAATAAAACAAACGACTTGATACAAAAGCAAAGACAACACGACAGATTAAGGGGCCAGTCCACTTTGAAAATTTCAAAATCGATAGCAAGCAAGACTTGAAGAAATCGACGATGATGAGCAATCAGAAGGGATTTTGTACGGTGCAGGAATTGCCGATTGAGTTTGGGTAAGAGTTTTTCGTAGTGTAAACTTCAAACGCGTTTTTCTCGAAACAACGTTTTCAAAATGTAGCTCCATCGTATCTCTAAAACTAATAAACTGATTCTCTTGAAATTTGAACCACATATTGTAAACATGATTCGCAACAAGATGACCTTCGACGGTTTTAAAATTTCGATTTTTACTCTTTTTGTTTGGCGAAAAACTGCGAAAAAAGCGTTTTTTTTATTTTTCGTTTTTCATCTGCCATTATTTTTATTCTTTGACAAAACTTTATATCCGAGGGTCATTTTGTAGCTGGTGTCATACTGAATCTAATGGACTTTGATTTTTTTGTTTCAGACAAGCCGTTGCCGAGTTGTGATGGTAGCTACCTAGCCCACCTATTTTTGAGGCGTTACGTTAAACTATAGTTTATGTACTTAAAAATGAATAAAAATGAGTACAATTTTTTCTTTTTATGTATTTCAAGACTTTATTCATCAAGCCCAACAACTTTTATATTCATATATTTTATAAAATCCTCAAAAAAATCGCGAAAATAGCCTTTTTCGTGGCTCCAAAGGCGACTGGCCCCTTAATGCGTTATATCTATGTGGCTCACCTAATAACAGAGATTTTCGGAAATTTTACTTGAGAATAATAAAAAAAGCAATTAGAATAAGGTTCGGAGGGTTTATTCTACATGTGTAGACAAAAATTTGTTAAAATACAAAATGGTAGCTCTGTCGTTTTTTTAGTCGCTCCGCAGGAGGATGCGGATCTTTTACGGATAATCACTTAAAACGGGATTTAAAAAAAAACTTCGTCATTCACATAAGTTTTGCTCGAGGAATACTCACGGTTATTAAAACTTTCATTTTTATCCAAATTGGCATCATTTGAATATATTTTTCTTTCTTTCGCCAAAAAATCGACCCCGATTTGTTCATAAAACTTCTTTGGAGCATCTATCCAGAATCTAGAGTGAACATTTCAAGTCGATCGGATTCAACCTGCCCGAATTATGCGTTCTCCCGATTTAAAGAACGGTCGTTTCAAGAAAAACGCGTTTAACGTTTCCAAACTGGTTAAGGAACTATAGGCCACACGACGGAACTAAGGGTCTCATTTGAATGCTGTGCGTATCCACTAAGGCATTTTAATAGTGAGTCTTCGGTTGTTGGGTGGTTGTATACATTTTCTGCAATAACTGAACGAAACAGATTAAAATTGCGACTTTCACCGTCTAGGCTGTTTTGTACATTTCGGAGGACTCCAAGGCAATTCGGAAAACGAGCTCCAATGAATAAAAAACGGTCCGATTTTTTTCTCACTCAGATGGGATGTTTTAATAACGCAAATGAACGTCATCTTTCACAGTTTTCGTGCAATGCAAAGAAAAATACAAAGCACCAAAAGAGACTCGATAGAAAAACAAAGAAGAAATTATTGTTTATGCAAAATAAAAACGAAATAGAAGTACCCAAGTACATGGAAAAATGCAAACAAAAAAAATCAAGGGCCGAAGGAAGAAAAACGAAGATAGATGAGGAGGGAAGACGGAGATTAGAACGCGGTAGGCGTGAAATATGACAAAACATTTTCTATCGAAGCGAGTAACACTCAACATTGAAATATGCAACGCGGCATAAATTTTCTCGTAAACTCATTTGTTTTCTCAATTAAAATGAAACTTGCCCACTGAACAAATAATCACGAATCATGCTCGGTTCACCGCGGCTAATCGAGTCTTTTTCGCTGTAAAATCGGTCGATCGGTTTTCCCCTCGTGCAGTTTTAACGAGCCGCAACCGTTGTATAAAAACGCGCGTGAGATAGTCGTTTTAAGTAGGATCGTACAATAAATAAACAAAATTCTGTCGAGATTTTACAATCACCGACTGCGGTCTGTCTCTTTAGCTTCACTTTCGCGATAACCGCTGCGCCACTGCGTATTTTTATTCTCTTTCCTATTGTGTCAGGGAGGGGGGATCGTTTGGGACGCTCGCGGGCATACACGAGTCGACGGCCAACAACTCGAGTTCCGCGGGTGCGACCTGTGCCGCGTTCGGTCGATGCGTCAACCACCTCGGATCCTTTTAAAGATGTTACATCGAATAGCGCGACTACGGCTGTGAGAGTCGTGGACGGCGTACGACGAGAGCAAGGATCCGGTTTAGTCATGTTACACCGCTTTGCGCTAAGGCGAGAGTACGGAGCTTTGATGGACGGACTTGCTGTCAGCGGACAATCGACATTTACATTGTCGTTGGATTATTTCTAATCGATCGACCACCCCCCACCCCCCCCCCCCCCCTTCCCAACGTCTTTCACCCTTTCTTTCACTCGTTACGATGCAACGTGGAAAGCTTTCAACGCAGTATATAGATACTTTCGCGAAGCTCGTTCATGGGAAGCGCCGATCTTTTCTCGATTGGTAGTACGAGCCACGAGTCTCCACCGATACAATCGACTCATTTGGTGTCCTGCTGAAAAGGCGGATATAGGAAATGATGGTCTACGGGTTTTATCGGATCGCCGATTATTGTTCGAGCGCTGTCAGTCTCGATCCGGTCACGCGGGGATGTCCCCGAGTCTCTTCCTCAATCCTGCCATATTTATTCACCTCTTTTTCGTCTCTATCCGTTGCGTTCTTTCCGCGTGCCATCTCCGATCGATCCACTTTTTCTTTTTTCTACTTTGTAAGCGCGATCCGTTCTCGTTATTCTTGTCCTTCTCGGCTCCGCGTATCTCGTCTCGCACTTGAATCTCCTCTCGTCTTCGGGCCGATCGTTTTTTTTCTTCTTTTTTCAAGGTTAGAACGCGCCGGACCGGGCGCGGCTCTGCCCAAAACGGCAAGGAGCGCGTTCTTACGCCACAAATACCACAGCTCCGACTCATCCGATAGAACGTACAAGACTCCGAAGAGATGAGAAGATGACACGAATAACGAGGAGAAGACAAGAGACGTCGAGGAGAGCTCCAGGGGACAGGCTGCTGGAAGTGCCTGCGTTGGACGAAGAATCCTGCACGTGACCGCGAGCTCTTCGTTTTCTTTTTTTTTTCTTTCCTCATTCTCCGCGGAGAACGGCTTCGCGCGCTCACGATTCCCAGAAAGTTTGTGTTTTGCCTAAGTCGATGGAGCGAAAAGAGGCCTCGCGAGGTCTGCACCAGGTGGTGGTGGTGGTGGTCGATTCCTTGTTAAACTTGTTTCGACACGACCGCGACGAGCGGCGAAGAGACGTCTTTAGCTAGAACCCGCGCACCCGAGATAACGAACCACCTTACCGCGAAGGCGACTTCCGCCCGGATTGTTCGAGATGACCCCGGCCGTACGTGTTCGATCGAAAAGGAAAGAACAAAAAAAGAAATAAAATCTCGATCTTATTGCCATTGGAATCGATATGTGTAGAAAAGAGTCTTCGAGGATAAATCTACTTGCGCGCGCAGCTGTCCAAGAGACAAAAAGATTTCCCCGTCTCGAGAACAAACGTGACGCCCTTTATCGGCCAATCGAGGAAAAGACAGGCTTCCTCCGGCATGTCAACGCGTAGCACATTCCTGATTGCGAATATTCCGAGTGCGCGGAAACAACATTCATAGGTTAATGCAGATATCTTCGACGGAGGATTCTGCAACGGGGAGGGGGCCTTTCGATCGATATTGCGCCGCGCAAGGTGAAACTCGTGGCGCGGAGTGATGTGCGAAGCCGGGCCCAGCTAGGCCCGTGCGAGGTTATCGCGAGCTACGAGCTCCAAAAATAAACGGCTCAATATTATGGTTGAATCGTTAGAGTAAATAGTTGAAATTAATTAACGGTTGAGGCGAAGGAAGACGGACAAAGCGGAGGAGCAGCGGCCTCGGGCATGTGCGCGCGTGTGTGTGTGTATGCGAAACACGGGCTTTCACATTCTATGTATGTTCCGCGGAGTGTCTGCACGCTGCTGTACGTACCGTACGATACATCAGACTGCATGGGGGAGGAGGTAATAACGGAAGCTGGACGTTGCGAGCGAAGACCGCGCCGGACTAACCACATCACGACGGAACTCGATCGCGTATACGTCGAGGGCGAAAGTGCGACCGAGATGGGAAAACGCGCTTTGGAGTTTCTGACGTTGAGAGTGGCTGCTGCTGCGCTCTCTCGCTAAGCCACAGAAGGGACTAATTGATATCCTGGAGTCTCCTCGAGCGGCCAATTACAATGCCAAAGAGAAAGAGGGAGAGAGGGCGAGGCTTTCGGGCAGAGTGCTCGCGGTGATCTCTCTGCCACGTCTGATACTCTCGTTTCTCTCGGACTTGCTCTCTGTCGATGATCGCCTCGACAAGTTTAACTCGCAGCCTTGGAGATAGCCTTGTGAAACGGTCGAAACTACCATTCATCCTCGGTACTATCGCGACGTTGCGTAAGACAACGCGTGGTCCTAATAGCCGGAGAGCCGGCTGCCAAATTTCCTCCCTCATCGAACATAAGAACGAATTTTTTCGTGTCGACGGCTTATATGTTGCTCAAGATGGCTGAGCGTTCCATACATCCTGTATCCTGACCGGATTGGCAGAAAAAGCCCACTTCCGGTATAGTTTTCGGGGTGAAAATCCCTCACTTTGAGAACGAACAAAAAACGTGCGGTAATCCCTTACCGGAACCAAGGCCCCTAAAGGTCGTCGCTCACTTATCAACCCGGCACCCGTAGCATCACCGGATCGGCTCGCTCGCAAGAGTTGACAAGTGAGCGCATGTGTATGGAAAGCCCATCTACGAAATGACAACCGCTCGAGGCGAGGCGGTGCTGATCGGGTGCCGGGTTGATAAGTGAGCGACGACCTTAAGTGCGACTCATTTTCGCAAAGTTCCTCCGTGTTTTTTCTTTTCTCTTCAAAGTAGGTGGAACGCTGGTGAAAAAAAAATGCCTGCCACCTTTGAGTCGCGCGACTTGTGACTGTTCATTTTTAACGCAGCCGCACTTCCCTTACGGAACATATGGGTATTTTTTTTAATGGAAAATTCAGCGTCGCCCAACGGAGACGCGAATCTTTTTTGCCCAAGGCCAGCGATTGCAGTATCGTTTTTTTTGTGTTTCGGACATTAAAGAAAAGTTTTTTCAAACAACTCTATGTTGGATGACGGAGGAGCGTAGTGAAAATGAGTCGCACTTACGGGGCGGGGGAGGGGGCTTGGTTCCGGTGCGGGTGAAAGGTGGCCGAAACCAAGCGAACCAATTTTTTCCTAACATGCTTGTCTTTGGTGCAAGTTTCAGTCGTAGATATGTGAAGTACGGTCAGCCGTAGTTCGGTGAGGGAGTTTCATCCCTAAAAATCATTCCGAATGTGGCCCTTTTTCGCCAAATCCTTGCTGAATTCAGGATGTATGAAACCCTGTGCCATCTTGACCAGTCATCGAATATTCGAACAACATTTGTTCGTATATGTTCGACGAGGGCGGGAACTTTGTAGCCGGTTCTTGGACTATAATATTCTACTCGAAAATCGATAAATATGAGGTCAACTTATCTTATTTCCAATATTGCGAGGCTAAGAAAGTCGCGCACTTTTTATTAGGCCGAACGAATCGAATAAGTCTGAGCCTTCGAGCCATTCTCTCGATGCACACGGCTAACAATGAAATGGAAAGAGAGTCGCGGTAGGATATCGTGGGCGAGAACACGAGGGTGCATCACACTTCCCGTAAGGACGGGGCGCCGCAGAAGGCGTGGGTGTTCCTTTATTGGACTAATTTCACACCTTCGCATCTGTGTCACCTCCTTTGCCCCCCCCCCTCTCACGCTGTTTCTCTCTCAATCGGCGTCCGTGTACGGCACGACACAAGCCACAGCATCCCCGCTCCCGTCTTTCGCTCACTCGCTATCGACGGGGGGACAACTTGCTTCTTCAGCCCTTGAAACGAAAGAGCCCCTCCCCTCCCACCCCATTATCGTACGCCGCACAACTTGCCTCGTTACGTCTACGCAAGTACAACCGTGAATACGTAGGGATCCTGCGTACTCGTGCACCCTTGCAAAGAAGATAACGAACGGGAGATCGAGTCACTCGATCCTGCTCCACCAGACAGACGTATTTCGTCGCGTATAATCCAACGGGGTCGTTGTTTTGGTGTCGATTCTCGCACCCCTCTAGTTTTGCATCGAGTTACTCGCGCACCCGATCAGACCTTACTCGTTCGACGAATATATCTATTTGTACGGACCTTTCCTCATCATTCGCCTAACGCGAAACCATTCCGGAACAGCTTTGTGTCAGCACCCTGGACGACTTCCTCAATTTTATTTCCACCCAGAAATCTACCGCGGTTTCTTCAGAATCATGTGACAAGTATACAATAAATTGCCGATCCCCTATCACGAAGTTTCCCAGAGTATCGCGAAAACCCACAAATGTCCCAATTTTTTACAAGGCGAATCGATCGTGATGTATATCCAAAGAGAAATTCACACGCACGCCGGATATGAGGGTTTTTTTTTTCATCGAATAGTTAGGCTCCTCTGTTTGTATGGAGGTACTTTTCACAGCTTGTGCAACAGTGAAAGCGAGAGGGGTTAATTAGTCGCAGCGTACCTACACTCTACGGCATACAATAGACTGCATTCGATGCGAAAATATATGGAGAGCGCGGAGGACGATAGACTCATTATCATTTGTATCGAATGGTCGTTACCGATAATGCCGAGCGTCGACCATAGATCGTCGGGAGTTCAAGCGGTGAAAGCGGAGCTCCCGAGTTCAAGATTAAGTACGGATACGAGAGCGTGAAACAGGTACGTCGATAATGAATTTGGAGCACTAGCTGGCAAAAAGGAGTATGGAGCTTCGAGGTGTTTCCCAAGCTATGGCTCGAGACAGCGGAATATGTACGTCTACATCGAGGCACGCGCAATCCCACCACCGCATATTCCCAGAGAAAACTACTTGGTTAAATGATATGGTGCCAATTGAATTGATCAATTCACTTTCTCGATGGCGACACTCTGTTTCGAATTAAATAAAATTATTCGCAACGCTATGCGTCCGAACCTGCTCGAAAAAACACACGCGCGACGACGAGTCTTCTTACGCAGACCAACTCGGTATAATATTATTCGACTGGATGATATATCTTGAGCGAATGAAGATGGAATAATGCATATCGAGGCTAGTTATTATTCTTATTTTTTTATTTATGTGAATATATTCCAAACATGGCACGCGCGGGCAATATATTCTATTAGGAGAAAATTATAGACTATCATAGTAAATTCATCGTGTTTGGTGTTTTTCATGATATTTGCCAGAAATACGCTTCGACGTGTTGTTTAAAAAGAAAGTGCTCCGTGAAAGTGTGACAACTTAAATTTTTTCCGTCAGAACCGCGTCCAGTGATTTTTATTCACCAAGTGTTTGGTAACATCAATCGGTAAATTTTACTTAAAAATTTGAATTCCAGAGGCCGCTCTCTTGTCGAGACCACGCGGCTATGTTATCGCAGTCAATATTTCCAATGTATCCCCATCCACTCTCCTGCCGTTCAAGCACCACTGCATCGACACTAATGGTAATAAAATATTTGCCCTCGGTGTGGTCCGAACGCTCGGTATCAAACGTCCAGGGGATATCGTACATTTGTTCTGATGAATACTCATCTTTGGTGGCCTCAAAACTCCTCAAGGTCTCATTTGGCCACTGGGATTTCTTACCCGAACGTATATGTAAAGAAAGTAGCCCGCGTAGTTACGGTTTTCCTCTTTCTTTCTTTCTCTCCCTCTCTCTCTCTCCCTCTCTGTCTCTCTCGAACAAGCACCGCTATCCGACCGAGGCCAGTTACACGAGCGGCTAACAACCCCTCAGCTACTCCCCGGAGGGATGGCAAATGTGTATAGTGCAGAGATAGCTCAAAAGTCCAACACGCTGATCGACACACGCAGCTGCTAACGACTGTTGATCATTCGCATTTTTTCGAGACTGGCAATACTGCAAACTCCCCCGTGTAGCTCCAGGCTTTCGTGGAGTAATGGTGAAAACGTTGGGAATACATCATCTACAATAATCCTCGTTGCTGAGCATAAAAAATCCGCGAGTAAAAGTAATAATCCTCCGATGAACTTGACGTGAGGATTTTTGTAGCCCGCACGGGCGATAGCCGTATCGATTTTTCTTCCGCGTTCGTACATTGTTATACGGCGAGACCCTAATAAATATAATACGAGCGGGCAAAGCACCCCCCACCGCCTCTCCCCCTCGCTCTCTCCAGTACGGCTTTCGGGCAACGCGCGGGCCGCGCTCGTTAAGGAAATTGGCTCAAATTAAAAGACGATACAGTCCTACGCGGTTATTGGCCGTTGGTACGATCCGTACGGATATTCCAACGACTGTGGATATTGTTATACCTCTCTCTCCCTCGTTGCAAGGGATGAGTTATGTATCGAGGAGCAAGAAAAAAAGCGGACAGTGTCCAACGATTGTATCGTCCGGTTCACGAACCGACGAGGTTCCGAATGTTGTATACTCGTGCAATTTGGCTGTCGGAAGGAGACGCGAGCGAAGAGCGAGGGTGAAGGAGCTGCGGACGGACTGAACCTAAGTACCGTATCATTATCCTCGGTTGGACGGATCTGGTAATGCGCGCAAACACTCGCTCGGTTCCCACGCTTACGTGTTGCACATTGGGCTCCTCTTAGGCCGGGTCTCCTAACCGTCTCTGTGTTCGTACTCGCGTTTTAAGCCTACGCAAACGTCATTCGCGTTTGCCAATCGTGCGTGTTGCGGTGACACGCGCACCTCTCTCGCTCCTTCGATCCCCGATCCCTTGCTCTCTTGCAACCCTGTTTGCGCGTTTCTCCAATGTATCGTAATTCACCGCAATTTACCGCAACGCTGTGTGCAAGCTTTGCTTTGTCTCGATTTTTCGAGGCACACGCGGACAGGGATGCGGTTAAGAGTGCGAACCGAAATACTCTATTTCATATTCGCTCGCGTGTCGTGCCATAAATTGTCCTATGGGCGCGATACGAAGAGCGATAAAAATGAGATTGTACGAAAAAACGGGGAGAGGGAGAGAGAGAGAGAGAGTTTGCGCTAATACGGTAGTACGCGAAAATAAAATCTCCGTACGATATTTTGTCGTCAGGATCCGTGGCAACCGAAAAAATGTCGAAGAATGTATAACGACCGCGCTTGACAATAGTCCTTTTCGAGTGTGTTCTTTTTATTCGAAAATATTAAGCGCCCTCCCGTTCGAAGGGATTTGTATCACCAGTTCCAAATGTTCCTATATAGAATATAGGAACAGTTCTATCGCCTTTGAGTGCGATTCACTAGCCATCCGTGGGCAGGCCTCGAGAATAAGTACGGGTCGCGTAACCTTCTTTCCAGCGCACGCTCTCGATTTCGATTCAGATTTATTCCTTTTGCAGCTATCCATCCATCCTACCTCGACACCCTCTTTCTCCTTTCTCTTCGCATAATGATTTTTGTATTGCCCTGTGGCGTGCACCTAATGGCAGAGTCCGGCAGTTTCGTGTTGGCCGAACATTTTCAACCGTGCCGCACGAATCCTTCCATGGCTCTTTTTCCCTCCGTTCTACCAAACGGTCCCTACGAGAGTCTCACCTATCGAGTCACTATATCATTATCAAAGTTTCGCCACGTCACGTATAAACGTAATCCACCTCTAGGCATCTTTTTTCTCTCTCGATGCAGTTCTCGTTCACCATTCCCCTTATCGCGTCACTATCCCCGTTTTATTACACGTTTTTGTAACAACGGGTAATTGCTCCGCGCCGTTGTTCATTACTACGCGGTTCATTTTTTCCCAACTTCTGCAAGATTAAATGGAAAATAAAGAAAATAAAAATATAACGAGAGTAAGGGGTCCCGTTCGAGTTGCACGATCAATTGGACGTATACGTCAATGGGGTTTCGGTAACGCTAATCTTTTCGCCGCGTCCCTCCTACGCAGTGTTGTATCTATCATTGCTTTCGTGAAAACGGCAATTATTATTCTTTTCAACCTCTCGCCTCCTTATTTTCCTTCGTCCCGTTGGCATACCCAAATAACCCGCTGCCGTGTATGTAATAACGCCGCGATCGCGGCGGAGGAGTACAGAAATCGACGCAGCGCCTTGACGCGGCGCCCCGTTCCCCCGAAATCAACTCCTCATTTGACATTCGTCAATGAAAGAGCCGTTTTTAATTCGTTCACGAGTTACAACAACTGCTTCACCGATTCAACGATCCGATATAATTTTTCCGGAGAACGATTCGATGGGACCTCGATCGTATGGACAGATCTCCCTACGCTTCCAACTCACCCGTAACAATCGGACAAATATAACGACTAGTTGTCCAATGCTATCGGAGACGAAAAATACGCGTATTTTTGTAAAAGTCTCCGTTACGAAAGTCAGTTTGCGAAAAATTGGCTCGCCCTCCCGTTTCACGTATTTCCGTGCTTTCTTCTTCCCCCGTGTACCTTGGATCAGTACATACGTCGCCGGGTTTCCCATTATTTCGTTCGAGCGTGTACACATTCACGGGACGAAAATCCCCCGCGTGACTCTCCCCAAGAGTACTGGACCAAGAGTGGGAGTGAGCGAGCGAGAAAGAGAGAGAGAGAGAGAGCGGACGGCCCTTTGCGCGTCCTCCTCGAAACCCATCGCGTTGTTGTTTCTTGCTACTTTCTTAGGAAGCCTCCAACGGCAACTGAACATAAGCCGGGCCACTCGTATATCGGTTATGCGAAGAAGCAGCCGTCCAAGCAAATTATAACGGCCACGGTACATTGTTTGAAAAATATGTATAGTTAGGAGGGAAATACGGTCTACGTACGTACGGGACATTTAACGTGAAATCGCGCACGACCTCGGGTACACTCTCGATCATTCTCCTCTTCAAGACTTTAAGACGTTTATCGCGCAACCGCATCGAAACCTCAAATTGTTTTTCTTGCTTGGATTACTTGGCTGTTGCGTCTCTGTCGAAGGAAAAATCGGCGCGCTCGGAAATAAGCCGATCTTACGCGGAAAGACCGATAGACCTACGCGGTATACTTTCCGTACGGAAGCCAAGGACAGATAGGAGGGTACTTTCCAAGCATAGCGAGGAATAACAGGATGCACCGGACATACGGTGGACATCGTTATCCCCGCGAACCTCAGCTACGATTCCAGGCACACGAAACACGCCGGAGGGAGAGAATACACGCGTTGTTATATAGCATTACTAGTGTGTGTGTGTGTGTGTGTGTGTGTGTGTGTGTGTGTGTGTGTGTGTGTGTTTTCCCCCGTGAGATCAACTTCTTTTCCGATCTTATTCTCTTCTCTTCGTTTTCCCTCTTTCCTCGTTAACGCGATGCGAGCAGCTTTTCAATTTTCTCATATCCAGCCTCTTATCGTTCGCTCTCTTGATCCCTCCCCTCTCAAAGAATATTGCGTTTTCATCATCGCCGCCCCTCCTCCTCCTCGTCCTCTTCCGCCGTTTGGTAATTTTATTTTTCAGGAATAAATCGCTTCCCGTGTAGGAATTGTCGCCGAGATCCAATTGGATTCCCATACTCGTCCCGCCTACTTTCTGGCAAGGATCCAATGGTCATCGCATTTATATACTAAAACGTCACGCTCGTGCATTGGATTCTAATCGGTATCCTCCCTATTGGAACCCAACGTACGAATCCAATTTGAATCCTAAAGGATTGCCACTTTATCGATCCGATGTGAATCTTGATGGAACCCATTGCATTCTTTACGTTGAATATTCTCAACAAAATATGGAGACGTACAAAATGAGTGGATTTTGAGGAGGCTGCTCTGACCCAGGTAGGAATTGGCGATGAAAAAAGGGCTCGCCAAGCTCTGAAGCAAGGCTCACATTTTTTTATTCAGGCTGAGCACCAGCCTGATTTCAGGCCTAGCTGAACCCCTGAATGATAACGCGGTTTCAGGCTGTTGCTCACAGGCTTGACCAAAGGCTGGTAAAAAAGCCTGTACTAAGCCTGAAACGACGAAACAACAAGGTTCAAAACGAGCCTTAAGGAAGCCTTCACGAGCATTTATGACCAAGCTTATCCCAAACTCTTCTCGAGGCTATATGAGGCCTGTTTTTAGTTTTCTATATTCGACATTGGGGTAAATTTAATAAATTTGTAAAGAATTCATTTTATTTATTATATATATTTATTATTCATTATATTATTTGTTATAAAATATATATAAAATATTTTAAACACAATACTTTATTTTATTTATTGTTTATGGGACACGTAATACACAGAGTGTACGCAAACCCCAGATAGTGAGTATATACGAAATGTGTATGTGACGAGAAAAAAACTTTTTTGTGTACCTCATAAATATCGATAAGAGAATATGTTTAAATGTTCTGAGCTGCCGTCTTCGCTTTCGTTTTTCGTGCCTTCGCACCCGACAAATTTATTGCTAATTTTTTTTTCATAAAAGTACAGAAAACATATTATTTAAAATTTATTTTATTTTATCACAACCTGAAACAAGCCTGCATCCAGCCTTGATTTTTTAGCCTTAAAATTCACTGGCTGAATAAAGCTTGAAATAACCCTGAGTTTAGGCTAAGCAGCCAGTCTTGGTTCCAGGCTGCTCCACACGATGCAATGAAATCTGGCCCAGGTCTGTCTCACTCAGGCTCGGTGAAACAAGGCTCGCACAAGTCTGTTTCCATCGTCAGCCTTTTGATTCCCTACCTGGGGAGTCTCTGCGGGGCAGGAGGCAAGAGGCGAACGCATATGCTTGAGGGCTTACATACACATGAGACGGCTAAAAGTAAGGTTATGTTTAAGAACTCTTTGATGTATACAACTAAATTTTATTGAACAGCCATGCTACACATTTTAATGTATGACATTTTATATGCACTCATTACACAAAGTAAGGGGACAGTAAAATAAAAAAAAAATATCATTGATTTTTGAATAGCTGTAACTTCGCCAAAAATGGTCGTATCGTAAAAAAAAAGGGGTTTTAAAGCTTGAAATCTCTAGTTTACGAATCTCACCGGTGAACATTTTATTAAGCAACACGCTCGGCGTGAATCCAAGAAATGGCGCGAGGCCAAGATTTTCGAATTTTTCTGTTATTCAATATCGTCCACGGGCTCAACGTTTTTTATTTATTTATTTAAGTATTTTTTGGACCTCTGTACGACCATTTGTCGCTGCGATATCGGCGTTTAAAGAAAAAAGGAGCTTTTTTCGTAGATCATCAATATCTCATGAACAAATAATCGTACAGCGAACTAAAGGTGGGTTTCGGAAACTGGAATAAATTCTCTAAAAGCACCTTTTGGTACTTTAGAGCTTTTTTTAACCTTAATATTGATTTGTAAAAGTACGAAAAAATGACTTTTTCCCCGTTTTGGAAAATCCACGTCAACTTTGCAAATATTGCAAAAAAAGTAGTGGAGCCGGAAAATGAATGCGCAGTCGTGAGACGATGCGTAATTGATTTGAACGTTATGTCGAAACACATGGACTGCAAGCTTCTATAAAAAATGATTCAAAATATTTAAATACTGTATGAAGCGGTAAAAAAATTAAAGCAAGGACGCAATAGTTGATGCGTTTCAAATGTTAGCGTCTATTCAAAATGACTGACTTGACAGCAGCGTTGCCACGTGGCATAGGGCGCTTTATCGTTTTACGCGAATCAGCGTAATTTCCTGTTTTATTTAACGAATATGTCGATAACGAGACGGAAAAAACGTTGGACTCTTCAGTGAAATTATTCATAAAAATTTCAAGATTTTTTTTCCGCCTATTTCGATTCAATCCTTACTATTTTTATTATGTTGCGATAGTCGTATTAGAGTTCTCATGAAAGTTTCGCTATGTCGCCCGTGTATAAGAGTCTAACTTCAACAAGTTCAATGGTATATCTTGAAAATAAATTTGAATCACATCACCAAAAACCCACTGTAATTATAATTTTTTATTTCTTTTTAACGCGGCTTGACTTAATATCACCACCCACGTACACGCACATGAAGCACGGTCCGCCAAGTTGGCGATAATCGAGAAAAAAAAATTATAAAATCAGTTCTAGTTGCAGCCACGTAGTATTGGAGTTCCGTGCACTTTTTACCGATAGTTCTGTTGTTAGTAACGAAAAAAATTCGTTCGGAGGGCGAACTTCGCAATTCACAAAATTTGCCTGAGTGTACCGTTGTAAATATTTGTCTGATGAGAAAAAGTTGTGAGTATATTTAGCAGAACTCTTAGGGGAGCAACCGGAACGCAAAAAAATTGGTTCTGCTCAAAGCAGTCTATACGCCACAAATCTACTGCTCAGTCAATACCAAACGTCCAAGGAAATAGTGAAGGTGCTGTCCGTGAAGTTACAAGACATTTTCGAAAACTAGAGCTGATACACCAACCACAACAGTACCTTCACTATTCCCTTGGAAGCGTGTTACTATCTGGGCGGATTGGTGGCGTATGGATTGCTTTGAGAGGAACCAATTTCTTTTTAACGGGGATTTTTCGGGAGTTCTGATTGACCCTTTAAGACTTCTGCAAAATACCCATACAACTTTTTTTCATCAAATAAATATTTACAACGCTACACTTAAGCAAATTTTGTAGAGTTGGCCCTAACGAACGAAAAAACAGACACACACACACACACACACACACATTTTGCATTACAAGCGACAGAACTGTCGGTATAACGTGGATGGGTCATCGGAACAATGTGGGTGGAGAATGGGCTTTGATGCATTATCGACGGCAGCACCTTTACTGTCCCCTTGAACGTGTGGCATTGACTGACCAGTAAATTTTGCATTGAGAGGAACTAATTTTTTTCCTTTTCTTTGGAAATATAAATTTTTTCAGTGTTCCGGTTGCCCCCTAAGAGTTCGGCACAATATTTGTACAACTTTCTCTCATCAGATAAATATTCACAACGATACACTCGAGAAAATGTTGTGAATGGTCAAGTTGGCCCCCCTGAGCCATTTTTTTTTCTTTGCCTACAACAAAACGACCGGCATAGAGTACCTACATAGAACTCCAAAACTATGTATGGGCAACTAGAACTGGTTTTATTTTATTTTTCTTCGACTATGGGGGACCAACTTTGCGGATCCCATAATACATGCAGGTTATGTTTCGATACGCCGAGCTTTTTCATGATTTTTCACACATGTTTTCGCTTTGAACGTGATAAGACTTGTCAAACGGCATTCATCGGGGAACAGTGCAGAATCTAATGAGTTCCCAATGAGAGGACTCCCTATGGGCGGTGTCTCCAACGAAACCCTATAGAGACGGGGGTGCATCTGGGAACTCCCCGGGCAAGGGCTCGCGTTACTGGTCCCACGAAATAATGTTATTGGTCGAAGAAAAGATTTGTCAAACGTATACAAATACAGCGTACGTAGATATATTTTGACCACAGTATACGTCTACTCGTTCGCCTCTGCCCGCAAGCCAAAAGCGCGCAAACACAAAAGATAGAGACGATAAAACGACGAAAGAGATAATTAACGTCTGACTAACGAACTGGTATAATACAATAATATGTCCCTTTACCGAGTTGGACTTTTCCCTCGTCCGTTTCTCCTCTTCGCTCTCTCTCTCTTTCTCTCTCTCTCTCTCGCTCTCTCGCTCACTTTCTCAAGCTCCGTCGCTCTTTCCTTCCGGATTCTGCCCAAGCTCTTTCTCTCGCGCGTCTACATACATCTAGCCAAGGCTCCTTGGCGAAGGAGGGAGACGCCCTAGCGCTCTAGGGACACAGAGAGGATGCGAGCAGAGCGTGCGAAAGCCGCGTGATTTAATGAACATTACGCTTGTTAGTCTACCGCATTACCGGGCGACGTGTGTTGGAAAGGACCGCGTGAAAAGCTACTCCTCCTTCTGCTCCTCCCGTATACGACGCAGCCTTCGAGCGAAACAGTGTCCGATCTCGACAATGAACAAATACGGCGAGAATTACTAGCATACACAGAGCCATCCACGGTAGTTGGCGAAAAAGAGAAACTAGATGGAAGCCCCTTTGTGCGGGGATAAGAATGGTTCGAATTTGTCGGCCGTTAGGGCGGATCAGACTGGGCACTACCAGACATGTACCGTTCACACTTCCGCTCTTGGTTACGTATACACGTGTATACGAAGCCCTCGCGAGTTGCGGATTTACCTTCGTCAATATAGCCGAGATTCGGCAATTAATCGGACTCGCTATAAAACGCGTTGACGCAAGCCTGCGGGCGAGAAGCCCCGCCGTAAACTTGCAAATTTGAGCTTCTCTTCGCTTCTCGTAAACGCGCGGCGCGCATTGTTAAGAGCGAGACTCGTGTACGGTCGATGAGAGACGCGCAGCGCGTAAAGTATACGCGCGGAGGAGGAGCTTGTAATTGGAAGCGCGATAGGTCGCGGATTCGGTTAAAAAAAGAACGTAACTGAGGAAAGGCCGAGTGCTTGAACGAGCGTAAAGCTGCGAGTGCACGCGTCTACTGCGCTTCTACGCATATCTACACACTTGATACCGCAAGGGGCTCATTGTACTTCGCACGTTCTTCGCATTACACGAGCCCTCGTTTTTTCCTTCGTCCTTCAGGGCTCTTCTCGGTTTTCCGTGAATCTCCGCGAGCTTTGTAGCTTGTCCCTCGACTTCTCGTTACGCACACGCCAATTTATCAAGTGCACTGGTGCACGAGCATCCTCGAAACCGCAATGGCGCGTAGCCCGCCCGAACAAATCGTTCTCTTTGAAAATACGTTCCAAGGAAAACTACAAAACTATATTATCGACATGGTGCCTTTACCGATTTCGATTTTTACCTCCAAGCAAACCCGAGTCGACATTTTCTGCCTACTGTGAGCCTGCAGCTCCTCACAGTGATAGAAGACGAAGGTAGGAAAGTAGCTTCAAATTTAATGGAAAATAAACGCATATTTAAGCTAGTCGTCTCGCCACAGTCACGTTGAAAAGTTTATTCTCCGCTCAATCGATGAAAGCGTCGAAATATTGTGAAATATCTCTATAATGTAGGTTGTACATCTCATCAGGATGTAAAAAGTTATAAAGTAATGAAAAAAACACCTATTATAATGTTTGCAGTTCCAAAAATAACAACTTTCCCTCCATCACCCAACCGTCTCTTTTGTACCAGACTATCCATTCCAGCTACTAACACGTAGATACTCTGCGTATACGGATACGCACACACTACTACAGTCTAGCGAGCGCGGAGATCGTAGCAGGGTCGCAAGACCAGCGAATTTTTGTCGTGATATTTAGTATAAGATGGAATAATGAAACAAGTGCAACAAAAAGGCAAATTTGCCTAACGAATAACGATCGCCAAAAATAGAAAAGCGGTCGAAATTATGGACCGTGCAAAGAGAGAAAACGCAAAGAAGAACCATGTAGAGGTTATGAATAACGAAAATGTGGGACATCGAATCGTGAGTCGTTGAATTGATGAATTTCAGTTCCATGAATTGATAGTACAAGTTTATTATTGTTTCAGTGATTTTTTAATTTTATTCATTTACTGTTTTGACCTAGCTATAGTAATATAAAAAAAGTAGGGTAAGTTGGTATAGGAGTACGCACCTAAGCTTCAAAGCGGTGAAAAAAACAAACAAATACATTTTACGAATCAGTCTTTGTTTTAATTGAAATAATATCTAGTATTCTATTTAAATTATGAGCGACGATTGGGAATCTTAATTTTTTTAAAGTAACAAACTAAAAACTACGAAACGGGATTTGCGAACTCTTAGACATACGGGCGTTTAAGAGTACGCACGGGGGTCGATAAGAGTACACATCCATCAACCGACACATAAATCGCAATTGAAGTTGCCCACATTTGTATGAGCGGTGCATTTCTCGTGCCACTAAGCTTTACACTTCACTACACTCTATCCATTCCTCACATATTGGTTCTTCGTAGATTTTTTTGTATACTTTGCATACTTGTAAAATAATATATACTATATATAGACAAAATACTATATATTCTATATCTAGAAGATTTTTTATATATTTATACATATATGAGGCGTTCTATACCATTTCGAACGGTCAAAAAAGTGTCCACTCTCAAAAAAATTGAAATTTTGTCAAATTATTTAATTATATGAAAAAAAAACAGTGTAAATTTTTTAATCGCATTTTCTCGAGTTTTTCAAAATTTCTAAATTTTCAAAATACCGTTATATCTCGTGAGCATTTGATTTACCAGAAAAATGTTTGAGACAAAAAAGTTGCAAGTTTACATGAACTTTGTGAAAAAATTTTGTTTTGAATTTTCCGAGTTTAAAAAATGCCCATTTTTACCAAAATTATTTTTTTTCGGTCGGCATGTCACTTTCGATTTTTCTCAAAAAATTCCAGAAAATACTGTGAAGTGTGTGCAGTAACACCTATTTTTTCAGAGTGGCTCGATTCGTTGTACCAAGTCTGTGCTTTGTTTTATTATTATGAGATATTTTTTTAGACAAATCAATTATTGTTAAAAATTATTCTCTCTCAAATGTTTCTCACATTTTTCAGGTAATTAACATCCATAACAGTAATAATTTTTTTGAGCTTAATCATAAATTATCGGTACGGTTTACAAAGCTAACCTTGCCATACAAAGTAACGTTCGTCGTCCCACATGAAAATTGTGATACAAAGTAACGTGGTCGTGCAATGTGGAAAAGTTTGATACAAAGTAACGTGGTCGTGCAATGTGGAAAAGTTTGATACATAGTAACGTCGTCGTGCAATATGGACATATTATTCGTTGATGCCATCATCAAAATAATTACTCATGAATTAGTTTGTAACGAGACACTCGAGAAACCACCAAGAAAATTCAAAGGAAGCATATGACTTCTCTGCTTGGCTCACACCGTGCAATATAGTGTAAAAAAATCAAAACACACTGAGAACGCCGATAGTATTTTGGCATGGAGCGGGAATGTTGACAAACTGAAGGATGTAGAAGGCATTTGACGGCGCACATTAATTTGTATGACAATGTTTATATTGGGCGGTCAACGATACGTTGTATCGCATTTTCTATATTGCACGACGACGTTACTTTGTATCACAGTTTTCATGTTGGACGACGAACGTTACTTTGTATGGCAAGGTTAACTTTGTATACCTTACCAATAATTTATAATTAAGCTCAAAACAATTATTACTGTTATGGATGTTTATTACCTGAAAAATGTAAGAAAAATTTGGGAGAGAATAATTTTCAATAATAATTGATTTGTCTAAAAAAAAAGATCTCATAATAATAAAACAAAGCACAGCTTTGGAACAACGAATCGAGCCACTCTGAAAAAAATAGGTGTTACTGTACATACTTCAGAGTATTTTCTGGAATTTTTTGAGAAAAATCAAAAACTTTGTCAGGCCTGAAACGGTTTATTTTTAATTTGTGCTGAAATTAACAAAAAAAAAATGTTTTTTTATTTTAAATAATTTTTTTTCGTTAAATTCTGCACCAACTATAAACAAACCATTTCAGGCCTGACGAAGCCGAATTGGAAATCACAAAATCATTAATAGCATTATTGGAGATTAAAATAATATGTCTTCTGAAAAAAAAAAAAAATTCAGAAAGAAGTCGACATTTTTTGGAAAATTACAACTCCTAAAAGAGAAGAGATTAAAACCGAAAAAATGGTGTGGACATTCCTTTCATGGGGTACAATCTTACAAAAAAAAATCAGGAAAACCAAAAATGTTATATATATATATAAAATATATAAAATATATATATATATATATAGAAAATACTACATAATATGTGTGTGTGTGTGTGTATGTGTATATATATATATATATATATATATATATATATATATATATATATATATATATATGAATATATACTTTTTCTATACTTTGTATACTTGTAAAAAAAAATTAACAACAGTCGTATAAGAGTACGCGCGTACTCCTACACACCCAAGCACTGCGTACTCTTATACCACCTGCACATTTTAAACAAACATGACTGTTACTGCCATTTATTGATGAGATGCGAAAATACTTTGATTTTGAACAATAACCTTAGTAAACCGGCGTACGAAATGAATAGTTGTTTTTTAAGAAAGTAAATTGTGTATCGTACTTGTAATGCTTTGAAAATGTCAAAAATAAATAAGAAATTGCAATCATAACTTCAAACTTACCTAACCTCTCCGTTTTATTCCACTTTGGATTTATTTTATCAGAAACCCTTACCCTGTGCGGCGGTCAAAACACAACAGAAATGAGTTTCAATTAGCAAAGCGTTTCGTCATTAGCTTAACTGCGTACTCTTATCGCCTGCGTACTCCTATACCAGCTTACCCTAAATATAAAAAATCTGCCGCGTCTTTAGATACATTTTCTACCGATGGACGCGCAGAATGCTTGCAGCGCTGCCAGATCGCCGCCTGTGGTCCGCTTCAGTCCCGTCGTGACGCTGGCGTCGCTAGAGATTGCTTAATTTAAATCGCTATGTCTCTGAAACTAGACGGTCAAAATTCATGTTTTTCTTTACCCACTACGTCATATGTTTCTGTGTAATTAAGAACTTAAAAAAAAAATCTGTAGAAAACTTTCGACGTTACTGCATGAAATGTGAAATTTTCCACCGTTCCCCATAAGAACACGTGTAAAACCGTGCAATCTTTTATTGCCATTATTTCGAATACAGAACGGTGAATCCTTTTGAAATTTTGTAGGTAATCACTTAATAGTGTCTTGATTATGCTCTGGAAGTAAAAAAGAAAAACCTATACAAAAACGCCTTGGCGAGACTGCGCGCTACCTTAACGTCTGAAACGGCAGATACAAATGGTCCTCTTCTCCACTTTTACCCGTGCAGAAATTTGGGCATGGATCCAGTTCGATTCGGATCAGGATCCTGTTTTCCTAATCGGGATCCAGTCCGACATCGGATCGGATCCGGAATTGAAATGTAACGCTCGCATTTTGGATCCCAATCAGGATCCTGATCCGGAACTAGTACGGACCCTAGTCAGAATCCTAATAGAACATTTGCTTCGGATCCAGACTAGAATCCCTAACTTCAAGAATACGATCCAGTGCGATATCGAGACAGATTACAGGATAGAATGTAAAAATCACCTCTCGATGATTTCTACATATATCGCTGAAATTTAACTCGATATCAAACTGGATATTATTGTTGAAGGTAGGGATTTGTACATTTTTGACAGCAGATTTTCTCATTCTCTTATAAATATAGTGATGAATAATCAAAATTACTGATACGTGTTGGCTCTTTTCCCGTATCCCCGAAACTTGTGCCCTTACATTTCAAATTCGAATAGTTATATGTAAGTTGAAACGTAAGTGTACATATTTCGAGGATAAATGAAATGAGCTAAGACGAATTAGTAATTTTTATGACCAATAATTACATTTATTAAAATATTTGTAAACAATCGAGTAACAAATGCACGGTGCTATTACAGTAAATCCTCTTTATTACTTATACTAGTACTAATAGTAATAATACTGACAAATATTAATATAAGGTAATGCAAATCTGCAACTTAATAAGTAATATCGGTATTAATTAGTAATATTAGTAAAAATTTCGTTTTTTTCAACTTTCTTTCCCGTTTTTTAGTTTTTTTCCTTTCGTGTAGTTTTGGCAACACTTTGGCAATTTGGCGGCAACTTACGTAATATCGCTAACACCGCCGGCGACCACGTGGCCGACGGGGTAGGACGCGACATCTATGGAAGACGCGATTTCCGTAGGCGATTGACAGCCGAATCGGATCGGACATCACACTACAAGTGGCGCCAATGTTTCAAGCGTTTGACACCACATCGTCGCCATGCGTCCGGAGTGGGGACCGACCGGATCCCCATGCGGATATCCCTTTAGGGAATCCATATTATAATCCGGCCGGAATCGGGTCAGAAATTAGGTGTCGCATCGCCGCAATGTATACACAGTCGAAACCGTCTGGATTCTGCTGCGGATATCCCATTTAGGGAATCCATATTGTAACCTGATCGGAATCGAAGAAGAAACTAGGTGTCCCTAACAAATTTCTGCACAGGTAGGCGCTAAGTAGGCTAATATCGTTATTGCATGCGACGGCTATACACGCATACACACACACACTATTACACATACAGGCTACGCCATTAATTACTAATTACAGTAATACATTACAGTATTAATTACTAATTACAGTAATACGTTAATAATAAGCCCTTCTTATTATCGTTAAATTATAGAAATAATTATGTCATCAGGCGAGATAAACATTTATTTAAATATGAATTTCTTTATAATTTTACTGCTTTTATTAAAAATTTTCCAACTTTGCACTAAAAATTGTTTTCACGCATTAACGTTTTACTTTATTGATAGATTTAAAAAATATGTACTGGACTCAAAATCTTTGCACTTCACTTGGGAATTTTTAAACAAAGATGCCACATCACGGGGCAAAAGATAGACCAAGAGTATGCTCTATTGTCATTGTTTATTATATATTAATCAAATTAAACGTTTACTTCGAGGGTGAGATAGACCATACGATTTTTAATTGAGAATCTGAAATTTTCCAATGAAATAAGTGTCAATAAAAACTTGGATATTTTCATTATTCCTATCATTGAACAATGATAAACAGAAACTATTCACAATCCTGCATGGATGACGTAAAAGTTACGCTATGGTAACTGAGAAAAAAATGACACGTGCTCGATAGGTTCAAACGGAATGAAAAGAGGAGCCGGAACTACTTGAACTCATGAGTTAGGTGGGAGTTTAAGGTTTTGTGCAGGAGGCAGTAGGCTTAACCAGCGGCGAAGGAGGAGCAGATGAGTTGATTCCCGTGACATTTTGTGCCTCATGGTAGGACTTGTAGCATCGAGTAGCCTCAAGTGAGGCTCAAATTCGAGCCAAAGGCTTTCGAAATAGGATGAAAATTTCGACTTGGGAAGCAAAAAGTAAACTACGATACTCGCGCGAATCGTTGAAACAAATGAGAATGAAGGAGCAAACGCAACTTGTTACTCGTGGTATGCGCGAGTAGACCGCGATACGTACAAAGCTCTCATCGGGCTAGTTGGCGCGAGAGCTTGTAAACGAACGGCCATTAGCGCTCTTCGTAACTGAGCCGTACAACGTGCGCGCTATACAGACACGCGGAATCGTCACCAACGCTTTCCTCCCCCCCCCCCCCCGCTCTCGGAATACGAAAAAAAAAATGCGTACGCCTCGGCGTTGAAGCGTCTGTGTATTAAATTGTTAATAATAATATTCGTAAGCAGCCACATGAAACGCACTTTTGCCTCCAATCTGTGTCATGATGCGAATCAACACGGATATTCGTAAGCGCGCATCGGCGAATAGACGGGGAACGAAAAAAACCATATTTTCGCGTACGTGCAACTGTATGTACAAAACAATAATGATAATAACAGGAATAATAATTTTGCCAGTGTTTAACGAGGAGCGTGCGGATAAAGAAGGCTGCCGTTGCCGCCACCGCCGCCGCCACCGCCACGCTCGATGGTAATAACTTGCGCATGATTGGTACGAGAAAGACAGAGGGAGGAGGTGAAGTTGGAAGTCGAGTGAGAGAGGACACGAACGAGAAGTTGAAGGGACGCGAGGACGTACACCCCGTGTAAGAAGGGCGAGGGTGGGCGAGAGAAGAGAGAGAGAGAGAGAGAGAGAGAGAGAGAGAGAGAGAGAGAGAGAGAGAGAGAGATACCCGGAGGGGTGAAAGGGCCTTCGTTATCGGTAGCCCTCAGGGGGAGAGTGAGTCCTCATTAGAGCCTGTATGAGCAAAGCCGTAACTCCCTCTGTTCCCTCGTACCTCGCGAATTCTCCCTAAGCCCTCTTTACCGCCCAAGCCGTCGGTCCACGTTCGTTGCTCAAAGCTTCTCCTTCTCGTTATCATTATAGTATTATTTATATCTTCGCGCGCGGCAATATTCGCCGAGGACTCTCGCGACGTCGTACTCGAAATATAATTGGGATAATGATGTTTTTTTTTTTGTCGTCTTTCTATTTCTCGAGTCGAATCGATGTAAAAGGTCGGCCGTATAGGACACGGCCGTGACGCGAGCCGATGAATCCTTGGTACGACGTTTCGCGGAGTATACGCGGCACCACGAAAGGGCGAGACTAATTTACGCCCGGTGGATTTGAAATTGAAACACGAAAACGGCTCACGGTTCGAAATAATTTCCCGCTAGAGAATCAGATTTCATCGTCACATCGTCGTTGTTCGAATTTGCCATCCACGAAGCCAATCGTATGCTTTGTCGAGTGACGTTTTCAAGTTTTTCCCATCTACCCTTCTTTTATTCTCCGAACAAGCGTTTTTTTTTCTCCTTCCTTTCTCCAACCACTTTGTATCTCGTCGAATAGAGTTGCACGCAAAAATTCGTACCCTTTGTGTCGTTGCGCGCTTTTTTGTGCGAAACAATCGGGTCCTCTGGCAATTCGATATGTGCCGAATACAGCGCGATATAGTCACCCGCTACGTATACAAGTTGGCGTATCAATTGTCTATAGTTGGTTTGGGAGCTACGCGTATTTGTTTTTTTTTTTTAATCGGAAAAAAAACTCTTTCCGTCCCGCGATCATTGTTATGATCGCGATGGATGGAAGGCCATGGAGCGACCACGCGTCGGAAAATATTACGGTTCTCGCGTTTCAACGTTGACGGCGAAAAGAGAGTGAGTGGAGCTTTCGACGAGGATGTATGGCGGCGAGGTGGAGAAGACCCGAGGCCGAGAACAAAAATCCCTCCCGACTGCCGAAAAATGTGACCAACTCGTAAAACACACAAGGCCCGCAGGGATTTATTTCCTCTACAGCGGCAGCGACGTTTCTATAGAAGCTCCGATATACCGATCGAGCCACGATAGTTGGCCAACTAATAACCGCTCCGAATCGATCTTCGATGCGGTACGAAGGTGGTAGCCCGTCGAGGGAACACAACGCGACTCTTCCATTCGTGCACACTGATGTGCTTCGTTTTCAAACTCGAAAGATCAACCGAGAACAGTTTAAGCGAACTTGTCCGATTCGTTGACCTACGATATTAACTGATTCGGCCCAACATTGCGTTGCCATCTCTTCTTGTTCGCTCATCGAGTATAGAGCCACGTTAAATTCTCCCGCGCACTTTCGCGCTCTATATGAGCCTCGATCGCTGACTTACACTGGAGAAACTTTGCGTTCGAATTCTTGTTCTCTACTCTTCTCTTCTTCGTTTTCATGGTGTGTGGCGCACCAGGTATACGGATGGATTGAACGAGGGAACGAGCGAGCTAGAGTGAGTGAGAGAGAGAGAGAGAGAGAGAGAGAGAGAGAGAGAGAGAGAGAGAGAGAGAGAGAGAGATGTAGGGGATCGGGGTCTGAGTACACAGAGGGTGGAATCAGAGGTGGAGGTGGCGCACGTACATCGCTAATCCGTCACTAACGAGCCACCCGGCTGATGGGGGCAGCATTGGCGTAACCAGCGCAAGCTCTCAATTGCAAAACCTGCTGAAAGGCCTCCAAACTTTCCGCCAACTCTTTCACTTTCGTTCCTATCGGAAATAAGTAAAATTCGCACTTTCTTCCAAAAGTATATTGCCTCTTTCGTTCTTTGACAGCGGAAAACTAAAAAATCATTAATTTTACGAGCATATCGAAACGTTCGAAGTAACGTCGTAAGCCCCGTTACTTCTTCAGCCCATTAATTTCCTCTTTAAACCGCGATGGCCAACACTGTCAAGAGTAACGACGAATGTGCGGTCCCCGTGGCCCGACGCCATTGCCACTACCGATCTAAACCAATCCAATCTACACTGCTGGTCCACGCGGGTTGCCCGGGACTCGGGGGTGTCGAGGGCTTGGCAGCCCCTAATTGGCCCCCACAGCCACTATCCGTCCATTCCTTAGCTCGGCTGCTCGACTGACGCAAACCCGAGAGCTTCGTCGTCGTTTCGCCCGCGCGGTACGAGCCGCCGCCGCCACCACCGCCACCGAGGCCGCGGGTTTCAACGGCGCGCTACACCGAGACACTGTGCGGAGGCTCGCGACTCTTAACTAGGGACTCACGAATCAGAGAACAAACGTTGGAAGGGGCTTACGCCAGAGGGCTTGCACCCTTAACGAGGAGAGATGGAGGCTGTTTCAGACGAGAGAGAGAGAGAGAGAGAGAGAGAGAGAGAGAGAGAGAGAGAGAGAGAGAGAGAGAGAGAGAGAGAGAGAGAGAGAGAGAGAGAGAGAGACGGATCGAGGAGGAATTGAGACGGTGATTTCGCGGACACCCATCTCCATCGAACAAACCAATTTTTTTATAACGGAGACCGCTACCATCCCATCCAAGTCGACATTTACAGCCTATTGTGACCCCTCAGCTCCTCACAGTCGTAGGCGATAAAGGTAGTAATGTTGCGAATTCAATATAATATGAAGTTCTACTTAACGTCTAAAACGGGAACAAATTTTCCTTTTGTCCACTTTTAGGCACCAAGCAGGATGCGATATACTTGAATGCCCCACGTATCCACGCACACACATAGACGCTTTTACGCATACAGGCATGCATACGTATATACATGCATATATACAACGCCAACGTACTTTTCAGCACCCGTAAACCCCAACCAAGGCTCGTTCGCAACGGTCACTAATTTGACTATGTTATAGTGTATGAAAAAATCGGATAATATTCATCGGTCTTCTATGAACTCTTAACCCAATGATACAATTTTTGGCGTGCCGGAAAAAACATTTTGTTTTAAATGTCTTTTTGCGAAAGTCGGATACACGTCGGAATTTTATCGTAGAACGTTGCATAAATCATATATTTCATTGTTATTGGTTTGAAGAGAAAAATGTACGGCATTTTTCCGTTAAAATAACAGAATGTTCAAAAAAAAGTTAAGAAATTTTGAAGGTGTAAATAAGTTATTTTCTTTGCAATTTGAAAAATGCAAACCTCGAGAACGGCATAGCCGGCTCCATGAAGAAGGGGGAAATTTGTAGAAATGTATCCGCCTAGAAAGTTATATTCAACAAAATTATTTCTTGTTTTTTTTCAGTACAAAAGTGATGCATTGCGACGTCAGTCGCGAAAAAAGAAAAGTACGAAGAAAAGATTAATAAAAATTGGAAACAGTCGCGGCAAATATGTATGCTTCTATGTAATATCGAACTGTTCTCGAGCCCGACGCGAATACGCTAATTCATCATTCGAACGAACCAGTTTGCTTTTCAAAAATCAAGAACCTTGAAAATACTTTGTTTTCTTCACCTGAATATATTTTTCATGAAGAAGAAACAACCATTTTTCGAAATTGGTTTTTCACTTACCGACGGCCCAACGATGGGTCATTCGTGTCCGCTCTGCTGCTGTCGAACAAACTGACATCAACTGGCGGTGCTTGGGGCTCATGGTACCTCTAACCTAAAGTGCTTTTGCGGCACAATCCCAGGCCCGTACCTGCGAGGGTCTAGTGTACTCACTGTTGAAATATTTCGCACAGCCACTTAGGTCCACATAGTTAATTCATAAGAATAATCAAACTATCAGCCTAGTTGAAAATTCATTTTAATATGGAAATTTCATGAATACGGTTGTCATTGTAAATTCTCGAAGTTGGCACTAAGAATGATTTTTACGAAATAGCGTTTTACCTTATTGATAGATTAAAAAATCCCGTGCGGAAATTGAGTTGGGGCTGTGATCGGGCCCCAATAATATTCCCCTAACTTTATTCGGGCCCTCATCTGGAAACCACATGAGGGCCGTTAGCGGCCGGTCACACTTTGTCAACAAGGGCCATTAAAGGCGCAACGACCGGGGCCTTATAAGTTGCCTCAATGGCGCCTCATCAAAACCATTTTAGCGCCCTGAAAATGCCTCAACGGCGCCTCATCGTAACCATTTCAGCGCCATAAAATATCCGTATCAGTGGATATACGTGTATGTTAAATGCGTCAGGGTATATCTGTATTTGTTTTTATGTAATTTTTCACGTGCATAGGTGTGGAAGTGAGTACATGTCTATGTATGTGTGCACGCCTAGACATGTGATTGCGTATTTGCATGTGAGCCTTTATGACAAACTGCCATGACAAAATTAATATAAAAAATAATCCATTCTAAGGAATGGATGTGTAGTAGAAATAAAAAAAATATATGGGTCTACTGAATCACTAGAATCTATTTCCATTGAGGGAAAGATCTGGAAAACAAAGACCAATTTATTTACTTATCCTACAGTCAGATAATGTTTATGAATGGGAAATATCAGCGAAGTCTTCAGAAGAAATAATTTCCCCTATGATAAGTATTGAGCGGAAATTAGTTGCTATAAAAATGTCGAGAAAACCGGTTGGGACTGTTCACACTTATGCGTTAGCATTTCTCCATGTATGAGTGAAACCATGAGTAATTGTTTGTATCTATGTAAAAGGTTTCTTTAATTTGATAAATAAATACTGTTTGATGTTTGTCTGCATATTTGTGTTCTTCGTTGATTTTTTATTTGCTAATGCCCTTACGCTTTTTCCCAATTTGCGTTCGATAATATTATTTGATCGATGTATATAATCGATTTGAATAATTGAAATACCATCAACCATGTAGCCTAAGCTATTTATACTGGTTTAACGCTATAATAGTCAGATCTGGGCCTATTGTGGAGATCCCTACTTGTCTATCCCTATACTGGCCAAGTCTGGGCCTATTTTGGAAATCTACACAGGTTTATCCCTATAATGGCCAAGTCGGGTCCTTTTGTGGAAATCCCTACAGGTTTATCCCCATAATGGCCAAGTCGGGGCCTATTGTGGAAATCCCTACAAGTTTATCCCGATAATGGCCAAGTCTGGGCCCATTGTGGAAATCCCTACTAGGGAAAGCACTAGGAAAGCCCTGAAAGGCCCTTATTTTTATTAGGGATGCCCTATCAGTTTTCCGCACGGGATATATGCTCAACTCAAAATCGTCGCATTCCGCTGACGAATGTTTGGGACAAAATGGCATGTCACAGGGCCAAAGATAGACCATGAGTCTATTTTGATGATTCATTATACATTGAGGCGTTAGATCTATATCGCTCGCTGAAAACTGAGAGGCATTTGGGATTTTTTTTAGAATACTAGAGAAGCCGTCAAGCTCCTTTAGTATTGAAGGGTCTATTTTACATGTGCCGACTCATATGAAGAAAAAGAAAATAAGAAAAAAGAAACAAAATGACAACTCAGCCGTGATTACACTTGGAGCGTTTTTTAGGCGCTCGGCGGGAGGACACGGAACTTGTATAGAACTGGAAAAGAAAAGGAAAAAGTTTGTCATTCACATTAGTTTAACTAGAGACGTACACGCAATGATTTTTCTTTTAATACTTTTTTTCGCAAAATGCCATCATTTTCAGTATTTTATTATTATTTTCGCTAAAATATTGGCTTTAATTTGATTATAAATCCGAGAATTGTCGATGAATCGTAAAGATCGCGGGTACTCCTTCAGACAATATATCTAACGGTAATAGACGGTAACAATTTCCAGTCGATTGGATGAAAACTGCCCGAATTATGCGTCCTCGCAAGCGTAAACAAGTACGCGTTTACAGTTTCAAGACTAATTTAGGAACGATCGTCCACACGTAGGAATTGAGGCTCTCATTCGAATTCTGCGCGTAAAATACGTACGTATTTTGGTAATAGGTATTCGGTTCTTAGGTCGTTGTACTTTTTTTTGTACAACGACTGGACCAAACGACTCTAAACTGCTACTTTCACCGTTCAGGCTGTTTCATGCGTTTCGAAGCGCTCAGAGGCCCTTCGGGAATGTATAATAATAAATGTAATATGATAATATAATAATTCCGTTTGTATACCATTATTGTAATGATGTTTAACTTTCAAAAACTAAAAAAGAACGCCAAGTAATGAAAAAAATCTTCTCGAAAACATTATCGCTTGTTGTACTTTATAACAAAATTCTAATTTACCTTATACGTTATTTTTCATTTCCATTCTAGCAATGGTTTTAATTATATTTTTTGAATTAATCAAATGTTCAAAAAAAAAGTGAAATAACTTTCTTTTACCTAGTCAAGCCAGTTTACTAGAAATCTTCTACACATACTGTAAGACCTTAGGAATAATGTTTTGCATATATTTTATTTTGATTGAAAAACAATCATATTCGACATTCGAACGTAAAATTGATATTACTATTATATAACAGTAAAACGTATGTACCACACAAGTACACTGGAAATTATGTGCAACGACGTGGCGTGCATGGTTTAAAAAAACCTTGGAAAGACATTAAATTTTTACCGCCTGCATAAATGACTTTGGCGACATATACATGAAGTATTCCATGTGAATCCGGTGGACTTTTTCCTTGACCCCCGCCAATTCGATTTTTTTTTTTTAATCTGATTCCATTGACTCTAAAAGACACCCTGAATTTTTTTACATTTTTCGAAACAACCCTTAGTAAAAGAAAATTTTGCTCCGAAAAAAACGCCCCAATTTATAAATCTGAACAAATTGACAAAAATGCGTGATTGTATGTAAAAATGCTCAAGCTATCACCCGCACCGGAAGTATGATTTTTTCTGTGTTTTCAGAGCGATTAACCTTTTAAAAAATCCGAAAAATTCTTGAATTCTTCTGTGATTAACTCTTGAATTTTTCGGATTTTTTTAACGTTAATCACTCAGAAAGCACACCAAAAATCATACTTCCACTGCGGGTGATAGCTTGAAAATGTTTACATATAATTATGCATTTTTGGGTAATTATATGTGGGATTTTTAAATCTGGGCGTTTTTTTCGGAGAATTTTTTTTTGACCAAGGGTTGTTTCGAAAAATGTAAAAAAAAATCAGGGTGTCTTTTAGAGTCAACGGAATCAGATTTAAAAAATCGAATTATCGGGGGTCAGAGAAAAAGTCCACCGGATTCACGTGGAATACCTCATGTATATTATTTTTTACTTAAAGAGCCGCATCAACCGCCGGATTTATTAGCAATGGAATGTACTGTCTCTTGCACTAGTGTAATTCGAATAGTTGTTTTAAAATATCGAATATAGGGCGATAGTCATCAGCCGTAAAACCGAAATAATTACTTTTCGCTATCAAAACGACGTCCAAAGTCTATTTGACTAAATATATTTCATGCAATGTGTAATAGTTCTACGAATAGTTGTGCGAGTATATATTTATATAACTTTTTTGATTATGTAAATAAAATAAGATTTCAAGTATCGTGTGGTCTAGAAGTGCATCACTGATCTGATTCCTACCCCGCAAAATCATGAATTTGATGTCCACTTGCATAAGAAATTGAGGGTAACGAAGGATTATGTGAGGAAATTGTAGATAATATTACTTCTTTGGAACCCAATAATGCGAAAGACACTTTTGCAAAATTCCTTTTTTAGAACGATCAAATGGCGAAGATCTATATCTTATATAAAATCACAGAAATATAGCATTTTTCAACCCGAGAGTTGAGTTTTGAAGAGGACAATATCGTTCGTCGAGCTTTTATCTTAACCATTCCATATCTTTTTGGAAGGGAACAAAATCCTTATTTCCTTTAGCTTCAGTCCAAAGAGAAGTGAATTTCAAATTTGTTTGAAGCAACCGTAAGTCTATACTTTCAAATTCATATTCAACAGGGATAAGTATTTCAAGATACTTGAACTCGTAGACCTGGCGAATGGCATGCGTAACATGAATAGTTTTCAAAATTTTTATCATTTTTATGATATTAAAAATCCATTTTTGTATACTGTGTTGAACAAATAAAAGAATATGTAAGCGAAATTTTTTAATGAAATTTTCCTGAATAAATTAATAGTATTCTCCAAGCATTCAGTGTATACCTTATCACGTTATTATCACTAATATCTTGGCACTTGATATTCATCTCCTCCTGTAAAACATCTTGGTTACTGTGAACTAGGAATTCATTCGAAGACATAATACTTTACGTTAAACATAACCGTAAGACAAACATGAAGAATTCTCTCACATCGAACACAGGTGATGAAAAATGCATATTTTCAGGTGCTGAATAACGAGAAATGTATTTTTATTCGATTGTTTCAAGGACATGGGTCACACGCCAGGCCGGTAATAGTTCTATGGCGAAGTTTTCTCCCAGACGGATCACGTTTCGAGCAAACGAAAAGAAAGCCTTTGATCGGCGTTCGAAAAAGCGAAAGATGTATATTCATGGAAATATAGTATTTTTTGCCACCGGTTGATGTGAGACAAATCGACTGGCTTCTTTATATCTAGAAGTTTGAGATTTTCGACGTCACCGATCGCTGCTAGGAAATCCGTTTTTTGGCTGCGCAGTCTTTGAAGATGTAAAATGTTGATTGTTTCTGATTAAGAGGCAAAAATATGAATTTGCTTCACATTAACTAAAAGCAATCGACATTTTATATATTCAGAGGCTGCGAAGCGAAAAGCTTGGATTTCTTGCAACGATCGGAGATAAATATGTATATTCCTACGGATATACATTTTTCATTGCCTTCAGTTGGTGTGAGAACCGTTCATGAATTGGCTCCTGTATATGGAAAAATATAATATAAATATAATATTAATATAATATAACAACCTAGTACACACATTAATAGGAAAAGACATATATTTGGGAATAATAAAAATGCTAGAGAAAAGGGAAAATTTTTAAACAAAATCTGCAACGCAGTGGATCAACTGGATGGAGTTCCACAAGGCTCCGTGCTTGGACCAATAATATTCAATCTTCACATCTCTGACATCCCACAGCAGATCTCAGCACTCAGTATACTGACGATATTATGATAATAAATCACGGACATACCCCACATCGACAATATCGACGTGCGGAAGAACGCAGCATCAGCATCGTAGACCCACTCACCAAGAAACATTGAGAAAATTAACCCCTCAAGAAAACTCCTTTATCTTGGAATTACGGTCACAAGAACCCTCAAAATAACCCCGCATTCCGACATAAAACTCGGAATTACCAAATTCGTAGTAAACTGTCTTCGAAGAATCATCGGGCGTTATAGGAAAGTAGACACATGCGTAAAATGGAGAATAATCAGAGCATGTATTCTGGACATCACTGGACGATGGCACTGGCTGTTTACTTCCACTGTACAATCCCTACGCAGAATGGAGATGTGCTACAAAAAATCATTAAAACAAGCTGCCGGGGTACCGGTATCCTTTCCAACCGCTGACCTGTGGCTGATGACGGACCAGAAATCGTTTCTCGAAAGAGTATGCCAAATACATCAGAATATACTCGACAAACTCCAGAATCACGCATGTCCTTATTTACGAGGACTTACAACAGAAGATCGAAGACCTGCGCCATCGCTTACGCAAAAACGAATATTTTGTGCCCAGTCCTATCTCGCCCCCCATAAATCATCCATCAATACCCATTCTCATTCACCGCACCTCATCACTAGCATTAAGTACCAAAAAGATGCTGGAAAACAAAAATTAGAACCGCAGTTGGAAAACAAAATAAAAATCGAAGATAATGGATGTAAATAAACAACTTCTATCCCATAAGTGTATAGAGACCCTAGGGGCAATTATCTCAAACTATGTATATATAACCTAATTAGAACAATAAATTAACCAAGAAAAAAAGACAGGATTTTTTTGTAAACATTAGTGCTTTACTGTGCCAAAATGGTAAATTACTTGTTGAGTCGCTCCCAATAATTCCGCAAGTTCTTCTTGCGTTTGGCACGACTCTTTGTTGAATGATGCCTCTAATTCTGCATCTCAAAACGTTTGTGGCCTTCCTTCACGTTTCTAATCCTGCGTGTCAAAATCATCCCTTTTGAACCGTCTAACCAGTAGGTACTCACTAGTTGAGATTGATGGAGTAAGTCGATTAGTTTCAGCTGCTTTTTTCAAATGGAAACAGAAAAGGAAAAATTCCTGCAAATTGCGTTTCGTTGGCACGAAAGTCGACATGTTTGGAGTTACAAAAAAACGATTTCGTTTACACTTTCACAAAATGAGGTACTGAAAACTAAGGCCTAATGATAACGCTTTAACATCAAGATTATGGTCCGATGCGATTTAATACTAGTAACGCCCTCCCTTGTAAATTCTTTAAAGCTTACTTGTACCCTCAATATATTATGAGTGTATAGCAGGCAAGATAGCAGTCAGCTGCCGAGCTGCGCGAGACGAGTCTTAAACGCGTCGCTCTTCGCGCTGTTAACCGATTTGTTAATCAACTCACAAAAAAGCGCATGTACAATGTCTACGACATGACGGATTGGATTCATTCGATACAACTAAGCCGTGATTGTCGACCCATTTTTTTGGGGAAAAAAATCACTCGAAAATTATGAGATCTCGGGATTGAGTGGGCGGATCGAAAAATAATCTGAACCGAACGACAGAGAAAAATCACATTACACTTGTCAAATGTCGTTGGACTTTCGATTTGTCGATGCGGTTTCACGTGTCATCGATTCAAAGTTAAAAATGACAGAAAATATTAAATCCGAGTGCATCAAGAATACGCGATGTATTTGGTAGTTGGGTTGATCAGTGGGGTTTTCTTCAGTGGGGTCGAAATCAGTATGGAAACGTTTTCTTTTTATTACTTGGCCTCAAGACGCTGCCGTGTCTTTTGATACGTAATTCATAATGCTGCATAAATGTCGTGAGTAAGTTCCCGTGCGGAAAACTGATAGGGCATCCCTAATAAAAATAAGGGCCTTTCGGGGCTTTCCTAGTGCTTTCCCTAGTAGGAATTTCCACAATCGGCCCAGACTTGGCCATTATCGGGATAAACTTGTAGGGATTTCCACAATAGGCCCCGACTTGGCGATCATGGGGATAAACCTGTAGGGATTTCCACAAAAGGACCCGATTTGGCCATTATAGGGATAAACCTGTAGGGATTTCCACAATAGGCCCAAACTTGGCCAGTATAGGGATAGACAAGTAGGGATCTCCACAATAGGCCCAGATCTGACTATTATAGCGATAAACCAGTATAAATAGCTTAGGCTACATGGTTCATGGTATTTCAATTATTCAAATCAATTATATACATCGATCGAATAATATTAACGAACGCAAAGTGGGAAAAAGCGTAAGGGCATTAGCAAATAAAAATTCAACGATGAACAAAAATATGCAGACAAATATCAGACAGTATTTATTTATCAAATTAAAGAAACCTTTTACATAGATACAAACAATTACTCATGGTTTCACTCATACATGGAGTAATGCTAGCGCATAAGTGTGAACAGTCCCAACCGGTTTTCTCGACATTTTTATAGTAACTAATTTCCGCTCAATACTCATCATAGGGAAAATTATTTCTTCTGAAGACTTCGCTGATATTTCCCATTCATAAACTTTATCTGACTCTGTAGGATAAGTAAATAAATTGGTCTTTGTTTTCCAGATCTTTCCCTCAATGGAAATAAATTCTAGTGATTCAGTAGACCCATATCTTTTTTTTCATTTCTACTACACGTCAATTCCTTAGAATGGATTATTTTTTGTATTAATTTTGTCATGGCAGTTCGTCATAAAGGCTCACATGCAAATACGTAATCACATTTCTACGCGCGCACACATACATACACATGTACTCACGCCCACACCTATGCACATGAACAATTACGTAAAAACTAAATACAGATGTACCCTGACGCACTTAACATACACGTATATCCACTGATACGGATATTTTATGGCGCTGAAATGGTTATGATGAGGCGCCGTTGAGGCATTTTCAGGGCGCTAAAATGGTTTTGATGAGGCGCCATTGAGGCAACTTATAAGGCCCTGGTCGTTGCACCTGTAATGGCCCTTGTTGACAAAGTGTGACCGGCCGCTAACGGCCCTCATGTGGCTTCCAGATTAGGGCCCGAATAAAGTTAGGCGAATATTATTGGGGCCCGATCACAGCCCCAACTCAATTTCCGCACAGGTTACGGTATCGTAACTATAGTTTTAAAAAATTAAAAAATTAAAATACACCTCTTTTAACACTCATTTCTCGTAGTAAAATATGAAAAGATTGAAAATAAGATGGCAATGAATAATAATTTTTTTTCTCGTGATGATATGTTTCGTTGAAATATCCACGGACTCGGTAGATTTAAACCCAATAAAAAGCGGAGCTGGAAATACTTGAACTGGCTCAGACAGGAGTATAAGGTTTTTTCATAGGAGTATGAGATTTTACGTTATCAGATTTGCCTTGCCAGTGCTGCTGGTAAAGCAGAGGAAGAGGAGGAGCACAAAAGATGAATCGAGTGGCATTTTGAGGCCAATAGTAGGACTTGTAGCATCAAGGGTGGCCTCAAGGGAGACTTAGATTAGAGTCAAAGGTTTTCAAAGTAGGCTGCACTTTTTGATTCGGGGAATTTGTTTTTTTTTTGTTTTCCAAAATTCTCTCTTTCGCCCAAGATAAATTCGTTCCGACGCGTTTAAATTTTTATCCACCCATCGGAGCAACAAAGAAAAAAAATATAATCACGTTCGAAGAAGCTTTTAGCTCGTGTGGCAACTTCCTGACCGGTATTTTCATTAAATTCTTTCGAGGTCGAGGGTCGCGGCTGGTAAAGAGAAAACTCGGGGTAAAAGTCTCGAGTTTGGCTGAGAGGTGAGCATAAATCTAACGACACTCGGTTCTCGAGAGTCTTTGCCGACTGTGGGTGAATACCTATCTGGTAGCAATGGTAGCACCGGCGGAAATGGTAGCGGGGTTCAAATAATTACGTGCATGTATATCGCCCGATAATTCGAGAAAAACGAGAACTTCTAGGGACTCATTTATTCAACTCTAGCTGTCGGAAAAAAGAGGACACGCAAGTGTGGAATGAAAAAGTAGTTCGAAGGCGGCGAGAAAGTTCCTGCGGTTAGAACGCGGTTGGCCACATGCTTTCGTCACACCCGGAAGATGCAAGGAACGGCCGAAAATGATGTACGAAGGGTTGTTTGTGCGAAGTTGCGATCGTGGGGTTTTCGTATTGCCCTGCGATCTATAATTCGAATGATTGGCTCTTCATTGCCGCTCTACCAGCCGCGCAAGGAAACCGAGTGAAAAAGAAGTAGGTAGGTCTGAAAAGGTGCTTCGACAAACGTGACGGTTATCCTCGCGAATATAGGCGCATAGGTAGGACGGCGGGTGAGGGAGAGCTTCTCGTGTCTCGGCAAGTACGGTGGAACGGCGATGAATAATTGAGTGCTGATAAGTATAGATATCTGTCTACATTTACCCTCGCGGTTCTCTTCAACGGGGAAAAGCACGCGACCATTTCTTGCACGAAGATTCGTACGTGTATTGAGCACAGCGGAAATTCGTACGTGTGTTTGAGCACAGCGGAAAAAGCCTCCCTCGCGCGTTAGTCTCCGCGGTGACTCACTTACCGCGATCTTGCTTACTTACTTGGCCTGTAGGGCGGACGTAAACTCTCCATGGCTGGCTTATCGATACCTCGTTTCCCCCGTCGGACAGCTTAACGAGGATATTCGCCAGATGCGAAAACGTTCGAACGGTTCTCTCTTTCTATCCCCTCTCCCCCGTCGTTGGGTCAGAATGTAATGTTCCAAATAATCCGGTTACTTTAATAAACTTGAGCCCTATAATCCTCGTAAAACTCGTCACTGAGACGCGTGTTTTAGATCAAAATATAATATATGTAAAGGGGGAAGTCCCCCAGTGGCGGACACCTAAGCTTTTCGGACAATAACAAGAACTGCTTCGTGAAATGTAAATTTTTATTTGTAATAATTACGTCAACAATGTTTAAAACCAAAGTGAATTAACAAAAATGCAACCTCTGCATAAACACAATTAAAAACTTCATCCAAACTTTGGTAGAAAAAATTGCCGTTACTCCAAGTGGCACCTAGTACCAGACAGACTTAACTTCGAGCCCCCAGCGCCGGACATCTTCAGAACATTCTGCATCAATTGCATATGTAAGTTTTCGAACATTTAGGGATGTCTGCAAATTCTTCATAAACCCATCCACGGCTGCTGGCGCACTGCATCTAGGCTTTTTCGTGGTCCGCCAGGCACCCTACGCAAGTAGTTTTTATATTCGATATTTGAGTTAATGGTTGCTTTTTCTTCGCTTTAGCTACACCTTTTCCTTTGGCCTTTACGCCTTTGGTTTTTTTCCATTTCCTTCTATCGCTGCTTTAAACTTTTTTCCAATTCCTTTCTGTTTGTCCTTAACCTTCTTTTTATTATTATTGTTTTTTTCGACAACAATTTTGCACGGTGATGAAGTCGGGATTTCACTTATTTCGGTTTTTCTCTTCCAAGCAACTGGTGGTTTTTTTTGCAGCATCTGGCAATGGCGACAAATTATGGAGAATCTGTACAACACCTGGAGCAAAGCTAGTCCACGGTTTAATAACGATGTTTTGTCATGTAGAGTGCTTTTCGGAACGTTGTAGCGCAGCGAAGCCTCTCTCAAACTCAGTTAGCAAATGTTTTTGTTCCATTCCCCTTTCATGTTCTTCTGTTCCAGTTTGATTTCGTTGCGTTGTTCTATCCTGAAAAACAACGTACGACAGTTATAATTAAAAGGATAAATGCTTACGAGAAAAGACCAGCATGTTTACTGTCCGGCGTTAAGGGACCACTTTGTGTCCGGTACCAGGGGACAGAGGATCCCCAAAATTGCGTGTTTTATACCAAAACCCCTTGGGAAACCAAGAAAAACTTTCACGAACTTCGAATATTTATGGAACACGACGTATAATAAACATAGACATAAACACTTAAACAAGTCAGTGGCAACCCGCGTCCCGCGATTGTGTAACGATACGCTCCCCCGCACCCCTTTCATGGGTTTTTCACGCAAACGCGCTGCGATATTGTCGTGAAGCACGAGTGTTCGACGCTAGGTGCCGCCCGGCGTTGCGGGACTTCCCCTTAGATGTGAAGAAACCGAAGCGACGGGCCAAGTTTCTAACACGGTAACTCACTCGATGCACTGGAGGGAGAATGAACAGAGAACGCGGAGAGCAGAAGGTGGCGCGAGCGTGGCAGCTAAATGAAAAGGTTTTTCCAAGGAACTGAGAGGCCCGAACGATTCCGTTCCGATTCAATTATTCTCCAATAGTTTATTCCACCTTCCCCGAAAGTACCGATCATTTTGTTTCGGAATCAAGTATCGATCATCTAGGGCGAAATAATATGCGTGCGAAAGATGGAATTGAAAAGGTCGAATTAAATGTTTTCAAAAGTTACAGTCGGACGAGTACTTGCAATTAAAAAGCACTCTCCCAGTTGGGCGGCTTTGAGTAAGGGCAGATCGCGTATACGGACGCGTTCCAAATCGATGAACGACGAGTAGTTGTGCGTTACCGATGATGTCTTTCACACGGACTCGATCCTCATCCACTGGGCGCAACGCGCCAACTCTGCTGTGAGGTCGGGCGAGAGAGTGAAATCGGGAAAAAAAACGAAGAAAAAAAGCCGGTCAACAAACTCGTCGCTTCTCTCTTTTGTACATTGGCGAATCTATTTATTGTTTATCTTGATTAGAGACGCGCGATGCATCAATTAACCTGCTACATATATAGAGTGCCACGTGCCGCACGGCCTGAATATTCCGGATATATCAGACGTTCGCTAAAAGCTAAAAGCTTTCCCATATTTCATTAGTCCTCGCCCTCTGCAATGCATATACACGTGTGCGTTCGCGCCACATCGACAGCTCTCACCACTTTCACCAACAGAGGCTAGTGTGCGGGTAGTCGAGAGTATTCAACACCGGCTCTTCCAACCTTCATCGATCTCCGGGCGCATATAATTTAATCAAGTCAACGAGAGCCGAGAATAAGGAGGCAAACCGCCGTCCATCCTTTGATTTGTCGTCCATAACAACGATCGAGGCACACAGCTATCCAAGGCATTAACGAGCTTTGTGATGACGCTTGATGAACCTCACAAGCGTTTGAAGCATTGACGTGAACGAAATAATCGTTGAAAAACCGACAGGTATCGAGCTCTTTATGACGTCCTATTACTCTATGCCCTCGGCCGCTTCCATCGGGCGTCCCCGGATGTTGTAATCGTGCAGGCAAGACGTGCAGGGAGACGCTAGGAATCTTGGTGTATCTACGGATAATGCAACGTTGCGGCACAAGAATATTATTTCTTTCCCAGATCAAAATGTCATTCAACCAAGATGAAATTATTATCGATAGGCGTTTGAAGTAATATCGTTGAGAGGGGGCTTAGGAGGGACGCGTATCGAGCAGCAATCCCAACGATTGTCCCGACACACAATGGAAACGGTACCTATATAATGAGCGATGGGAAGACAAAAATCAGGTTATCGAAAGGTGGATCAAGCAACAAATACCTTCCACACAGATTGTCTTTGCCACTCGGAACAATTTTTCGCATCCCATAATGAACGAGAAGCGCGAGCGTCGACCGATGGACGCATCAGTGCAAATATATCTAAATCCAAAAACGTTGAAACGACCACGGACTCTTCTTCAAAGCGTGCACCATGGACTATTTCATTGCTGGACTATTGTTTTTCGTTACTTTCTTGATTATATCACCGTCGCTTGATTTAAAAAAAAGTGAATAAACTTCGTCGCCGGGTCCAATGCCCTTTTCTTTTTAATTCTCGTGCATCATCATTTGTTTCCACTCGCGCACCTCCTCCCGTCGATTCTCTTTCCTTGCGATAAGAGCGAAACGGAGCAGAGGTTCGAGAGACCAGTGGGATCGGAAATATCGCCCAGCTCAACCGTAGAGCTGGCGCGGCCGACTTTACCCGCGCGCATACAATTATCTTATACATATATACGTAGTTGGGTGGGTACACGGATGTTCGGAGAACGGGAATAATTCGGTTCGTCCGACGGTCAAAGGTTCGGTGCGCGCCGAGAGGGACGTTCGTAAATCGGGTGAAAAGCGAGAGGGAGAGGAAGAGAAAGAGAGCTTGCAACGTCAGTGGATATGGAGGAAACTACCGATCGAACGAGAAAACGCAAACACGAGGACGGGATTAAAGGGGTCGTCGTCGTCATCGTCGTCGTCGACCTCCTCCTCCTCGTCCTTAATTATGCATCGAGAAGGATCGTTGATACATGGACGGTTAACCCTATCGTTTTCTTCTTCTACTCCCTTATCCTCCCTCTCGATATACGCTTTCGGCATGTGTATGATCGTTGCCGATCGATTCCAAGCTACGAGTCAAGCTGGCTTTGGGTCCGAACTTGTAAAAAAGCAAACGGCGAAAGGTCCTCGTATTTTTATTTTTTTATCCTTTTTTTTCTTCAAATAGTACAAACGTTGGCCGTACAACGCGCGCCTTGTATGTGGGTGCGCCCCAACTACGAGAGCCCAAAGCACACGTAACCGTGCAGCAGCAGCATTGGCGATCTTTCCCCGTCCGTTGGCATTCACCATGTTTTCGCAACCGGTCACCCTCTTTCCGAAGCAACCACCACGAGAGGCGCACACAGAGGCTATGCATTTGAGTCTAGAGCTCCGCGGATCGAGTCTGTTGGATCGGATATTTAATTGGAGGACGTTCTTCAAACGCGTACTATTTATCCAACATTGTACACAGCGGGAAAAAAAACTAGGGAAAATACGTATCAGTAATGTAAAACGTTCCGTAACAACTTTGATACGGTCAATGTTCTATTCCATCTAGCCTATCTTGTATAAAATAACATTATCTATCTTGAGGAAGGAACAAAGTCCCGCCACCGAGTTATGCAAAAAACCTGTCGATGAACAAAATTCTCGTTCACGAGCGTACCCGAGCAGTTTTTAAGGCGTTACACTCATCTTGTGGCCGGGAATAAGTGGAATTTTAGTGATTGTATGCTGGAAAAACGTATGCAGGTTTTCAAATTTCATTCTTGTTTTTGCACCAAAGAGTATGGTTTTAGGTATCTCTTACAAATTTTGTATTGAAAAATATTGATAAATGTCGTAGATAGAATGGTTTTGCAGAGCGCTGTTCGAATAATCGCCCTTCGGAAAATAATCCTCCGACATAAAACAAATCAAACGCATTAGGGTTTTTGCATGAATTATGAAGTTATCAGTTTAGTTGTTTTTTGTGTGAAAAAACCTCTGCATCTTTCCAATAAGTTATCATTGGTGAGGTTTTCGTACATCAGCTCGATGGATAGTATAGAGAGGACCACTGTTTATAGGTCCGTTGTAAGTTGAGGAGGAGAGTCCAAAGTGGGCACTCTGAGGGAACATTAAAAAAAGCAGTCATAAAATGTCATATTCAAACAATTTGTTTGCTATCGGATGCTAAATTTATCGTAGTTAATAGTACATTCATACATTTCCAGTAAATCTTTAAAATACAAATAGTAAAACAAATTTTAAAACTTTCAGAAATGCCCGCTTCTCCCAGGGGGGTAGCCTAAAGTGGGCACGGCTTTTGGGCAAAGCGGGCACGGTAGAGGGTAAAGCGAGCGGCCTGTATTTTTGCTTAAGATTAGGCATAAATAACAAGAAAATAGTGAATCATAGGGGGGGAGGGACTATGGACATACCCACATATTTTATTGCAAACAAATCATTATTATTATCATAAGAGAACAAAAACTTAACGTGTCTTCTTAAGAGTCAGTAAACTTAATTTTTTTAGCAATCGTCACAGTAAAGTGATCCAACACCAGGGTAAGCAGCGCATGCATCATGAGCCCACATTTGACAGTCATTGCATTGAAACCAGTCTTTGGTGGGAGGATCTATATATAGTCCATTGCATATAATGCACACGTAATTTACCTCGTCTATAGTGTGGTTCTTTTTTTACCATTTTGGCTTTTCCTTAGTTTTCAAATCCCTCTTGAGGCTCTGATCCCAAGAAGCCTATTGGGTCTTTCTTTTATATTTATTTATCACCTGAAAAGAATAGTGGATATTGTTATAAGAAGGTACCACTTGCAAACATAAAAAAAAACATATTTGCGATAAATAATAGTGTTTTGGTGAGTTCCTACATAGATACATAAATGGGAAAATTATAAAATTAAAGTTACATAGTCATCTGCTATCTTCTATTATCATGTTAATTACATATTGTCATCTGCCATTAGAGCATAGCGGGCACGTGCTCGATTTCCTACAATAGAGATTTAAAAAATGAGGACATTATTTAAATAACGTATCAACTTTATTTTCAATAGCCATCTGTTATACTGGGCATAGCGGGCACGTGCTCACTTTGCCCTGCCTGCTTTGCTCTTTTGCGCTACTTGGCATTTTCATCAAGCCCGACTGAAAAATCTTTGGAATACGTTCAAGCAAATATGAATTAAAGAAAGTCAAATAGGCATAAAACAACAGTCACATTTTGGTATTCATCTATTTTACTCACAAATAGACAAAATACGATCTACATACTTTGCATTTTTTTTTTCAAAACCCGTGGAATTTTGTTTTTTTGCCACACGAGCCGCGCGGTCGGCCGCAGATGAGCTTCACGACTAAGGCAGGTCGGGCGGGACGGGCGCAACGTCCCCGCTTTGCAAAACCGCGGTGAGTTTCAAAATGTTGGTTGTAAGGAGGATGCCCGCTTTAGGCCGCGTGCCCGCTTTGGGCCCCCTTCCCATAGGTACCTGGACCGACCGGTTCGCAAAACCTATCTATAAACGGCTCAACAAAACTGATCAACTTGACAACTTCAGGCAAGATTTTTTAAAAGCCATACTTTGAGAATCCGTCGAAAAGCAAAGATCGATATTTTGAAAAATGTCAACTAGACGAAACGGCGGTACTTTCAAGGAACGCAGCTTATCTCGTTTCTTCATTCGCAATGCAATTGGCACTGACATTATTTGCGTGACTCGGAAATCTCGACGGTGAATTGCTCGTACCTACGTACGACCGTTATCTATCAAAGCGATGAAATAATTCTGGAACGGAATTCCCCCGCGATCTTGCTTAATGCGGGACAGGCGACAGTTGTTACGTCAACTTATAACGAGCTACACTCGTTAGCGCTTCGATTGACGAGATCGAGAGAGGGAGGAAGTTGGATCCTACAAATACATAGTGAAAGGAGCAAGCGCGCTACGCTGAGTAATTGTATAGATAGAGCACGAATGAAGGAGTGCGCGAGGGTCTCTGGAGCCGGTCGGGGGGATCGCCACCCCCGAACAGGAGTGCGACATTTTCGCATTGAAAGAGGGCACCGGTGAGGGCGGTTGCGCGGTAAAGGTGACGAGAGAATACGAGATAATGAGCGAGAGAGAGAGGGCCCGGAGAAACGAGAGGAAGAAGCTCGCTGCGGACGAGTTAAATTAAACAGTTGCAAACGATCTCCATTAACGGTTACTACTACCAGCGGGTATTACCACCGCGAGTATAACGATGCCTCCTTTCGTACAAGCGACATCATTGAGACGCGAGTTCCAAAATTCCCCTCGTGCGACTCGTTTGACGAATCGTACCTCCGTGCCGCGACCAAACACGACATCGTCATTTTTCCCAATTATATTACTTTTCTGCGTTGCCTCTTTTGACACGATTAAACTGTGGCCGAGCCATAATGCTCGATCGTTACGAAACCTTTTGCCACGTTTTACTACCCCGAATTGTTTTTTTTTCCTCCTCGAAACGATAATTCGAACAATCGCAATATTCAACGACTCGGTGTAACGTGTTGAGCGTGTTGAAAAGTAGGGAGGAGTCCCGTAACGCCGAACAGCACCTAGCGTCGGACACTCGTGCTATCACGACAATGTCGTGGGGGAGCGTATCGATACACAATCGCGGGACGCGGTTTGCCACTGATGCGCAAGGCCAAAGTGGGAGCGATTGATTGCTGCGTTTGGCGGGAATACACTGCGTCGGGTAAGATCGAGGTAAGTGATACTGCTAAGTTTATGTGTTTAAGTGTTTATGTCAATGTTTATTATACGTCGTGTTCCATAAATATTCGAAGTTTGTGAAAGTTTTTCTTGCTTTCCCAAGGGGTTTTGGTATAAAACACGTAATTTTGGGGATTCTCTGTCCCCTGGTACCGGACACAAAGTGGTCTCTTAACACCGGAAAGTAAACATGCTGTTATTTCCTCGTAAGCATTTTTACTTTTAATTATCACTGTTGTGCGTTGTTTTTCAGGATAGAACAACGCAGCGAAATCAAAATGGGAGAGAAAAAAATTAAAGGACATTGGAACCAAAAAATGTGCTGACTGAGTTTGAGAGAAGCTGCGCTACGACCTTCCGAAAAGCACTCTACATGACAAAACATCGTTATTAAACCGTGGACTAACTTGGCTCCAGGTGTTATACAGATTCTCCCTAATTTGTCGCCATTGCCAGATGCTGCAAAAAAAACGATCAGTTGCTAGGAAGAGAAAAACCGAAAGAAGTGAAATTCTGACTTCATCACCGTGCACAATTGCTGTCGGTAAAAAAGAAAATAAAAAAAAACGTTGAGGACAAGCAGAAAGGAATTGGAAAGAAGTTTAAAACAGCGATAGAAGAAAATAAAAAAAACCAAAGGGCGTGAAGGCCAAAGGAAAAGGTGGAGCTAAAGCGAAGAAAGAGCAACCATTAACTCAAATATCGAATATAAAAACTACTTGCGTAGGGTGCCTGGCGGACCACGAAAAAGCCTAGATGCAGTGCGCCAGCTGCCATGGATGGGTTTATGAAGAATTTGCAGACATCCCTAAATGTTCGAAAACTTACATATGCGATTGATGCACAATGTTCTGAAGATGTCCGGCATTGGGGGCTCGGAGTTAAGTCTGTCCTGTACCAGGTGCCACTTGGAGTAACGGCAATTTTTTGTACCGAAGTTTGAATGAAGTTTTGAATTGTGTTTATGCAGAGGTTGCATTTTTGTCAATTTACTTTGGTTTTAAACATTGTTTACGTAATTATTTAAAAAATAAAATCACATTTCTCGAAGCAGTTTTTTTTTATTGTCCGAAAAGCTTAGGTGTCCGCCACTGGGGGACTTCCCCCTAATGCAAGTTAATGCGTATTCGGGAAAAAATTACCGATAATTATAGATAGCGATTGGAAGTATCGCGTCCGTATTGAACACGTTACATCTGAATACAAAAAAAAATGTCTATCTTTTTTATTGGCTCAAATGATGTATAAGCATCACCAGAATGATAGGATTACAAAACGAATAATGCACTATTTCGTTATTTAATTTAAAAAACGTTGAGACCTGTTTTTTCGCAGAGCCTCCGAAGCGCTCGAAACCGCCTGGACCGTGAAAGTAGCAATTTGGACTCGTTCAGTCCAGTCGTTGTAGAAAAAATACACACGAAGCAAAAACTACTGACCTACCATCGAAGAGCCTCCATAGATACACACAGAATTCACATGACAGCTTCCATACCGACGTGTGGACGATAGCTCCCAAATCAGTCTTGAAGCTTTAAATGCGTTTTTCTCGAAACTACGTTTTTAAATCGCAAGGACGCATAATTCGGGCAGTCTTCATTCGATTAACTTGAAATCTTAAAAGTAACTTCTTGGATAGATTCTTTAAAGAAATATACGGGATATTCACGAATCAACGACATTTTTCTTCTATATGAACAAATTGATACCGATTTTTTTCGCGAAAAAACGAAAAATTCGATCGAAATTATGCCATTTCGCGAAAAATTATTTTTTTTTCAATCGTATGTACGTCTCTAGCAAGTTTAATGTATATGATGAAAAAAAGAATTTTTCCCTCGTTCTAGGTGCTAATCCATAAAATTGCCGCGTCCTCCCGCAGAGCGCCTGAAAAAATGTTCTCAGGAAAGGTTGCGAGGTCGATCTCTCCGATTTCAATGAAATTTGGCATGCTTTTGTAGAATGGGTAAAAATAGGCGACACGTATTCTTTTTATATCTGCAGAATCCGATTTTCAAGGGTTGAAACGCACTCTCGAAAATTGGGGTGTTTTTCGTTTTATGTCGATAACGTTTCAACGGTACGAGATATGAAAAACTTTGAAATTGAAACAATATTTATTTTTTCGTGTACTATACATTGGAGATGAAAACGATGTAGATAACAACAAATTTGATATTGTTTATTGCGCAAATGCTATTTTTCAATCGTATCTCCGAGAATTTTTAATCGATTGGGATGTAAATTTGCATACATGTAAAGAATGGAAAAGTAGCAGATGCGTATTCTTTCTTTTTCCGATATCTCACAATTAAGGGGTTGAAACTGCCCTTCGATTTTTTAGTCAAGAGCATCGTATAATTAGCTAGCCTTTTGGCATTCCGGTCGAAATTCATATAAGTTCCTGTTATGACGCAATTGCATGTTTGAAACATTCCACTCCCTCCCACTCAAAGTCCTTACCGTGCGGCATGGACGAAAATTTGTAGAAATAAGAATGGGTTACAAAGAAAGTTCAATCGGTCACAATAGTCGATACGAATTTAAAAACTTTGTTTCTTCTAAAACTCCTGAACGGGCCGAAATAAAAACAAAGTTTAAAGAGAAAAAATATTGTATTCTTCGACTATTAGCCGTTTATGATGATAATGCTGAGTATAGCAACAAATGGCGTGTTGTTTATTGTAATAATTTGTGAATAACTGGTAAAAAATCACTCTTCAGTTTTCCGCTAATATAGGTACAGGCAAGGCTCGTAATCACGACTGACTTCGTGCTCTGGGAAGCAACTGAATCACAATTGTATATTTACGAAGAAATTCTCCCTCGACACGTACTGCCTTTGGAGATGGCAATATCATCGGAAAAATGTTCTCACGCATCGTTATTTAGGACATGTTTCAACACTATGTTTTTTTATGTATTATACTTATTGCAATCACGATAGTCATGATCAACGTGATTGAAACAAAGAGATTTCTTACACCACGCACAAGTGATAATAGCTGCTTCGCCGCATATATCGCATGTCAGTGAATTTTGTGAAAAGCAAAATTCTACCGGATTTTCGAAGTTTGGTGGTCTTTCTTCTTCGTAACCGCTTTTGTACTACTCATATTTGAAAAGGTTTGTAAACCGTGGAAAACAAACTGGTTGTGTGTAAGAGATAGTAACTTAAAAATATTGTCTCTCGAGTGCAGATTGAGGTCGTAATTGTATAATATTAGTGCGTCAGAAAAGTGTTTGACGAAGTTTTTCCATACACGAAAGCCATAAACATCAAGGGGATGTATCATTCCCGTTGTACCACCAAAGAATTACTAATTACCATGTGAACTAATTGTCTACTGAACTAATGAAACTGCTGCAATATATTTACCTGCTGGAATGGTTGAAACTTTAATATCTTTCCATTGCATATTCATTTCTTTCAATGCAGTTGGACATTGACCGCTCCAAGAATCCAGAAGTATTGCCGATTTTGAACCGGTATTGAGAATAGGTATACACTTCTTGGAACCGACGCTTGAAATGATTATTCGTCAGATTCCCAGATTTCGAAGTCAATAGAAATATACTTTCGGCTCTGAACATAGTTTCTTCCACTCGAGATCAAAATTTGCCAGAAATTTCGTTTAAAACGATCATCATAGGTGCCAAGAGCTTACCACTCGCAGAAATCAAAGGCTCTATAGTATAACTGTGTGTTGTTGATGTTCTCGATTGCACTACTGTCTCAACGGATTTCTGCCCTTCTTTTGCCAATATGCGGCCTGTATGTAGCTATAAATTGAAGCCACTTTGATCGGCATTAAAAGTGTTTTCAGCCCCAACGTTGGCTATGTTGACTCTCACCGTTTCTATAAATTCGACAGCTTTGTTTTGAAGTGTATCAGCGTTTAATAATTGTTGTTTTGTTACATATTCAGTAATCTTCCGTGACACAATTCGATGTGGGTTTTTTAATATTCTTACTCAAGAAGCGGATGCTTTGAAATCTACGGCTGGCATTTCTACAATTTTTCGTGCACGTAAGGCCCATCGTCGAACATCCATATCATGGACAGGCAGCTTTTTGTCCAAGGCATCTTTAACATTGTGTAACGTGTAGTGAGCTATTTTTGCTAACTTTTCTTCGTGGGTGCCACCCTTATTTATAGTATGGGCCCACCAGTGTAACTGCGGCACTGATTTCACCTTTCTGAACTTCGTTTGAACAGATGATAATTCTCTATTCCCGTTTGCCCCGGATCTCTAGTAATCTACAGCTCTTGTCTTGTATACGTAACTCAATTCTTCTACATCTTGGGTACACACATGTTCATCAACTTTGGGATCTAGGTATCGTTGTTCGTTCCAATCTCCTTCACCGTCATCTTCTATTGTGGCTGCTCCATGAATTTCATTTGGTGAAAAAAAATCCAAATCAGTTTCGACTTTTATTTCCATAGGTTGATCCATCGCTTCAATGATCGTCTTTTCTACATCTTTATTGAACTATTTTTCCCTTTCGGTGATTAAATGATTAATCGCACCTCAAAATGTATGGCTGGCTTCTCCGTCGTCAACTGCAGCAATAATGATCGTTGCTGAATTGATATGACTTGAATGCCAATCTACAAGCAAACCCGAAAAAGATAACGACGACACTCGCTATTATTAGAGCTGCTTCTAATCTTTAATAAGGCGATATCAAGGTTATCATGGGTAGCCGCTTTTTGCGCCGTAGTCGCTTTTTGCACAGATTTATTTATTCCGTTCATTGGTTCTGCAGTTTGTGAATAAAATCAAATTATGCTGCGTTATAAGCTGGTAAAAATGTTTTTCATCATTCCGTTCACGAGTTGCAACAGCAACCCAAAGACGTTGTAATCTCTGAAGATAGTGCCTTCGATACGGCGAGCGGAGTGGAATTTCTTCGTAAATATACAATTGTAATTGAGTTGCTTCCCGGAGCACAAAGTCAGTCCGTGATTGCGAGCCTTGCCTGTACCCATATTAGCGGAAAACTGAAGAGTGATTTTTTGCCAGTTATTCACGAATTATTGCAATAAACAAAACGCCATTTGTTGCTGTACTCGTCATTATCATCATGAGCGGCTAGTAGTCGAAGAGTAAAATATGTTTTCCCTTTAAACTTTATTTGTATTTCGGATCGTTCAGGAGTTATAGGAGAAACAAAGTTTTTAAGGGTGCGGTGTCCCCTTAAGACTGTCGTTCCGCCAAAGCGAGAAAATTTGTATCGACTATTTTGACCGATTGTACTTTCTTTGTAACCCATTTTTATTTCTACAAATTTCCGTCCATGCCGCACGGTAAGAACTTTGAACCTTTCATTTCGAGAGGGGGGCCTTGGGGGCGGTGGTATGTTACAAATATGCAATTGCGTCATAACGAGAACTTATGTCGACGTGAATTCAGAGCGAAATACCAAAAGGCTAGCTGATTATACGATGCCCTTGACTAAAAAATCGAAGGGCAGTTTCAATCCCTTAATTGTGCAATATCGGAAAAAGAAAAAACCTGTATCCGCTCCTTTTCCAGTCTTTACATGTATGCAAATTTACATCCCAATCGATTGAAAATTCTCGGAGATACGGTGGAAAATTGCATTTTTGCAATAAACAATATGAAATTTGTTGCTATCTGCTTCGTTGTCATCCCCAATGTATCATATCTCCAATAGTACACGAAATTATTGCAATTTGAATTTTTCATATCTCGTACCGTTAAAAGATTATCGACGAAAAACGAAAAACACCCAAATTTTCGAGGGCGCCTTTCAACCCTTGAAAAACGGGTTCCGTAGATATAAAAAAATACGTGTCGCCTATTTTTACCCATTTTACAAGCATGCTAAATTTCATGGAAATCGAATAGATCGGCCGCGCAGCCTTTCCTTTCAGTGTAGCAACAACCGGGCCGCTATGTTGTATTTTTTCTCCATCATTTTTTTTTCTCGGGTACATCAACACATGTAGAACAAAGCATCGAAACTTCATTTTGATTGCATTGTGTTGGCATTTAAAAAAAATGTGTAAAAAAAGTTTCCTTTTTCGGTGAGCCACAAAAATGTAACGGAATGACGCCCGAAGCAGAACTTCGATGCAGGCCCGCCTTGTGCCGGTAGGGCAGACCTCGTTCGAGCTACGGTTACCTACCAGTAGATGTCACCGTGCGCGTCCCCAACGTACGCTACGACAGGGTCGTGCGTCTTCTTCTGTCGAGGCATACATTGTTATGCCTCCACGCAACGCGTGTGTGCGTGTGTGTCAGTGTACATTCGCTACGTCGAGTGCACGCGATTGAAGGTTATTTTCTTACCGCATGCTGTCCCTTCGCAGCGAGTACACACTTCGTGTGCCAATATACACGCATATACCCGCGCGCTGACCCACGGTCAGTGTCGACAAAGAATTTGGTTTTCTTTCTCGACGCTGTCTTCGCACGAAATTCGAAACTTCAGAGAATCTCGATTTCGCAGCAAGAGTTCTTGCTGGCGGCTCGCGCTTTTATGCAGTTAAAAATTATTGTTAAAAATTAATTATTTTAACAAATCACAATACTTTTTAAATGTTCATTGTCTAGTGATCCGAGCAAAACCAAATGCTGCAGCAAAGACAATGCCGATGACAAGCTACAAAAAGCAGCGGTAAAATAAATCTAAGATATATTAATTAAAATGATGAAATAATTAATTGTTTTAATAACTATACATTTATGTCGACCACGTTGGTGTTCGGTAGTTGCGAGGGGTCCCACTTCTCTCACCAAATTGGCTGGTGGTAACACACTGCAAGCCATAGCGGTAAATGTAATGCAAAAATAATTGTTTAAACAATTATTAATGCATTTTTTCTCGACCACAATTGTGATCGGTGGGTGCGGTACTTTCTATACCTCCCAGTAAATATGATTGCTGCTTACGCACTGCATAAGCCAACGGTAAAAATGACACAAAAATAATTGTTTAAACAATTATTTTGGCACTTCTTCTCGACCACGATTATAATTGATAGTTGTGATACTTTCTATACCTTTCAGAAAATATGATTGCTGCTTACGCGCTGCAAAAGCTCACCGTAAACGTCATGCAAAAATATTTCTTTCAACAATTATTTTCGCATTTTCTCTCGATCACGATTGTGATCAGTGGATGCGATACTTTTTATATCTCTCGGCAAATATAATTGCTCCTTAGGGAGCGTACACAAATTACATAACGCAAAATTTCCCAACTTTTGACACGCCACAGAAAGGATCACAAGTCAAAGATAATGCCATAAATCGGAAGAACGGGCGATATGGCCTACAGGGTGACATTATTTCTGCTGTAGACTGCAAAAAACAGCCTTTTTCTCTCAAGTGTTCTAATATATCTCTTCTTCAATTGATACACCTGATATACCAGCTGTTGTAGAGTTAACAAGAATCTTGCCCAGTTGAACGTTGAGTACTCAAAGTTCTTGTAGAGTTGATACATTGTAGAATTAATGCATATTGCAAATCCCTCATTGTGTAGTTGATACAAATCCGAATAAATACGTTGCAGGGGTAATCGTAAGGCTATATCGTTGTAGAGGTTCAATATTGCAAACTCGAGACTCTTGTACAGTTGGTGGATTTCCGGTTTGTACAGATGAGAGATAAGTCATTGTAAAGTTGAAAAACGGACTTGCAGCGTTGTAAAGATAAATATTGTGGAACCGAGACCCTCCCGAATACGTCACCCACGCGGCTCGGACGGTGAAACTATCCACAAGCCCGTAGCCCGTCGGTCTTGACACAACACGAACACTCGGCATTTAATTTTGTTTTTCGTCGAAAAACAAGAAAAAAATTAATGTTGAACACAACCGCATAAATTTCGACATTTTATTCACACCCGGTTGAATCCAAGCTGTCAGTTTTTCGTCTCATCGGCTTCGAGCCAACAGCGATGTACGCCGTCTGCAGAATGTGTCATGAGCGCCTCGCGGGAATTCGTGGGAACTAGCTTCCTCGAAAATCATACGAGATTTGTTCGAAATCATCAACAATCACCTATTAATTGTATACACCCACGGATTTCCGAAGGTATGCGAAGGAATGAAATGATTGAGGTGTCAAAATATGTGTTTTTAATGTGGCTACGCGACTCTGCTCCTCCCCAAGTCGTGGCATTAGCCAAACTTTTTATTTTTCTTGATTTCAATCGCGAGTCCAGCATGGTAAGAAAACCACTTTCTTTCTCAAATTCAAGAAATTTGACAAGCAGACAGCCGTTTGTCTGTTAATTTGACGTCTTCTGGTCAAATTTCACGAAATTCTGAAAAGCTGTTCCGGAAATCCGTGGGTATCTAGAATCGTGTTCTGCCATACCGACGGCGATGGTGTATCATTCTGTCTTAACGAATCGAAGCCTTTCCCCGTGCCTTACATTAACAGAAAAATTCTATTCATATTACCTTGATGCGTATATTTGATTTTCAGCATTGAAAATGCTTTTGAAACTGTACATGTTTGTTGAGGTAGGCTAGATATAGGGGTCTGAGTTAGCTCGATGTCACGCGAAACTAACGCTACCCACACTCCATTGCGAATGTATTGTGGTCGAGAAGGGAAAAGCGCGACATGCCTGTAATCGGTTGAAAAATGCCCTCTCCCTACCCAATTCTAATCTTGTTATTAATTGAAAAAATACATTACAACTTATATTATAAATATATTACAAACATTATATAACAATTATTACACAAACAAACCCAATTATATACCTCAATGTATCAATATTTTTTGAAAAATAATAAAAATCCACTCACTGTATTTGGGTGTTCCTCTACTAAATGAGAAATGGATGTCCCAGGCATATTTTATGTATATAAAATTATTATTATCTTTCAAACATCCTAAAACAAGGTCCCATGTCGTGTCCCATTTCCAGAATTACAAGGTTCACGGCTAATATATACTTTCAGTATTGACACTGCCTACCTCTAACATTCATAGGTGTAACTAGAATAGAGGACATGTGAGTATAAAACGCGACCATAACTTAAAATACTTTTTCAATATGAAAAACTATCACTCAAATTCTGTCCTAAAAATTTCAAAATAGTCCTTTGGTTTAACTTAAAAATCCCGCCCAATTCGTATTTCGTTTAGTAGACATAATTTATTGCGATAAACAAACCGCAAACGGTGTAAAGTTCAGAAAAATGCCGAGCTAAACTAGGTAACGCCATATTATTCCGTGTGAGCGCTGCGTTCATGGCAGAACGACGTGACTTGTCGCTTGATTGAACAGTCCTCTGTTAAGTTGATTTTCTATTATTTTATGTGATTAAATTAAAATCATTTCATATATCATTTATTCTGTTAATAAGTTAGTACGTGCGACTCTCAAATCTAGAAAGATTTCAAATGATTTAGCACTAGAGCACTTTTTGCAAAAATGGCAGTCTCCTGGGCACAGTCCCCTGTCATTTTATGCCACAGGGGACGGTTTTATGCTCCAGGAAACTGTTTTTATTTTCTACCATTGTCAGATATCAGTTATCTTTTGACTTCTGGGACTGGCAGTATGCTGTTTCTTTTATGTAATGACGAATGTCAGCATTTCACTTTCGAAACAGTGGAGTACGAAGGAAGGGTACAACTTAACGCCGATGATATTTACACCGACTCCGAATGTGAAAACGAACCCAAGCCCGATTTTAACACGCAGGATAATGCTATTTGCGACTTTGGAGTAGAGACTGTACAGACGGAAGTTTCGTATAATATTCCGTCCAATACCGAATTTGAGAATGATTCCGGGCCAAGTTCAACTTCAATCAGCCAATACATTATCGGAGACTACGTGTTAGTTAAGTTTTCTATAAGAAAAAAGGAATGTGAGTATATCGGTGTAACTAATCGGATAGACAATGAGGATGACGAAGTAACTGTAACTTTTCTGAAAATTTGTGACAATAAGGGCCGCACGTAAAGAGTTGATGATACTGATGTTTCTGATGTAGCCTTCGACCAAATATTACAAACATTACCAATTCCAGATCTGACCCTAAAAGGGAAAATAATATTTTATTGCTGTCAGTTATCTGTACCTGTCCATGAGACATAAATTATAAAGGTCTAATTGCTTTAAAAAAAAACAACGATACGACTGATTTCATTGTACGCTATGATGACAACTATTTAATTACTTACTACTAAAAGTATTAGTAACAAGATGTTGATTGTGATATTTAATAGTGTAACATAATTTTTGTTTTGTCTAAAGCAGTTAATGTTCTTTTATGAAGATTATGACATGTCTCACCTTGTTATTTTTTAGAGTGAGAGGTCTAATAATGAACACGTTTTTAAAGTAAAAAATGGAGTTTAATAAAATGAATTCCAATTGTGCTGGAAGCACTTAAGAATATTGAGTCAAGATATGTGCGACCGATAAAAAAATAATAATTCAGCATTTGTTTTTTATTTGATTCATCATTGATTACACGTTGTAGGCTGTGATAACATTTTAACAGAAAAGGAAAGGCTTTTGATTGGTGTAATTCAATTTAAAAAAGACATTTTTTAAACTTAAACAGTCCCCTTGAAGATATTAGTCTCCTGTCACGAATTCCCACAAAATCTTCCATAAGTTGAAAAATACGGTAATAAATTAGTAAAAATTAGTAAAAATAAGGTAAAAATTTCCCGGCTTTTTGAAGATATACGATTAATTTATTACTGCCCTCCGTTGTACATACTCTGTTTTTTTTATTTTTAAGAAGAAAAAAACATGCATTGAACAGCTTTGTATGTGCCATTTTCCAATTAGTTAAGAAACCCCTATTTACATGCCATGAAATAGCTGCACTTTGTGTAATAACTGTAGATTTTTTTAAAAATTTAACTAGATTTTTCGTGACATCAAACTTTTCTTATTGCATTCCATTATTGGAATTATTTATTTCAAATTTAAATATTAATTTATTCAGATCAAGATCTATTTAATATCATCTAATAACAAAATATTTTATTTACTCCTAATACAACTGTGATTCCGTTTCATCTGTTCGAAAAACAATTTAGTTGAATCCGCAAAATGTAAGCTATGTAATGTTAAAAAAAATTAATTAAATAAAACTATCGCACAGTCAAACGTTTTTCTATTTGATTGAAATAATGGTATGTCTATATCGCAACACACACATCCAAGGAGGGCGGTGGGGCTTAGAGGGGAGAGACAGGAGTCATATATACCGGGTATCCCATTTTAATCGTACGCCTGATTTATCTCGAAAATACTGCTCCGATCAAATATTGAGTATAGTAAAAGTTTTAGGGTTCAAAGGGGAATGTTGAAAAATAATTTGTTTTATTCCAAAATTCAAAATGGAGACGTTAGAGGGTCACATTTTTTCTCTTAAATGGAAACATCACTTTTTTCACCAAAGAATTTGTCAGACTAAAACTAGCAACTTTTGTAGGACATTTTTTTTTTAAGAAAGTCTATAATTTTTAGGTTAGAATATTATAATTTAGGATAGAATTCCCAAATGTAATTGTGCGTGTGAGAAGGAACCGAAACAAACCTAAACGAGAATTAGGTCTCCGCGACTCTTCACTTCCGTTATATCATATTTCAAAAAACACATGCCGGCCATCTTATCGTCACCATCTGGAATTTTGAACTAAAAAAAAATATTTTGAAGGTCAAACGTTCAAAAACGTTTTTCAAACTGTACTTTTAAAAAATACAGAAAAACAATATAGCGGGAGTCCGATTTCAATCTCACGCCTAATTTATCTCGAAAAATACTGTTTCAATCATTTTTTTTTGCTTTAACTTCCATCTGTTCATGGTCCTCCCCCTTAATACATTCCCTATATTCCACTTTGTATCCCCACCTTGCGGCCGCAGCCGGCTTCCCCCTCTGTATCGCATTCACCATGACATTTCTGCCATGGGTATAGGGAAATTGCGGAAAACCTATAGCAATACAGCCGGTCCCGAGTTCACGTCCCAGTCTCGGAGCTAGTCGCGTTTCGTCGAGAAACAAATCACAGGCTACAGTCATACACACCCGACACACACACGTACCGGCCCGTGTGCGCGACATCCGTGTAGAACTGGAGCTACGTCACGCCCGTATCAAGAGACGCGGCAGCGTCTAGACGCCACCCAGATAAACAGTCGTGATTATCACGCCGTGCATACAATTGATGAAGCAAATTTTACAGCATATTGACCACATGTCATGATGCACAGCCGTGAACTCATTTAGTATAGTGAATATGAAAAGCATTTTGTTCTCAATATGTCGTTTACAAATGCATCGTACGTTTGAAGCACATTGAACTCATATCGCTGTGCTCAAGTGTCCACAATTAATGTCTGCAAATTTTACGTCATATGGAAGTCATCCAATGACTTGTGTTGATGAATTCACTGGGTTAGCACTGATAGTAGACATGCCATGCAAGCAATATGACGGCGATATGCACACTCAGAAAAAAGATTTATTAAGGACGAAAAAGTTTGTCTCCCGGCGAATAAGTTTTCCCTAGCAGATTAGGTGCCTTGATAAATGCCAATGAAAGTCGTTTGATATGCCTATTGAAGTGACTGGCTGAATGCCGTGCCTATTGTAGGCATTTATAGTTACTTTGGCAGGCATTCTGGTTCAAATAGTGACGGTAAGTGCTGAAGAGTGACCAAACCAGAATTTTGTATCCGAAGTACCGGCATTTTTTTGGTCATTCACCGGCTTTGTTAGGCACTCGCTGGCATTACATTTTTTTAGGCATTCACCGGCATTTTTCGATATTCACCGGCATTACAATTTCTTCTGACAGCTGCAGTATACCCAAAGCCGAAAGTACGAATAGATAACCAGCCAACTAAGAAGGAGCACTTCATATGGTAATATACTGGTTGTAGTATCCAAGATGTATGCTCATTCCATCCCAACCAAAATTGAGTTCCAGTTACAACTTAAGGCCTTCGTCACGAAATAAAATTGTTTGAAAAAATCAAACAAATTGATATCATGATAATCTTGAATATGATTGGTTTTTTCCAAACTTGTTTCTCCACACGAAGTACTTGAAAATCTTACCGAAATGTATTTTGGTTAGGAATGTAAGTGCAAAACATTCTCGCCGAGACTCAACAGCCACTCGCACCAGTATTTTCATAGACATTCTGACCGGCATTCGCATCAGTATTTCCATAGACATTTTAACAGGCACTCGAAAGGCATTCTCTGTGCGCTCATAAAATTTAAAGTTCGTCATTCATCGGCATTTACCGGCACTTTTTGAACTAATATGCCTACCAAAGTGCCTTGGGCATTCTTATAGTAAATTGATAGGCACCCAATCTGCTAGGGTTCTTATTCGTATGTCGGCCTACTACGATTGTAATAACAGCTAAGTATTTTTTTCATTCAAGTTTATGTTCAAGATTTACTAAGAATTTTTCTTAACATCTAATGGGATATATAATTTAGAAGAAATAGGTGTTTTATATCGGACAAATAGAGCTTTTCTTAACATCTAATAGGATTCTTCATAATACCCCAACTGGTTTTTTTTTCGAGGAATTGTGTCATTTCGTCCGTCATTATTTTCTCACTCGAAAGTTTTTTTCTCACTTTATATTCTTACTTACACTTAAATCATTCCTCACTTTCGAGTTTTTCACTTCCGAAATGCAACACTGACACTTGTGCCAAAAGCAGGGGCATAGGAAGAAGCTACATGGTAAGCGTATGCGTAAGCTGCATCTGACGAGCGGCCTGCTGTTGGGCCCGTCGCGTTGAAGGGCAAAGTGCGCATGCGCGCATTACTATCATAGTCGCGAAATAAGAGGTTTTCGTGATTGGAAAGTAGTATTTATTTGATTTGAGGAAATATTTATTCAAATGCTCTATTTTAAATATGGCTTTTAATTGATGTGAAAAATCGGCACGTAAAAAGAACATATTTAGTGACGCCGAATAAATGGTGTAGTTGCAATCACATAAAAACTGTCTCCATACGAGTAAACATTTATTAATTTCCAATAAATTATGTTCTAATGTGCCAATTTATTAAAACGTAACAAATCTTTTTTCTGAGTGCATGTTTGTCAGTGATACATTCGATGGGCGCAACATGACGGCGATATGCGTGTTTCTCAGTGATACATCCTATGACGGCGATATGCATAAGCGATACATTCGTTGAGCGCAATATGACGGCGATATGTATATTTTGTCAGTGATACATCCCAGGAGCACAATATGATGGCGATATGCATGTTTCTCAGTAATACATTCCATGACGGCAATATGCATGTTTTCAGTAATACATTCGGTGAGCGCAATATGACGGCGGTATGCATATTTCTCAGTGATACATCCCATGAGCGCAATATGACGGCGATATGCGTGTTTCTGTGATACATCCTATGACGGCGATATGCATATTTCTAACAAGGAGAAGGTAGAGCCTGGATGTCGCGAATCGGGTTCTCCTTTCGCGTGGTGAAAGTTGAAGACCTCCGAATTAACGTTGTTTATTATTTTTGTTCCAATAGGCCTTAGTTGCTGAGATATCGCGATTTGAAAATTTGAGAGTTTCGGCTCGCGCGTAGAGTACGTTGAGCGTTGACGCTTGAGACAAGTGCGGCCGTAGCTAATACGGTAAGACGACAGACCGGCACTCTGAAAGTTCACGGTTCGCGTCACCATGTTTCTTTTTAAATCAATTTTTATTTTTATTTGATAATCTCTTGCTCTGCGAAAAAAATCGCGAAATAAAAAAAAGCAACTATGGCTAACGCTTTCCTTTTCAAAGATCTCATCACTAAATGGTGAGATTACTATTGTTTCTAAGTCCAGCACGCGATTCTGAAAAGTGCAAAAATCGTAAAAAACCGGCATTTAGAAAATGACGTACCGGGTACAAAAAAAATCGCAAACATAAAAATAAAGCAATATGAAGGTACTTTTATCCTCTTCAAAACGTCGTTTGGTAAATTGGTTTACGATTTTTTTCGCCGAGATATTCGATTTTTGTCCGAATAGAAATATTACAGGGTGCTTTATACTTTTGGCCAAGGGAGTATGTAATCGCGCTCTCCGTTATTTGCCGATCTTCGTTAAGCTTGGGCAATAGCATACTTCCTACCATCACTACCCCCCGGCCGGTCACCAAGAATTATAAGGAGGTCGGCTGCTCGGAATAGCGCTCATACATCCGCGGTGTGTCGCGCCCACACTAGCATTCTACGTACCCCACGGTTCGATACGCACATCCGAGATGCCCTGCGCCCATGCCAGTGTTTCGCGCACCCCACAATTCTATTCGCACATTGAAGGGGACCCGCGCCCACACCAGATACCAATATTACATGGACACACTCGTCATGCATACCACAAGTACACCCTCTATACACCACTAATTCTTCATCACACATCAAAATAAAAAGTCAGCATTACATCGAAAACGATGGCGACGAGGAGGGTAGGGGAGAGAGGGCTAACGCGAGGACCGGGCGAAGATTATCACAAAACGGAGAGCGCGATGACATATATCGATACTGCCAGAACCGAGCCGAAAAAAATATCTTTCAAAACTCTATATCTCGAAAACTATAGCGCGTCGCCAAAAATCCTTTTAGGGGATCAAGATATTGACAGGAAAGTCTGTGCAAAATTTCAGCCCGATCGGAGGTAGGACGTTTTCGGGACTTTATGCCAACAAATAATTATAGGAATTCATTTGGTCTCTTATGTCGTACCTGCGACTTAGATGCTATAAACTCGGTAGTGTAGGGGCAACGTGCGTAGCTATAGGTAGGTAGGTTGTAGGTTCGATTCCATATGTAGGCAAAATATTTTCTTCGATTAAAATAATTCCAGAATGCCAGAGGATGATGAGTAATGATACAAAATCATTGTGGTAGAACTCTAAATTGAGTATTCCATTTTATTTTGGATTTATGAAATATTCTATAGTACACTTGGATTTGCAGTGTAAGCAAACCAATTGCATAAAGCAAATAGAGATTTCTTCGAATCGAATATTTTAGTTTTAAGGCTTTCACGGCTCTTTATGTAATGAGAAGAGTATGTGGCTTCCGGATGGAGGCCGTGTTGAGGATCAGCGTTGTGCCGACGTTTCGCAAACGTTACAGTCTGCATCATCAGGGCTGAGAGCTCCGATACTGAAGCTCTCGTATCTCAGGCATCCCTTATATAGTTGCAGTCATCGTTCGAGATCGCTGCACCAGCCAATCAGATGTTTTAATTGATCAGCTGGTCAATTAAAAAACCGGGAGGACGGTGTGCCAAATAGGATTGACGTGATATCCTCCATCTCTGTTTAGATTGTCCGGATGTTTTCGGATTTCCAAGCCTTCTCGGTGTTTCCTGGAAAAATAGCTGTTTGATGGGGCCAGACTTTGGGCTTTGTCGAACTGGATGGCATGACCAGTCTCCATCCAATGTTCGGCCAGCGCTGATTGTGTAATATGGCCATATTTGATACACCGTTGGTGTTCTTTGATCCGTGTACTGATTTTCCTCCCGGTTTCTCCTATGTACACTTTACCGCATGAGCAGGGTATCTTGTATACTCCTGGTGCACTTAATGGTGGTCTTTGGTCTTTTGCACTCGGAATCACTTGTGCTAGTTTCTTCTGAGGTTTGAAGATGACTCGCACGTTATGTTTTCCAAGGACCCTGCCTATGCGATCGGTTATGCCCTGAAGGTATGGAAGGGAAGTTGTTGCGGTAATTTGTCCTTCATTCTCCCCATCAGGTGCTGTAACCGTTTTCGGATCAGCTATTTTTCTTTTTAGATTTCTGATCGTTCTTTCGATGTTGCCTGGCTTGTAGCCATTGTCTCCTAAAACTTTTCGTAGGTGTTCTAGTTCAACCTCCAGGGAGTCTGGTTCGGAGATTGCTAGAGCTCTGTAGACCAGAGAGCTTATGACCGACTGTTTTTGGGAAGGATGGTGATGGGACGTAGCGTGGAGGTATCTATCCGTATGCGTTGGCTTCCGGTAAACTTTATGGCCCAAAGTGCCATCGCTTTTCCGTTGAACCAGTACATCCAGAAAAGGGATTTGATTTTCCTGTTCTATCTCCATGGTGAATTGAATACTGGGGTGCTGAGAGTTGAGGAAGGTTAAGAAATGATTGAGGTTTTCTTTGCCGTGACTCCAAATGACGAAGGTGTCATCGACATATCGGAACCAGGTGGAGGGTTTGAGGGAAGCTTTTTGCAGAATTCTGTTCTCGAAGTTCTCCATAAAGATATTGGCGATGATGGGGGAAATAGGGGAACCCATGGCTGCACCTGAAGTTTGTTCATAAAACTGGGATTGAAATTGGAAGTATGTAGAGTTTAGGCAATGTTCTATGAGAGGCAGTAGGTTAGGGGCAACTTTTTTGGAATTTTTAACTATGCTTAGGGTTTCATTTGTTGGGACGTTTGTAAACAGGGATACAACATCGAAACTCACTAAAATGTCTTCTGGTTGTACCTTGATAGACTGGATCTTGTTCACAAAATCCCGGGAGTTTTGGATATGGGAGTTGTTGAGGCCTACGAGTTCCTGCAAAGGTTTGCAAAGGAAACGTGCCAAATGATATGTAGGACTGCCTATGTTGCTAACAATGGGCCTTAGTGGGATGTTGTTTTTGTGTATTTTTGGCAGACCGTAAAGCCTGGGTGGTAGGGATTCCTTAGGTGTAAGGGCTTTGGTTAGGTTTTCCGATAGACCAGCCTTCTTTAGGAGTGTTGTTGTTTTCTTTTCTATACTCGACGTGGGGTCACGTGATAATTTCTTGTAGGTGTTGGTGTCCTCGAGCAGGTTCATAATTTTACTGCAGTAGTCCGTTTTATCCATGATGACAGTTGCATTCCCTTTGTCAGCTGGTAGTATTAAGATGTCCTTATTTTTCTTCAAATTGTGAAGAGCAAGGTGTTCTTCCTTCGTGATATTCTGCTGCGGAGGTTTTGCCTTGTGTAGAATATTGCTTATCCGTTTCCTGACGTCGTTGCCAGTATCCAGTGGGAGACGATAGATGGCAGTTTCCACCTGGCTGATGATTTCTCTGGTCGGAATTTCTGTCGGTGTAATGGCGAAATTGTGCCCTTTTGCGAGGACTGATGTTTCAGCTGCGGAGAGTGTGTGGTTACTTAGGTTTTTTACTGTGTGGGTTAGGATGGGCTGCTTCGTCTGTGGACATAGTTTCCTGAATTTTTCTATTTGATTCTTGGATCTTAGGTCTGCACATTGGAGGGCTTGTTCGTGAGTGACACGGTCAAGATCTTCCCACAGCTGTGGTTCCAAAGAATCAGATAGACGTAGGTGAAGTTTAAGGAGTTTTTGGGAATTTTGGTCCAAAAGCTTTTTGGTGACAGATATTCTCTCCTTTACCAGTCTCAGCGAGGCCTGGTGGAGGATAATTTTGGCTTGTTTTGATGGAAAGGGGTTTTTTAATTGAAAACATTTTGGTACCACTTGATGGTCGCGGCACCTTTTTAGGAATGTTAACGAGCACAGTTGGATGTGCAGAGTTTTCCTGAGTTTGGAAAAGGTGTTAACAGAACCCAAAATAGCCTCTCCGTGTAGGCGTCTGATTTTAGTTTTAAGGCTTTCACGGCTCTTTATGTAATGAGAAGAGTATGTGGCTTCCGGATGGAGGCCGTGTTGAGGATCAGCGTTGTGCCGACGTTTCGCAAACGTTACAGTCTGCATCATCAGGGCTGAGAGCTCCGATACTGAAGCTCTCGTATCTCAGGCATCCCTTATATAGTTGCAGTCATCGTTCCAGATCGCTGCACCAGCCAATCAGATGTTTTAATTGATCAGCTGGTCAATTAAAAAAATTTTTTAATTGACCAGCTGAAAATGTTTTAATTGATCAGCTGGTCAATTAAAAAATTTTTTTAATTGACCAGCTGATCAATTAAAACATCTGATTGGCTGGTGCAGCGATCTGGAACGATGACTGCAACTATATAAGGGATGCCTGAGATACGAGAGCTTCAGTATCGGAGCTCTCAGCCCTGATGATGCAGACTGTAACGTTTGCGAAACGTCGGCACAACGCTGATCCTCAACACGGCCTCCATCCGGAAGCCACATACTCTTCTCATTACATAAAGAGCCGTGAAAGCCTTAAAACTAAAATCAGACGCCTACACGGAGAGGCTATTTTGGGTTCTGTTAACACCTTTTCCAAACTCAGGAAAACTCTGCACATCCAACTGTGCTCGTTAACATTCCTAAAAAGGTGCCGCGACCATCAAGTGGTACCAAAATGTTTTCAATTAAAAAACCCCTTTCCATCAAAACAAGCCAAAATTATCCTCCACCAGGCCTCGCTGAGACTGGTAAAGGAGAGAATATCTGTCACCAAAAAGCTTTTGGACCAAAATTCCCAAAAACTCCTTAAACTTCACCTACGTCTATCTGATTCTTTGGAACCACAGCTGTGGGAAGATCTTGACCGTGTCACCCACGAACAAGCCCTCCAATGTGCAGACCTAAGATCCAAGAATCAAATAGAAAACTTCAGGAAACTATGTCCATAGACGAAGCAGCCCATCCTAACCCACACAGTAAAAAACCTAAGTAACCACACACTCTCCGCAGCTGAAACATCAGTCCTCGCAAAAGGGCACAATTTCGCCATTACACCGACAGAAATTCCGACCAGAGAAATCATCAGCCAGGTGGAAACTGCCATCTATCGTCTCCCACTGGATACTGGCAACGACGTCAGGAAACGGATAAGCAATATTCTACACAAGGCAAAACCTCCGCAGCAGAATATCACGAAGGAAGAACACCTTGCTCTTCACAATTTGAAGAAAAATAAGGACATCTTAATACTACCAGCTGACAAAGGGAATGCAACTGTCATCATGGATAAAACGGACTACTGCAGTAAAATTATGAACCTGCTCGAGGACACCAACACCTACAAGAAATTATCACGTGACCCCACGTCGAGTATAGAAAAGAAAACAACAACACTCCTAAAGAAGGCTGGTCTATCGGAAAACCTAACCAAAGCCCTTACACCTAAGGAATCCCTACCACCCAGGCTTTACGGTCTGCCAAAAATACACAAAAACAACATCCCACTAAGGCCCATTGTTAGCAACATAGGCAGTCCTACATATCATTTGGCACGTTTCCTTTGCAAACCTTTGCAGGAACTCGTAGGCCTCAACAACTCCCATATCCAAAACTCCCGGGATTTTGTGAACAAGATCCAGTCTATCAAGGTACAACCAGAAGACATTTTAGTGAGTTTCGATGTTGTATCCCTGTTTACAAACGTCCCAACAAATGAAACCCTAAGCATAGTTAAAAATTCCAAAAAAGTTGCCCCTAACCTACTGCCTCTCATAGAACATTGCCTAAACTCTACATACTTCCAATTTCAATCCCAGTTTTATGAACAAACTTCAGGTGCAGCCATGGGTTCCCCTATTTCCCCCATCATCGCCAACATCTTTATGGAGAACTTCGAGAACAGAATTCTGCAAGAAGCTTCCCTCAAACCCTCCACCTGGTTCCGATATGTCGATGACACCTTCGTCATTTGGAGTCACGGCAAAGAAAACCTCAATCATTTCTTAACCTTCCTCAACTCCCAGCATCCCAGTATTCAATTCACCATGGAGATAGAACAGGAAAATCAAATCCCTTTTCTGGATGTACTGGTTCAACGGAAAAGCGATGGCACTTTGGGCCATAAAGTTTACCGGAAGCCAACGCATACGGATAGATACCTCCACGCTACGTCCCATCACCATCCTTCCCAAAAACAGTCGGTCATAAGCTCTCTGGTCTACAGAGCTCTAGCAATCTCCGAACCAGACTCCCTGGAGGTTGAACTAGAACACCTACGAAAAGTTTTAGGAGACAATGGCTACAAGCCAGGCAACATCGAAAGAACGATCAGAAATCTAAAAAGAAAAATAGCTGATCCGAAAACGGTTACAGCACCTGATGGGGAGAATGAAGGACAAATTACCGCAACAACTTCCCTTCCATACCTTCAGGGCATAACCGATCGCATAGGCAGGGTCCTTGGAAAACATAACGTGCGAGTCATCTTCAAACCTCAGAAGAAACTAGCACAAGTGATTCCGAGTGCAAAAGACCAAAGACCACCATTAAGTGCACCAGGAGTATACAAGATACCCTGCTCATGCGGTAAAGTGTACATAGGAGAAACCGGGAGGAAAATCAGTACACGGATCAAAGAACACCAACGGTGTATCAAATATGGCCATATTACACAATCAGCGCTGGCCGAACATTGGATGGAGACTGGTCATGCCATCCAGTTCGACAAAGCCCAAAGTCTGGCCCCATCAAACAGCTATTTTTCCAGGAAACACCGAGAAGGCTTGGAAATCCGAAAACATCCGGACAATCTAAACAGAGATGGAGGATATCACGTCAATCCTATTTGGCACACCGTCCTCCCGGTTTTTTAATTGACCAGCTGATCAATTAAAACATCTGATTGGCTGGTGCAGCGATCTGGAACGATGACTGCAACTATATAAGGGATGCCTGAGATACGAGAGCTTCAGTATCGGAGCTCTCAGCCCTGATGATGCAGACTGTAACGTTTGCGAAACGTCGGCACAACGCTGATCCTCAACACGGCCTCCATCCGGAAGCCACATACTCTTCTCATTACAATCGAATATTTATTCATTTAATTTCAATATATTCTATATTGAAAAAGAATAGCTTAATGAAACAAACCATATATTTACAGAAATTGGATGTAGTAGTCCGTGAGACAAGGCCTATTTGATTTAAATAGATCATATTAAAATAAAATATTTTTTGCAGTGTAGGCGACTATTTTCATCACAGTTTAATTCGCAAGTATTGCATTGGTCTTAATTGGCACGGCTATAGATGTATTCGCACACTGCCGGCTCACCGCGAGGAATACCCAGAATTCATATAGGGAAAAGCGCGTACAAACGCTTTATAAAAGCGTAGGGATTTTCTACGTGTTTACACATACTCACACACGCGCGCGCGCGCGCACGCAATCGCACACACGCACGCGCACACACACACCGAGCATTCGTGTACGCTCGACAAGCCAAGAGAAAATTCTCCCCGCTTTGTCTCAATTTAATGATGTCTAAATTGTTGTGCTCGCCTTGTTGGTAGGCTACGCGAGTCTCGCTAGTAACGAGACCCTGCGACAATATTCTCTTTTCTATATGCCGTTTTCAACCCTTGCACAACTGGAGGTTGCAAGCGAACTTTCCGCGGTTCAACCTACCTTAGCTTCAACTATGATACGTATACTATACGCGCGCGCAATAAATTTATTCCGCTCATTGTTACGCATAAATACATATTCTCATGCGAGAATCAATTTTTTTTCATTCGAGTGAATACACTTTCAAAGGAATCTAAGCTGAAATCGATTCGCCATCTTTCGAATATTGAGCCGATATTTTTAAGTTGTATAGCAACATAAGATTTTTGCAAATGGTAATAAGGGTTTACGGGAGTATATGTAGCTGTAAGAAGAGGCAAAGTCGCAAGCTATGTGGTCGGGATAGCGGCAGAGATTCAGTAGAGTTATGTACCTGCTATAATTTGCCTATCTTGTCTCCCCCCCCCCTCTCATATCTCAAAAAGTTCGCTTTGCACTCGTGCGACTTAAACATGACAAAAATGCATTATCCACTGCTCTTCGAATTAAACTTATTTCTACCTTAATTTTTCCTCATCTGGACTACTGCTGTCTCGTTTATCATAACCTGACTACTGAACTCAATACAAAATTACAAATCATCGTAAATAACTGCATTCTTTGCAGTATTTGTTAAAATAAAAATATATTCAATATCGTCCAATAACTAAACTAAATTTAATCCTAATAAATATGTGATTTGGGTTTATCTGCTCAAAAAAAACAATTTAGTTGAATCCACTAAATGGATATATTTGATTTTTTTTACTTTAAATTAAATAGAATTTTTGTAGAGTCTACCATTTTTCTATTTGATTGAATATTCTGTCTTTATTGCAACACACATATAAAAAAGGTGTGGGGGTAGAGAGGGTGGAGAGAGAGGAATTATATATATATATATATATATATATATATATATATATATATATATATATATATATATATATATATATATATATATATATATATACACATATATATATTGAGACGAATAGGTCCGTCTCAGGCGCGAGGTCCTCCCAAAACACGAAGGCCAACAATGTTATTGCGCCCGGTCATTGCCTTCGTGCGATCTCCTTACTCGGTCAAACAGCACAAGTGGAGGTCTATCTCTCGATGGGCATATTGAAATTTGAAAAGAGTCAAGTGGGGGAAAAAGATTCTAGAAAAATCGATGAACGACCAAGAAGGCTTGGGAAGGGGAACAGAAAAGCGGCAAAAGACGAGTATAAGTAAATCGTTCTGAGGCCACGAAAGGTCTTCTGTTTTCGAACTCCAACCCTGACGCAAGTAGCGAAAGAAGATACTGATACGAGCTGCAAAGCGAGAAAGTTACCGGAGTAAGGAAAGATGCCTTAAGGAACGTGTGATTCGGCGCAAGTAGCGAAAGGGAGAGGTGAATGCGCCCGATTAAGGAAAATGCTGCTGTTAGGAGAGAAATAATAACGGAAGTCTCATAGAAAAATAAATAGAAAAGCGATGAAAAGGAGTAAAGAAATTTGAAGCCACAAAGATTCGAGATAAACCCAGCTGACGATAGTCAGAACATATCAAAGCTAGGCAACAAAATAGAGAAAACGAAAAATCTTCCCGCACCGAGAAATAGAAAGAGAGAGAGAGAGCAGAACAACACAAGGGCAGTGGCCGAGGAAGGCCGAGCTGTCGAATGTGAGAGATCCGCGAGCGAAACACATACGCAAAAACACACCTGTACAAGGACACATTTAAAAACACATGTAAACACTGTGGAACTCACACAACACAGACATTCAAACACATGCGAATACACAAGGAAAATAGCGGCACAAATTAAACGAGACACACACACACCAAAGAGATTTAAAAACCGGAAAGAGTCTGCGAGCGACACACACACAAACAAATACATTCAAACACCTGCGAATATACAAAGAAATCTCGGACAAGCGAAGCGTCAAGCGACGAGAAATAAATGTACAGGCGGATACAAAATAGGTTGTATAAACACCAAGAAGAAATTTAGCAATAAATCCACGACTTATTATATGCGAAAAAGGTCTGTATTAATTTACTCCCTAATCGAGTCCCGAATTCCACAAAATTTAATGTAATTAAGGGGAAACCCGTTACAATATATGTTATGTTAGAAAAATATATAGCATGTTATTCGACAAAACTCTCTAAATATCACAATGATATTAACTAATTGATATTGTTTTTGTGATACAGCAAATAGTTATAGGAATTCAATTGGTCTCTTAGCCATATCTGCGACTAAAATGATAGAACCACTCGGTAGCATAGGGGCAGCGTGCGTAGCTATGGCTAAGTAGGTTCTAGGTTCGATTCCCATACAGGTGAAATATTTTCTTCGATAGAAATCATCTTTACAATGACAATACAATTGTATTATACAAAATGGTTGTCGGAAAACTCTCAATTAAGTATTTCATTTTATTTTGGATTTATGAAATATGTTATGCATATAGTACACTTAGATTTACATCGTAAGCAAATAAAGATTTAGTTTAATCGAATCTTCATTTATTCAATTTGAATATATTCAATATTCAAAAAGAAGGTAATTATGCAGTTTGGCGTCTTTTCCGAAAAACGGCGGGAAATTTTTTTTTTTCGCCACAAACTGCCTCTATTAGTCCTAACTAATGATATTTCGTCGGAGGAGGCTGACATTTTCCATAATTACCATGAGTTATGGGGTTTTCAAGTTTGAGAAAACACATGATGGAATAGGGCATTTTCATGCATGTTGGCAGTGTGTGTCGGCTCTGGAACGACTTTCAACTCAAATCCACAATCCAACGCACCCTCTGAGGGGGTTGGGGGGGGGGGGGGGTGAAACCCCCCCGATGGGGTCAAGGGACAGCGCCCCTGCGGGGGTGGAGGGGGGCGGAGCCCCCCCAAGTACTGGAAAGAGATTTTTAAAAGAAAAAAAGTCTCTTTTCCATAATTGTTCTACCAATAGCGTTTGTGTGTGTGTGTGTGTGTGTGTGTGTGTGTGTGTGTGTGTGTGTGTGTGTGTGTGTGTGTGTGTGTGTGTGTGTGTGTGTGTGTGTGTGTGTGTGTGTGTGTGTGTGTGTGTGTGTGTGTGTGTGTGTGTGTGTGTGTGTGTGTGTGTGTGTGTGTGTGTGTGTGTGTGTGTGTGTGTGTGTGTGTGTGTGTGTGTGTGTGTGTGTGTGTGTGTGTGTGTGTGTGTGTGTGTGTGTGTGTGTGTGTGTGTGTGTGTGTGTGTGTGTGTGTGTGTGTGTGTGTGTGTGTGTGTGTGTGTGTGTGTGTGTGTGTGTGTGTGTGTGTGTGTGTGTGTGTGTGTGTGTGTGTGTGTGTGTGTGTGTGTGTGTGTGTGTGTGTGTGTGTGTGTGTGTGTGTGTGTGTGTGTGTGTGTGTGTGTGTGTGTGTGTGTGTGTGTGTGTGTGTGTGTGTGTGTGTGTGTGTGTGTGTGTGTGTGTGTGTGTGTGTGTGTGTGTGTGTGTGTGTGTGTGTGTGTGTGTGTGTGTGTGTGTGTGTGTGTGTGTGTGTGTGTGTGTGTGTGTGTGTGTGTGTGTGTGTGTGTGTGTGTGTGTGTGTGTGTGTGTGTGTGTGTGTGTGTGTGTGTGTGTGTGTGTGTGTGTGTGTGTGTGTGTGTGTGTGTGTGTGTGTGTGTGTGTGTGTGTGTGTGTGTGTGTGTGTGTGTGTGTGTGTGTGTGTGTGTGTGTGTGTGTGTGTGTGTGTGTGTGTGTGTGTGTGTGTGTGTGTGTGTGTGTGTGTGTGTGTGTGTGTGTGTGTGTGTGTGTGTGTGTGTGTGTGTGTGTGTGTGTGTGTGTGTGTGTGTGTGTGTGTGTGTGTGTGTGTGTGTGTGTGTGTGTGTGTGTGTGTGTGTGTGTGTGTGTGTGTGTGTGTGTGTGTGTGTGTGTGTGTGTGTGTGTGTGTGTGTGTGTGTGTGTGTGTGTGTGTGTGTGTGTGTGTGTGTGTGTGTGTGTGTGTGTGTGTGTGTGTGTGTGTGTGTGTGTGTGTGTGTGTGTGTGTGTGTGTGTGTGTGTGTGTGTGTGTGTGTGTGTGTGTGTGTGTGTGTGTGTGTGTGTGTGTGTGTGTGTGTGTGTGTGTGTGTGTGTGTGTGTGTGTGTGTGTGTGTGTGTGTGTGTGTGTGTGTGTGTGTGTGTGTGTGTGTGTGTGTGTGTGTGTGTGTGTGTGTGTGTGTGTGTGTGTGTGTGTGTGTGTGTGTGTGTGTGTGTGTGTGTGTGTGTGTGTGTGTGTGTGTGTGTGTGTGTGTGTGTGTGTGTGTGTGTGTGTGTGTGTGTGTGTGTGTGTGTGTGTGTGTGTGTGTGTGTGTGTGTGTGTGTGTGTGTGTGTGTGTGTGTGTGTGTGTGTGTGTGTGTGTGTGTGTGTGTGTGTGTGTGTGTGTGTGTGTGTGTGTGTGTGTGTGTGTGTGTGTGTGTGTGTGTGTGTGTGTGTGTGTGTGTGTGTGTGTGTGTGTGTGTGTGTGTGTGTGTGTGTGTGTGTGTGTGTGTGTGTGTGTGTGTGTGTGTGTGTGTGTGTGTGTGTGTGTGTGTGTGTGTGTGTGTGTGTGTGTGTGTGTGTGTGTGTGTGTGTGTGTGTGTGTGTGTTATTTTGAAAATGAGGCTGGAAATCGTCGAATGTACTGTGTGTAGATTTGTTTTGCTATATGTGTGTGCGTGTGTGTGTTACCTGTTTACAAGTTACCTACACAGCTATGTGTCTTCTTATAGGTAGTATAATACCGAGGTAACAATGTACATGTTTTGTTTTGATTTCGGCGACCACATTGTCCTCTCCCACTACTATCGTATATGTCTATTTCGTCTCGTATTTTTCAAGATTTAAATCGGTCCTTATCAGGACCACCAAAATTTTGAACGTATTTCGACTGTTTACTAAACACACATATACACACATGCACACGCAAACGCATTCCCAACAAAACAAAAAATTGAAAATCTCAAACTTCAAAACCCCATAACTTATGGAGTTTATGGGAAATGTCAGCCTCCCCCGACGAAATATCATTTGTTATGATGGAATAAACAACCGCATGGCGAGAAAAAAAATTTCCCGTCGTTTTTCGGAAAAGGCGCCAAACTGCATAATTACCAAAAAGAATAGCTGAAACAAATAAAAAAATATCATTGAAACAAATAAGATCGTAGTAGGCCGTAAGCCAAGGAAAAAACCTATTTGATTTGAATAGATCCTATTTAAATTCAATATTTTTTTTGGCAGTGTGAGCATCGACACCAATTAAATTGGCCTTCAGTCACCAACAGGCGTCTTTTCTTCCTCAGATGCCTAACCTATCGTATTCTCTATCTGGAAGCCCCTTCTTATCTTCGTGAACTACTCCCCCCCCCCCCCCCCCCCCCGGTTGATAACACACTTCGCTCTTCCTCTAGGTTTCAACCTGCAACCTTAGCAACATTAGCTATTCCTCTTCACCGTACAACCACGTTCTGTAAATCTTTCGGCCTTCCTGCAGCATATTTCTGGCACTCCCTTTCCCCTCACATTCCTTCTGACCAATCTTTGGATACCTTTAAAACTTTACTCCGCGCACATCTAATCCGATCGGAGCCATCATGACTTTTACTTCTGTTTGCCTTAGCTTCTCGTCTGGTTATCTTACTTCCCGTAGCTTTTCCCGGCTTTGTGTCATAGTCATAGTTCTAACCATAAGTAGTTGAAGCGTTAGCTTCAACCGTACCTTAATTCTTTCAATTATACTTCTAAGCTCTAATTTGTTATTAATTTAATGTCCTTCCCAGATTGTTAGTTTTTACCTGCGCTGCTTATATTTTAAGTCTAGTTTCGTGAGCCTACCTCTAATTTTAAGCAATTACTTCTGTTATTTTTTTCTGCACTCAACTTATCGCGCCGACAATATACTGCACATTAACCGTAGTGGCATACCCTCACTATTGGGTTACAAGCATGTATTCACCACCTCACTCACTCTATTGTAATCTCAACAATTATTTCATTTATCGATTAATAATAATGTTTCATATTGCTCCTTAGCTTGCTAGCGCATAAGTTAATAAATCAAATCTCTCTCTCCCTCCCTCTCTCTCTCTCTCTCTCTCTCTCTTTCTCTCTCTCTCTCTCTCTCTCTCTCTGTTTCGAAAAGATGCCCTCATATTGTTACACGGCCTTTGTAATTGTAATGACGTCGTTAGAGTGTCGCAGAACGGGTGCGTTTCGTTCACGTACAAACCGGCATTCGCAGACTTGCATCCGTGAAACAGTATTATTTGTCACAAAGCCGCGCCGCCGCTTCCCCAACCCTCTCGTTCACTCTCGACTCCTCTGTCACTGTTCTCGCAATACCCCATTCTCTCGGTTTTCCGTTATCCGTTATAATTATCGTTATCCGCTTTATCACTATGGTATCGAATGCGGCGAGCCGCATCTCTCTTCCGTTCTCCGCGCTACTCTTCGTTCCATTGTGAATTTGCCATTGCCATATGAGAATTTTGTAGAGATCGCGTTCGACCGGGTGTGGATGGGAAGGTGCGAGGCAATCGAGTTACTCTCTTCTCGTTAACTCTGAAGCTTGGATCGGCCCCTCGAGCGATGGGCGAGCTTTCGAATTTATCGAATCAAGAAATTCTATCGTTATCCTATGTATCTCTTTCGTTCTCTATAGTTAAGTTTGCGATCGCTATAGAATAGATGCGGGTATATCGCGGTCGTTCCTCGCTACGCTCGTTCCCGCGTTATATTTTTTCCGCGGACTACAGGTTCGTTACTAATCCGCCGCCTTGTTATCACTTCGAGTTCCTTTGCCTCTCCCACACGGCCTTGCCTTTATCTCGCTGCCCGTTATTAAACTATAAACCGGTAGCGAGGATATTCGGCGTGCCTCGATAAATTATACTACTACCTACGAATAGATGGATGATTTCGGCGAATATAATAGGCGAGGAGAGCGGGGGAATGCGCGGCGAAATAGTTGCTCGCATACCACGCTGCCTATCGCGCTTCTCTCGGACATTCGCCTCTTCCGGACACCCTCCCTCAGCCAGTTTCAAGTTCCGCGGTTACGCGCGCCTCCTCCGCCATCTCATTTTCACAGCCTAATTCTCCATCGACCGTATCGACTTGTACCTACCGGGGACCTGAAACCGTCCCTCTCTCTCTCTCTCTCTCTCTCTCTCTCTCTCTCTCTCTCTCTCTCTCTCGCTCTCTCTCTTGAATCGTCCAGACAAATCGAAGCTAACGCTGGCTTTATTCGTAAAACCAGTACACATGCCTTCGTCCAACGTACGAGGCATAATGCGGCGTTAATATCAGTGATATTAATGGTTGACAGAGAGCAGCAAACGTCGAGTCGGATCAAGATGAGGAAGAGAGTCAATGCCGCGGAAACGGTTGTTGCAGCAGATGCATAGAGTGTAGGAATATACCGCGCGCGTGATTCAGCGACGTTCGAGGGAGCAGTCGAACGAACAGAGAGAGAGAGAGAGAGAGAGAGAGAGAGAGAGAGAGAGAGAGAGAAGTGTAGCCGAGAACTGCCTCGCTACTCCCTTAATTGGCACTAATTACGTCCTCTAATTATTGTACTCCTTGGCTCAAACCACTGCCAGAGACTCTGGGTAGTTCGGAGTAATGAGGGGCGCGAGAGAGACAGAGATAGCGAGAAAAGTACGGCAACGGGAAAAAGACGGAAAGAGAGAGCCACAGTGGTTGAGAAGCAAAGACATAATTCCTCGGCCCGAATGTTCCAACATTAATTTCCACTCAGCTTGGCCTATAACAAAGGCAATGATAATGGAAAAGAATAAAGATCATTTCATTCGTATATATAATTTTGACAATCGCAAAAAACTCGGGAGAAAATTTGGCGCGAAACGCGTACAATCCGAATTGTTCAAACAGGCTTCTTTCCTCGTGGGTACGAAATATCCCATAATGTCAAAGACGCACCGAGCGATAAATTGTACCTCGGATCGCAAATGTTAAATAAAATTGTACCTCGTTAGAGGGAGTAGGCCTCTATCCGCGAGACGGGGAAGTAATTGCGGTAAGCACGGGCCGCGTGGTGTCATCGACGACAGGATCGGTACGGAGCATCGAGTACTTTTGGAGAAGATCCGATGGGACCTCCTCGACGTCCCCTCGGATATCTAATCTCGGTGTGGTTACCTCCTTAACTGCGCTCCCGCCACTCGAAACTTTGAGCCACCAAAGTCCACGGGATTCCGTCTGCTTTCGACCTCTCTCGGTGTAGCACAATTAGGATTCATTAGTACCGCAGTGGCGAGCCGGAGCCTCCGCGATCCCCGGATCTCGCGAGGTCATCTCCACCGAGACACGCGCGGTTGCAAGGATCACGATATGTATAGCCTCGGAATTCGAGGAACCGGAGAATGCTTTTACGGAACAGAGAGCGGAGGAGTGCCTGTGGATCAGCGATCCGAGTGATTCATCCTCCCTGCGATTTCCCTTACTTCGACCTCACCACCCACCCTCCATCTGGGAGGATGAATAAAAAAAACCGATATAAAAAAAATAAACAGCAGCCAAACAAACAAACAAGAAAGACCAAGAGTTTCGGTCGAAACGTGCGTGGAACAATCCTTGTACTTGACTACTCGCAAGCAACGCGATAGGAAAGCCAAACCCATTGGGGGGATAATACGGTGGGGGCGAGTGAGCGGTTGGCCACTTTCCCGACGAACCTGCTCCAGAGTAGTCCCTACGGGCGCATCGGAAGCGCGGTGACTAATTTCGCCTTTCCGAATAGCCCTCCTCCCACTGAGTGGCTCCCTCGCATAGGCCCGACTGAATTCGTTAAGAGAAAGCGACAACGTTTACCGGTAGAAGCGTACCCGCAACGGCCTCTCCGCGGACGCGTGCATTTGCACGCATTATTCCATGCGGTGGAGAATTGTCTGCTCGAAGCCAACTCAGCCTCCGTGCTCTTCAACAATGTTGAAACAATACGTAACGTTGCGGTCGTATCGCGGGACCGGTTGGGCTCTGTCGCGAAGCAATTTTTCTTCAACGCACAAGTATTCCTAACTCTCCGGTCTATCGCGCTCCTAAGGGGCAAACCTGTGCGAGAACCGTATTTCGCGTTATTGTAGCGCGAGGTGAAATCATTTATTCAATCTTTGGAAAGCGTCATTGTGGTGACGGGACGCTGAGTAATTGTTATACTCATATTCGAAACATCGTGGTTACTTTATTCATATTCCTATTCTTATTATTTTTGTAATGAGACTCTCGGTATAAAAGTACTTGTGTGGGCCGCTACCCTTCGTGGCATTAAAGTTTGCATCGTTGGAACGCAACGAAAATTTATTCTTTTTGAAGCGTTACATACGAGTGGAAAAAGATGTTGATCGTTTTTTTTCTTCATTGGCTCAAATTATTTATAAACATCACAAGATATCACAATGAAAAAATAATTACACGCGAACATTTCTTGTATCGTTTTTTATATTTATTTTTGTTGCTTTTTTTCCTAAGCGTTTTCCGAGCGCTCCGAGCGCTCCGAAACCCACGAAACAGCCTAGAGTCGGTGAAAACTACGTTTTTTAAAACAGGAGGACACATAATTTGGGCAGTTTTAATCCGATCATCTTGAATTTTCAACTGTAGCTTCTTAGATCGATTCTCCAAAGAAGTACGCACGATTTCTACGATTCATCAAAAAATCTCATTTTTATAAGCAAATTAAGGCCGATATTTTGGTAAAAGAAAACAAAAATTCCTTCAAAATGTTGCTATTTTGCTCAGAGCCATATATTTTTATAATTGTGGGTACTTTTCTAGCAAAACGTACGTTAACAACTGGAAAAAAATTCCATTTCAAGTGAGCTGATCCAAAAAAACGTACTACGTCCTCCCGCAGCGCGCCTAAGAAAACGCTCTTAAGGGGAGATATACACCTGGGAGCCGGAAAAAAGGTCATTTTTGTGAATTTTTTCAAGGAAACTATTTGAAATTTCGGATTGGGGTTTTAATTATCTAAAAGTATATACATTCAAAAATATGTTAAACTTTCTTTATATAAAATATCAAAAATATACAAGGATATTGTATCATTCTTGGGGCGTCGAAAAAAAATCTGCGTATACGGTACCCACTGGCGTTTCTTCAAAAATCATCTGAAAAAAAAACCAAAAAAATTATTAAAGTAAATACTATAATCTTGTACTTGTCATAGCCGATTTTGAAAATATCGATTTATGGCAAAATAGCGGACGTTTGAACATAAATAGTGATTTTTGGGCCAAAAATTAGTTATTATTTTGCGTATAAAAGAAAAACTAAGTAACGGAAAAAAAATCCTATGACAAGTATTAGATAATGGTGTACAGAATAACCACAAAAAACGTCAAGGCAATCGGTTCATTGGCTTTCGAGAAATTTTGGGTACCGATTTCGAAAACGCGGTTTTGAGAAAAACGCGTTTGAAAATTTGGGAATTAATAAATCATAAAATTTGTCAACTTACATGGAATCATCGATACCAGGCCCATAGTGTAGGTCTTCAACGGTCGATGGAATGTTCATAGCTTCTAAGTCCTCGACCTCGACCATCTAGGTGTATATCTCCCCTTAATATAGCTACGAGTGAGCCGCTATTTTGTTTTTGCTTTCATAGAAGACATTTATTCGTTTACTCCAACCTATGTAGAAAAACCCTCCAAACCTGTTTACGATTACTCTTTTCGTATTCGCAAAAAAGCCCAAAAACGACTCATTTTTAGGTAGGCCATTTAGGTTGACCGCGTCGATTACTCAGATTTTCTTGGTCTATTTAGGCTTTGAAAATCGCTCAAACATTCCCACGTATTTTCGTGAGAAATTTACGACCTGAATTTGCATAAAGAGAAGGCTTTCGATAATGATAGAAATAAAGAAATGAAAAAATGTTTTATTTCCTAATACATAAAATATATATGCGTAGGGGAGGCCGGGGTGTCGGGACGGCGAGTAAGAGTTGTTGTCGCTTGAAGGAACAACTTACCCCCGGCACTTTTGCCGGGTTGTTCCTCCAGGCGACAACAACTCTTACTCGCCGTCCCAGCGTCACTAAAGTGGCTACCGAAACAGGGCGATGGGATGACGTTTTGGGACGCACTTGACACTTATTGCTATCACTATTCTTCGCGAAGCTACGCATATCGGAACAACGTACCCGCGGTACTTTGAACCCCGGCCTCCCCTATATATTGTGACGGAAAATTCACCTTCCCAAAACGTCACAAAAGGGACCTCCTGTTTTCCCGGCGATTTATTTGAGGGCGCCAGCCGCCGTGGCGGCTCGCCGGAAAAATTGGTGGACCGGAGGTCACTCAAGTTGCCGGCTAGCTGCAGCCTTGGGTCGTGGCAGAGGGGCAGGGTTAGGGGCAAAGAAAATTTATACACACTCGAGTCGAGGAGAGAGACCACACATATATTTTTATCGCGACACAAAAGGACAAATTTTGTGAGGTGCATGATGGTGTAACATGTCGGGTATCGAGACCACGAGCCGTCATAGGTAGCGACGAAAGTCGGCGTTTTGCCCGTTCGGAATCGGCATTACGCGTCCCCACGCTCACGCCGGGTTTGGTCACTGTGACTACTCGGTGTAACCGAATATTCGACGTGCTCCACAGACTCCTCTAGCATACCGGCGCCCTTCTTCTTTTGCCCGAAAGCGAGAGCAAGCGCTCTTGACGGGTGGATGACGTTAGCCTCGTCTAGCTCCAGAAATCGGTAAACGTGCCCACCGATCGTCACCCAAGCCCATCGATGAGACGTCCAAGTCTCGCGACGAGCTAAGGACATCACCTCTGTGAACTTGGCACCCGAGTATCTCCGATCTCAATTTTTTTTTGTTGTGATTTCCGAAGGTTTTCGATTGTAGTTGATTGTAGTAAACTTAATTTCGTTTGTAGTAGCCCAGAAAAAAAATTGAGACCACCAAAAAAAACGGCATCCCCCGAAATAAAAATAACGAACCTGTATAATCTTTTTTCGTTCAAAATCGTTTGTAGTTGATTGTAGTAAATTTATTTTCGTTTGCAGTTGAAGGGTTTTTTTTATTTTCGCCAAAAATGAAAATCGGAAAATAGAACGGCCGGCAACGATTTTTGGAGTGAGTTCTGAATGCTAATTAACAAATGTCTAACATAAAAAACATGAACTAAAACAACAACATTACTGAAATGCAATATTTCACTATTTTTATAAGCGGATTTTCCTTAGCTATAACCGCAAAGGTAGGAAAACGATCTATCCTAGGTTTGTAGTTGTGAACTAGGTAACTACAAACGACGCCCGGGCTACTAAAACGTTTGTAGTTGTTTGGAGGTCCGTATTTATCGTTTGTAGTTGCAGAGAAAATGACTACAAACGAAAAAATCATCTGAAAATGATTTTTCCACGCTCTTGGAAGGTTATGTCCGTTTGTAGTGGAAAACTATGTAACTATGTTTGTAGTTGCAGAGAAAGTAACTACAAACGAGGAAATAAACTGAAAATGATTTTTCCACGATTTTCGAAGGAAATGTTCGTTTGGAGTAAAAAACGAAGTAACTACAAAGGCCGATCGGGCTTTTGAATCGTTTGTAGCTGTTTGTAGATCCGTATTTATCGTGAAGTTGCCGTGAAAGGAACTACAAATGAGGAAATCCGTATAGTTGCCGTGAAAGGAACTACAAATGAGGAAATAACCTGAAAATGATTTTTGCACGATTTTGGAAAGATATGTCCGTTTGTAGTGAAAAACTGAGCCACTACAAACGACGCCCGGGCTTCCATGACGTGTGTAGTTGTTTGTAGGTCCGTATTTGTCGTTTGTAGTTGCAGGGAAAAAACTACAAACGAAGATATTACGTGAAAAGCATTTTTCAGCGATTTCAGAAGGAAATGTTCGTTTGTAGTAATAAAGGAGGTAACTACAAACGATGCTCGCGCTTCTAAAACGTTTGTAGTTATTTGTAGTTCCGTATTTATCGTTCGTAGTTGCCGTGAAAGTAACTACAAACAAGGAAATCACCTGAATATAATTTTTCCAGGATTTTGGAAGGATATTTCCGTTTGTAGTGAAAAACTAAGTAACTACAAACGACGACTGGGCTTCTAAAACGTTTGTAGTTGTTTGAAGTTCCGTATTTATCATTTCTAGTTGCCGTGAACGTAACCACAAACGAGAAAATAACCTGAAAATGATTTTTCCACGATTCTGGAAGGACATGTCCGTTTGTAGTGAAAAACTGAGTAACTACAAACAACGACCGGGCTTCTAAAACGTTTGTAGTTGTTTGTAGTTCCGTATTGATCGTTTTTAGTTGCCGAGAAAGTAACTACAAACGAGGAAATAAACTGAAAATTATTTTTCCACGATATTGGAAGGATACATCCGTTTGTAGTAAAAAAAAACTGAGTAACTACGAACGACGACCGGGCTTCTAAAACGTTTGTGGTTGTTTGTAGGTCCGTATTTATCGTTTGTAGTTGCAGAGAAAGTAACTACAAACGAGGAAATAACCTGAAAATTATTTTTCCACGATTTTAGAAGGAAAGGTTCGTTTGGAATAAACAAATTAAGTAATTACAAACGCCGCGCGGGCTCTTAAATCATTTAGAGTTGTTTGTAGATCCGTAATTATCGTTTGTATTTGCCGTGAAAGCAACTACAAACGAGGAAATAACCGGTCAATTAGTCATTTAGAACTCACTCCAAAAATCGTTGCCAGCCGTTTTATTTTTCGATTTTCATTTTTGGCCAAAATAAAAAAAAACCCTTCAACTACAAACGAAAATAAATTTACTACAATCAACTACAAACGATTTTGAACGAAAAAAATATACAGGTTCGTTATTTTTATTTCGGGGGATGCCGTTTTTTTTTGTGGCCTCAATTTTCTTTCTGGGCTACTACAAACGAAATTAAGTTTACTACAATCAACTACAATCGAAAATCTTCGGAAATCACCAAAAAAAAAATTGAGATCGGAGATACGCGGATGCCAAGTTCACAGAGGTAAGGACATCCGCGGTCTTTTCCTCGCCACACCCTTCCTCCGAATCCCTACATGTATGTGTGTGAGCGGGTGCCTCGCAAATAATACAGAAAAAGAGAAAGAAATATAAATAAACAATAATTTTGTGGGTCCTAAACCTTCTATGGGTCCGCGTTCGAGGTGAGTGCCGAGCGAGAGCGACACCTCCACGTGGCTTTGGGGCTCATCAATTTTTGCCACGTGACAATATATATACAGTTGCATGCAAAAGTTTGCGGCCTAAGATAATTTTATGATGAATATCGTTTAAGGGATGAGATGCTGTCATAATTTCCAAAAAATCCATTGTTTTACGTTTTCTTGAAGTATGATGTTTCGAAAATATTCCCTGAAAATTTCAAGTCTATCCGATGAATATTTTCCAGGATATCCCTCAATTAGTGAAGGGGCGTCGGGTCTCCATGGCAGGTAGCGGACGGCAGCTGCGAACAACCGATTTCGACCCCCCCCCCCCCCCCTATTATATTCTATAAATAGTCTTGTTCGTAACTGAAAATTTTCGGTTAGGCCTCGGTATATTCGTGGCAGTCGAACGGAGAGGTCGATACTTGTGTGTTTATATAAAAACTTATTCGATTATTTTATCATGAATCGTATCAAAGGTTCTGGAGAATGTCGAAATTCTGATGATCTTCGTCAGTCGCGTACCGTCAAAAGAAAAAATGTTTTCAATCCAAGCACAACGGAACGTGATGAAAGTGTTACGAAGTCACGAAGTTCATCAGCTAAAAAATTAAAACGTGACATAGAAGATGATGAACCTGAAGATAGTCGTATTGAATAAAGAATAATAAACTTTATTTCTGTTTTTACGGCCATTTCGAGTCTTGTAAAGTGCAAAAAGTGTAATGGAGATGTGGCATTTCAGACAGCCAGCACACGTGGCCTGGGATTTAAAAGTGTCGTATCATGTGACGGTTGTGTCACGATAACATTCCTTCGTGTTCTTTTATAGGACATTCCTATGAAATAAATCTACGATTCATATTTGTAATGAGACTCGTAGGAATGGGATCTGAAGGAATGCGAAAATTTTGTGGTCTAATGGACATGCCACAATTTTTAGACAAGCGTGCTCTCACAATGTTGTTAATGCAAATATCAGATGCTAGTAAAACCGTCGGAGAATTGTTGCTTCAAAAAGCTGTGGATGAACAAAAAGAAGAAACATCAAAAGCTGAAAATAAGAAAACGAATGAATTGACTGTATCTGGAGATGGAAGGTGGCAAAAACGTGGCTATACATCGTTGTTTGGAGTTTCATCAATAGTTGGTTATTTTACTGAAAAAATTCTTGATTTAAATATAAAGAGTAGGTATTGTAAGATGTGTGAAAATGGGAAATCGAAAATAAATACTGCTGAATTTGAAGAACGGAGTGAAACGCATAAAGATCAATGTAGTGCAAATCACGAGGGGTCATCTGGAAAAATGGAGGTCGACGGAATTGTGGAAATTTTCAAGCATTCGGAAGTAAAATATGGAGTTGAATATACAAACTATATTGGAGATGGTGACTCCAAGACTTAATCTGGACTTTTAAATGCTTCTCCTTACGAGAATACTATCATAAATAAAAAGGAGTGCATGAGACACGTACAGAAACGGATGGGGAGTCGATTACGCACATTGAAAACCAAGCACGGTGGTCTTTGAGGTAAAGGTAAACTAACAGGAAAGATGATAGACAAATTAACTATCTACTGTGGCTTAGCCATACGTCGGCATTGTGATTAACTGGAAAATATGAAAACCGCAATATGGGCAACATTCTATCACTACAGCTCAACTGATGAAAAACCACATCACGAGATGTACCCAATAGGTGAAGATTCTTGGTGTTCGTATCGGTGTGCTGAAGCTAACGGGGAACTCGATTCTTACGAGCAAGAGTATCGCCCTTTACCTCCAATTGTTATGGATGCCATAAAACCAATTTATGAAGAGCTGAGTAATGATAATATACTCTCTAGGTGTATCGGTGGCTTCTATCAAAACAATAACGACAGTTTCAATCAGCTAATTTGGAAAATAATCTCAAAAACGGTGTGTGGTAGCAGTACTATTGTAGAAATTGCTACTTTTGTTGCTGTTTGTGTATTCAATCACGCTAGACACACTGATCTGAATACACTGATCATGAATACACTTGGCATTAATTGTGAACCCAATTCTCACCGGTACACAGAAAGAATCGATTCTCAACGTATAGTCGTGGCTGACAAACGCGCAAACTATAATACCCCGGACGGCAGAATGCTTCGAAGACAACAACAAATTGATATTTTGGATGCTTCCACGTCGGCAGAAGCCCTATTGCATGGGCCAGAAATTGATGATTCGATGTAAGTAATTTTTTTAATTAGTATTTCTATACATAAATGAAGTGTAAAATTGGAAAACTCTTTCAGAAATTTTCAAAAATGTATTAGTCAAAAACTATAAACTTTAGCAACATTTTATAAAGAATACTTTCGTTTTAAAATTGCCCGAAATGTTTTAAAAAAAACTCATCCCGAAAAACTTTAATTTTTTGAAAAATTGTTTTAACAGTTGGCTATAAACAATTGAATGCTCGACTTTTCTGCAAAAAAATTGTGATATTCGAATTCAGCGGAACAAAATACATAAAGAATAGTGTAACTTCATCCATCGAGCTCAAAATTTTACGAACATGTAATACCGTATCCACATCGAAAAACTTTAAACGCGTTTTTCTCGGAACTGTTTTTCACGTCGGTGACCACTATAATTTCAAAACCACCCGATGGATTTTGATGAAAGTTGGTGTGCTTATTGATAGCATTAAAAACTAGTCCTTAATCGAAGGATTTTTATTTTTGTTGAAAATTTCTATTTTTTTTTTAACAATAAACAAGCGATTTTTTAGTCGAAAACCGAAAGCCGCCATTTTGTTAATTAAAAAAAAGGTTCGATTAAGGACTAGATTTATTATTAAACTAATGATTTTTTTTTAACTAATGGTTTTTTTAATTTCAGATGATCCAGTAAAATTTTATGATGATCACCGCAAAGCACTACATGCCGAAGGGGGTCTGACAAAGATGGCGATATTTTTATAAATAATCAATATTTTTCTTTGAAAATTTGTACAAGTCAAGTTGAAATATAACATAAAAAGTCTGTCCAACCGCTTTTGTAAAACAAACTTAATCACTATAAAAAAAAATTATTGACAATGCTCGTTTTCTCACGCCTCTGACTGCATCTCATCCCTTAAAGGATGTAAAATGGAAACACAAACATATCATCGTAAAGTTCTTTTATTATGCAATCAAAACGGGTTATTGAAAAATTATATATAACTATTCATAATGATTTATAACCAAAATAACAATTTTCGCTTTTTCATAACTATCCGGCCAAGTGTCACGTCGGGAAGGGACGTGGGCATATATTTTTTGATTCCCTCCTTTTTTGCCTACGACAAGCGCTATAGCACGGGATGAGGGTAAAAAGGGGTAGTGCTTGGAATGAGTTGAGATTAGGAAATCATGCAGTGATTTGGTATCGAGAAATAATCCGACGAATTTGTACAAACTTAACTAAAGGTTTATTACAAATAAGTGATCGGATGAATAAAGTTGCTTATACAGAAAAATGACAATGGAAATAACTATGAAGTCGGGGGAACAATCAGATTAACATAAAATGAAATTTGTCGCTTACATTGGTCGCTGTGTTTGTGAGTGTAGCAGTGTGAAGGTACGCTCGCTCGCAAGAGTATCGGTTGTCGCTCGCAGATAAGGGCTTCGTTGACGGACGCCACGCTTAGCGTTCGGAAAGCGGTCACCAGCACCAGACTCTTGGGGCGCTGAGAGTGTTTATGTATATACGCGTAGTAAACAGCACTTGAACTATTTTATGGACTCGAGGCCGCGAGAGTCGACTAAACTTTTATACGACGCTTCGGTCAAAACCCGAAGATGTGTAATATTCGAAACTCTTCGATACCGGTTTTACACTTCGAATTCTGTCAGAACAAGATTAAGAAGTGAATTTAATTTTGATTGAAGATTTCGCGAGACTGAGATCTTGATTTGATGGCGACTGTCGGGAGACTAAGATTTTGACTTGATAGAAGAACTTGAGTCGATGGTAGTTGTTGGAAGACTGACTTCAGGAAGGAAGTCTTTCTTGATATGAAAATTAGGAGGGGTTCGATAGTGGGAGAAGGAACTTTAAGGTTTAGCGTGATTGGTCGCGAATTCATGATTCGCAGAATTGATCTGGATCATTCCTTATATAGAGTTTGCACGCGTGGAAGGTACGAGACCTTTGTCCCGTGTTTCGGCGAAAAACGCATGGGATATGACCTAAGCATGCGCATGATCTGTGTTATGGTAAATATTATATCGGGTGCGCGAGGAGATCGAGCGTCGGCGAGTTCTCGCTTCCTGTCGGCACCATGCTAAATAATTATCGGCCGGGACTTATTTAGGCTAGAGGCAAAGTCTTTTCGTCTCGATCGAGTGGTACCTCGTATTTCTTTCTGGGAGTTTGATATTTACGCCTTGAAGAAATGCGAGGTTATAACACGAGGCGGACCGACTTAATAAAATAAACGAAAAATATGCTCGCGGAACGTACGCCAGTTCCGTTTAATGTTGTTACGCATCTTATTCTTAGATTTATACATTTAATACGCTTATGGCGGCAAATGAGGATATTGGGGATAACCGGGAGAAGGCACATTCGCTAGGATGTAACACAAGTACGAATTACGCACTATATACAAAGAAAAAATATAGTATTTCACGAAAAAAAATTACGAATTACGCACTATATACAAAGAAAAAATATAGTATTTCAAAAAAAAAAATTGAAAACGGTAATAAATGTAAGATTTTCATCAATACTTGGTAGCCATGCCCTTCGAAGCTATCACGGCAGCACATCGGTGAGGCATCAATTTAATAAGTTTGAGATTCTATCTTGAGAGATATTTTTCGACTCTTCTTGAACTTTTCCCCACAAAGCAGCTTTATTGGCACAATATTCAGCTCCTACTCTTAGTTTTAACTCTTGCCATAAAGGTTCTATGGGATTTAAGTCCGGAGATTGACTCGGCCACTCTAAAACTCGAATATTTATCTTGCTAAAAACTTGCTGAAGGAGCCGTGATAGCTGTTCTGGATCATTATCTTGCTGAAAAATCCGTCCTCGTGGCATATTCTGATGAGCATACGGCAGCATTTCTCTTAATATAATATCTCTATACATAGCAGAGTTCATAGTGCCTTCAATTTTAAAGATTGGACCGACGCATTTCTAAGAGAATGCACCCCATAGCATAATGCTACCTCCGCTGTGCTTCACAGTTGGTGTTTGATATCGCGAATCATTTCTAGTTCCTTTTGGTCGTCGAATGTACCTTCTCCCATCATTTTCAAACAAATTAATTTTAGTTTCGTCTCAGAACAGCACTTTTTTCCAATCTTCAGCAGTCCAGCTCTGGTATTTTTGCGCGAATTCTTATCTAGCCTTATTTTTTTTTTACTGATGAGCGGTTTTTTAACTCCAACACGTCCAAAAAGTCCCCCTTCTGTCAGTCTACGTAAAACAGTACTTTGGCTAATGTCAGCCAAATTTTCTTCGCTGAGTTCACGTGCGATGATTGCAGCATTCTCTTTTACTTCTGCGACAGCCTTTCTTTTGACCACTTTATCGACACGATTAGTTGTTTTCCTAGGTCTCCCAGGACAGTATTTATCTTCTAGAGTACCTGTAGTCTTGAATTTATTTATTATATCGTTAACAGTCGATTTTCCAATCGCCAAAATTTTAGCTATTTCACGTGAAACCTTTCCTTCGTTGTGCAACTTGATAACCACTTTACGTACATCTAAAGACGTGCGTTTCGACATCTTGACTGAGTGTTACTGATCGTACAATGCAAAAGGAACAGAGCTCTCAATGTTTACATGATTTCGCGACTGATAACGTAAACAAAGCGAAGCGAATTATATCTTTTTAGAATTTGGCCGGAAATTTATGAAGCAGCAAAACGTGTTATTTTTCTTACAAATAATTGTAAATCGTTATGAACAATTTTTGAATTACATATTTCGATTGCATAATAAAAGAACTTTACGATGATATATTCGTGTTTCCATTTTGCATCCTTCAAGTGTTACTTAATCCTAAAATTATCTTTGACCGGACATTTTTGCATGCAACTGTAGTCGGAACGTAACCATATATATATGGTTACGTTCCATATATATATATATATATGTGTGTGTATATTACAACGATGCAAACTTCAACGTCATTACCCTTTTACCTTCCCGATCATATTGATTAATCAGGATATGATGGGGAGGATAATGGATCCGATAGCCGATTTCGGGATTCGCTGTCATCCACCCCGCGTACGTGCGTAGGTCATCTCGCGGTCGTGTACGAGTACGCACCTACGTGCGTAGGTCCTGGTCTGGCAGGGAGGGGGGGGGGGGCTCAGCGAAAACGAAGCAGTGTTCCAATGAGAATGCATTTTTACGATATCGCTCCGTATTTTTCTTCCCTCCGTTGAGTAGCTTTTTTAGCGTTGTGTATCGTTATTCGCGTTCGTTCTCGTACGAATGGAATCGACCGAAAAACGAAAAGCTACGGTCTAGCGTATAAAGTAGGATTCCGGTGATTGCCTTTCCGGACGTTTACGAGAGCTACACCTATGCACAGTCTCGTTCGTAGAAGAGAATCGCCAACACCGAGGAAGAGGGAGGGAGGAGGAGCCAACTCGAACGCGACGTTGGCCATTGTCGGGAGCGGAAGTTGTGAAAACGAGGAGCGTATCATCGTTGTCTATCGAATACTCCGCGTATAACGACAGTGCCGTTGTTTTCCACGTTAGGTTTATCGATCTCTTTGCTGCCGCGCGTATCGCCACTGCCCGCGCGCGCTTTACCTCCTCCTTCAAATCGTCCGACCGCCAATATACCGGTACAAATTTTCATTTCCTCCAAAACTGTAACTATTTTTGTTGAAACAAAGATCAATGAGAGATCGAAGGATGCGAGAAGGACATCATCAAGTTAACGGGTAAAGCCACTCGATGATTTTTAATTTTCACAGAAGACACGGAAGAAGGCAATATTAATTTGAAAGGCCAAATTTATGGTGCTGGCATTGCAGATTGAAGGTGCATCGAACCTTTTTATTCCTGAATGTTAGTTGAAATAATGTCTTTTTAAATGCACCGGGAGAAAAAGTCAATGGTATTTGCAAATAAACGCCCATGGTAAAAGCGGGAATTGTAAATTTCGCTATAGTTCATTAACACCGCAATCATAAAATAGTTAACACACCTATCAGCGAAAAATATATCTAAGCATGCGATTTCGATGGTGTTTTTTATTTTATTATTCCCGAAACAGTGAGTAACTATTGCAAAAGGCTTGACAATATAGTGAGACGTATAGGTCCGTCTCATGCGCGAATCCCCCCCCCCTCTCCCCGTCGCCACGACTTATTCGAAGACTGCGATGTTGACACGCCCGGCCATTGCCCTCAACCACTCTCGTTTGGAAAATGAGCAGAAAATGGTATAAGTGGTGCCATCCCCCGGTGAACACTAAAAATAATAGATATAATTTTTGAAAGGCAAAAAAAGGGACTCAATATTTAAGTAACATTTATTACAAAAAGGGCGCTTGGCAAGAAGAAGGAATTAGGGGGAAACGAGGAGTGTAAGAAGGCCTTCCTGACGGCAGGGAGCCACTTCTTATTCGAAATCCAACTCTGATGCAAGTCCGGAAAAGAACACAGGTCCGAGCTGAAGAAGCAAGGATAATGTTCAGAGTAAAGAAAGCCTAAGGGTGGAAGACGAATAAAATAGTCAAGTCCGAATCTACGACTAGGGATCCGGGTATTCGTACTAACGAATATAATCGAGAGAGTCGTGCACAACTGTGCAGAATGCATCATGGCGGAGAGGAAGGAAGGTAAACAAGGCAACGACGCCACTCGACACTCTACACATCGATCATCTCGGGCCCCTGGCTTCGACGAAAAAGAGCTACACAGGCACGTTTTCGTGGTAATCGCCGGATTTACGAAATTTACGTGGCTGTACACAACCAGATCAACGACGGCAGCTGAGGCGATTGACAGACTGAAAAAGCAGGCAGCGATTTTTGGCAATCCGCGCCGCAGTCTCAGATCGTGGTACAGCGATCACGGCAAAGGAGTTTAAAGAATATTGCCAGCAAGAAAAAATCGAGCATGTTCTTGCTATAACAAGAACTCCGAGGGCTAACGGCTAAGTCGAACGAGTAAATCGCACGCTGATTCCCTTTATTACCAAGTTGATTGCACCGAAGAGTGGAGAGTGGTATAAGCATTTGAGTACCGCGCAGCAGTACCTGAATGCAGCGTTTCATCGAGGCATTGGAACTACACCATTCCAGGTGATGTTCGGGACGCGGCCACGTTTCAAGGACGACGAATCATTCGCGACGACTTTCCAGGAGGAGCGTGATGAGGTTCGAGAACATGCGAAAGATCGTCTTCAGCGAATTCAAGAGGAAAATAGACAAAGGTACGATCGAGAGCGCAAAAAGGTGCGAGCATATCGCGAGGGAGATATCGTCGCGATAAAAAGAACGCAGCAAGGCCCAGGATTAAGTTTGCGCCGAAATACCTTGGACCTTACGAAATATGGAAGGTTTTGCACAACGATCGGTACCTCGTGCAGAAAAGTGGCGATCATGAAGGACCGCGACAGACGTCGACCGCGGCTGATTACCTCAAGCCTTGGTCAAAATACGCAGATACCGACGAAGAAGATTTTCCGGAAGATCTACATTCGGGGGCGAATGTGCATGAGCAGGACGGCCGAGTGTAGGAGCGCGAAAAGTACAGCGTGAGTGCGTGGGCGCGTGTGTGAGCGAATGCCACACCATTGCTGCGAAAAAAGGGAGCACGAAGAGTCTCGCGAGGAAAGGGGGCTCGCGGGCTTCACAGTCATTCTGTAACTACCGACAATAAACAACGTTGACGGATTATCCTTCCGTGTAAACTTTTGTAATAATTTACGTTCTTTAATAAACTCTCTGCTAAAGATTTGCAAGGCTCTTCTTTCGATCCTTCAATAAAACATAAACCTTTAAACATATATTGAAAATCCCACACTAGATACAGGAGTAATCTTGTCGGCCGCTTAACACTTTGCACGAGCAGTACTCTGCGATCTTGGATTCTGACGCCGTCATTTGCAATTGAAAAATGACAAAACAAAAACCATTTTTGTAAAATCAAATCTATGTATAATAAAGTTTACCAATTCAATTTTGTACCACATTCCTTGTACTCGTTAAAACATATGCTTAAAATTAGCCTTTTTTGAAGAGCTCGAGTAGCTTAAGTCCTTAAGGATCGCCTTAACATGATTCACTCACGTATTTAATTTGCCGTAACCGTGTGATTTCAGTGTCCGTTGAAGTAGAAGAGACGCGAGCCGGGAGTGATAATCGCGAAGCCGCAGTCTTTCCTTCTGTAGCCAGATCTCTCGCTCTTTCTCGCCGCTTTGTACATTGGTTAATAGAATGCAACCGCCTACGTAAAAAATATTGATTTCTCGACGTTAACAAGCCGTGCACAGCGGTCGGAATCGCCGAAAAAGTCGGCAAAAGTACACCAAGGTTGCGGTTTTAACAAGATTTCGGAATTTAGTGTTTTCGCGGTCGCTGACCACGAATCTGAAGTCAAATTTGCAAAATTCGAAAAGGCGGATCTAACATGGCTCACCGAAAGCACAACATTTTATTGAATTCGAATAAAACTCTGTGTACTCATGTTTTCGAGGTCGCTGATCACGAATCTGAAGTCAATTTTGTAAAATGCAAAATAGCGGATCCAACATGGCCAGACAATAGCACAAATTTTTTTTGAATTTGAAAACTCCGTGCACTTGTGTTTTCGAGGTCGCTGATCACGAATCAAAAGTTAAATTTGAGGAATTTAAGACTCAAAATGGTTGACCGGTATAAAAAAAGTTTTCTTGGAGTTACACTTCGTATATCCGGGTTTTCAACGTGGTCTGTCATAAATATAGTACAAAGAGTGGCTTGATGAAATATGAGGCATGTATTTTAAACGATTTTTTAAATTTCAAACGCTACAACACAGTATACTATAATAGATCGGAGCTATGCGCATCCATCGTTATCCTCTACCACGTCCACGGAACCATCAGAAGACAGAAACATTGCCATAGCTTTAGGTGAGAAACTTTTTCTTAGTTTTTAAAAACTGATTTCCCATCCTTGAAATGTATGGATCAGATGTGATCATGATGCATTCAAAAACATCTTCCTTTGTTTTTTCTCTCGCACATTTTCGCGAGAAATGTTCTCTATATTTTTTATATCCTTGTTTTTCGCTTCCTCAGCATCTTCCGAAAATTGGCCGATCGAAAGTGGGGCCCATTCGACAATTTTGGTTCCGTGAATCAAAATTTTATGGAACGGAGTTGGCAAATTCGGTTGTAACCAGGGTTACAAATTCGAGAACATTTCCCTGGTCTCGAAGCAGAACTTTTGAAATACTTCGACATTAACAGCGAATCCACTCGACAAAACTTGCAATATTGTGTGAAGTTTATTAATCAAAGTTCCATCCACTACCACAATCCTAGCAGCCACGGGCGAGTTTTCAAAGAACCGGCTAGCCGTATTTCCGTCATTACTGCTGCCGAACCCTGGTTTCGAGCAGTCGATGTTGAAGTGCAATTCGCTCTTAAAGGCTTTTTGAATAATATATTTACGCTGCTTCGTAGTATTTTGGTTTGTCACCACGCGCTTGCCACTTATGAATACCTAATTTGTATCCAATATCTGTAATAGTTTTGTAAGGGACCATACTGTTGATATGACTTGTTATATAACGCTCTTCGTCACGAGTAGACTCTGTGTTTTCGTGCAAAAAATGTAGTTTCATTGCGCGACTAAAACGAGTTGACGAAGGACGAGGATTCTCTCATACTATTTTTTCTTTGTTTGTTTCATTATTTATAGCAAGCATTTGTAAAGGAACAAGTAAAGTGGGAAAAATATTTGCATCTGAACTTTTCTCGTCACTGAACTTCTGTTTGTATTGACTTTGACCTGAACTACCATCACAACTCCATTTTATAATGCATTGAAGATAAGAAGTCAACTGTGGGTGCAATGTGTTAACAACATATTTTTGCACCATCGAAATTCTTCCGCAAGTGTGTTCAAGTAGCGACAATAGTTCTGCTTCTGCGCTCGTTTCTGTTACTGCAATGCCCAGAGGATAACAACGCTTTTTCGCTTCGAACACTTTATCGTACGACGGATACCCGAAATTTTTTTCTCTTAACGAGCTTCTAAGATCGAGGTACTGCTGTCTTGTCAACTTAAATGAACGAGGTCCACCAGTGCCTCATCTGGTGACATCTCGGTTGAGCGCGGTGTTGCAGCTGTCTTGATAGCTTCCCTGTATTTAGTAGCTCGTGTTGGAGACGATAATGTAGTAATATCTTCCAGAATATTGCCTGCGGCGATGCATCCGGAGGTGCGGAGACTATTTTGAGTCGCATAAACCAATTCCGATGTACTTAGTAATGGACGAATTTCATCTGTCCTTTGTTTCGTCGTACCTGCCCTAGCTGTTTCAAGCTCCTCCGCGAGCGGTCGACCCATTCTTATCGAATCAGACGACCTGCTTCTATCACGAGTCCGAATATTCTGAATCGAGGACTAAAACATATTATATTATTATTGCTATATATTATGTTTACTATCATAACATTTATTTTATAATTCGTATTACAATTTCTCCAAGTTTTTACCTTCAAAATGACAAGATTCCAACCATTTTTCATTTTTACTGTGGAATGGATCTAGTTTACTGTATGATGCTTTCCATCTCGATTTCATGTTACACAATATCTTCTTTAGTTCGCCATTTTTAGCTTCATCTATCTTGAAATCTTTTTCATGTTGAGCAAAGTGTCCTTTCAAGATGCCAATCTGCGTGCTTAAGTATCTCGAAAGTTTCCTCTTAAAATTTCGATTTTTTTTTGCTACACGTAATTTCTCCGGATCCGGTCGAAAACATTCGTTGATCAGTCAGAAAATCATGAATAAGAATATAATGAATGGCTTTTGCAGCTGTTTTTTTTTTCATTTGATGTTCTGCAGCGATACCTAATATTGGAGAAATAAAAAAAACACCGTATATGCTTATGGGTAGTGTGTAATATACGATCACCCGGTATATAGAACGCGCGGGTACACCTGGACGCACACGGAGAAAAAGAAATAGTACAAAATACAGGGGCTACACAGTTCGTATTGGACTCGAGCGATTGCGCAGCGATATTACCTAAAACACAGTGCTCAAAATACAGTGTGCTCAAAGTAAATTATTACAGTTCCTATACTGTCCTCTTTGGACTCGAACCGTTCTACTGTATCTTTCACTGGAACACTCAGTCCACAATACAGTGTAGTCAAAAGTAAATTTTGACAGTTCAACACTGTAATATAAATTCAACAACACTTGTAATTTGACAGTTGGTTAATCTGTATTATGTACAATGAATGCGCCAGTTATATCGACAGAGTTTATGTAGGTGTTTTAACAGTGGAGTCCTCTGTTCTAGAAACTGGTTAGCAACAGATATAGTTTCAGTTTTGAACCGTTGTTTTTTACAGTGTGAGCACGGGAAACGTTCTTGTTTTAATACTGTAATTCAAACTTGATGAACCCCGTAATTTAATATTGCCACAAATCGTATATTATACAAAATTAGGGGTAAAAATAACATTAGATAGCGCTGAAAGAACAATTGAATCGCTGAAAGAACTGCCAGTTCTTTGTGTCCTGGTCGCGCCACGCTCGAGACAAGTCCTGTCCAGTGAATACCGTTCACAACGTCACACTGTAAATTTGATTATAAAAATAAAAGAAAAATTCGGCGAAACCTTTGCTTACAATGTATATATATATATATATGTGTGTGTGTGTGTGTGTGTGTGTGTGTGTGTGTGTGTGTGTGTGTGTGTGTGTGTGTGTGTGTGTGTGTGTGTGTGTGTGTGTGTGTGTGTGTGTGTGTGTGTGTGTGTGTGTGTGTGTGTGTGTGTGTGTGTGTGTGTGTGTGTGTGTGTGTGTGTGTGTGTGTGTGTGTGTGTGTGTGTGTGTGTGTGTGTGTGCGTGCGTGCGTGCGCGCGTGCGTGCGCGCGTGCGTGCGTGCGTGTGTGTGTGTGTGTGTGTGTGTGTGTGTGTGTGTGTGTGTGTGTGTGTGTATGTGTGTGTGCGCGTGCGCGTGCGCGTGCGCGTGCGCGTGTGCGTGCGCGTGTGCGTGTGCGTGTGCGTGTGCATAATCGTGTGCACTGTGGAGACAGGGGCTTTTGCGCCTCGCGCGATGTTTTCAGTGAACTGAAATGAACATCGCGTTCGACGTAAAAGTCCCAATTTGTCTCCTTGGTACACAATGTACTATTATGTAACTACTTATTTAATTCAATTGACTCGACCAATCAACACCTGGCCCGCACTTGATCAAAAACTCTACTCTCGTATACGTTGTCACGGGTATTGCGTGTTAACGTATTCGGAGGGAGGGGGAAGGGACTAATAAATTCTTAAATCCTGACATAATATTTAAATACGATTTAATTCACACACAAGAAAAGAATTAGGCTCGATACAAGAAAAAAAAAGAAGTTAATGGATTAATTACAAATAATATAATTTTGACTCTAAGTTAACGGGTTACTGGACCTGCGAAGTCCCTACTCGATTTCTCGACCCGTTCAAATATTTTACATTTCACAAATTCACAATAATATTGGGCGCTAGCCGTTCTCGAGCAACGCGGCCGACCGCGCACGCAAGGTATCAACAACCAGAAAAAAAACCAAAACAAACGCTAGCTCGCATGAGACTCGATCTAAACGTTATGGGACATCTCGGACCATCGGGGACAGACGGAGTTCTACGAACGCAATGGTCTCTCAATAACTGAACGACGACTATTTTAATTTTATTCTAGAAAACACAAATTAATTATGAACAACGGAAGAAATAGAAAAATACTAATTGCTCGATTTAACCCTTCGCGATATCTTCTCGCGAAAGGTGTCATTTGATTCGGCCGACGGCTATAGCCACGACAAGCCTGGCCTCGGCTGCGCGCACGCGAGGGAGAATGTTTCGCGGGACAACGGGGATCCGTCATGGCACCTATTGACAATTTATACCGATCCTTAATTTCACATAACTTGGACAAATTATTCTAGATGACACGCACCTTCCTTCGGCTTTTATTGATTATAAAATAACGTGAACATTGATATTTTCGTTCGGAATTATCAACTAATTTACGATGTTACGTCCCAGCCTTGACTATTTTTTCTCTATTTTTTTGAAACCACGACGGTAAATACGCATGATAGCAGCACCCTCACTCATCGATCAAAAACCTACATTTCTTTAACGCTAAGCGAGCGATAGCCGAAACGTACCACAAGACTAAAAGCGAAACCGTCGCACGTAGGTCCCCACGCATAAACATAGCCAACGACAGACGAATTTACGAGAGGAGCGTACTCGCAGCCTCGGAAGATAAACCCTACGCCTAGAGCACTCGAACAAAATGCAGGGACCGAACTACGCCACAATCCTACCTTGTCCTAAGACCCAAACAATCCCACGAGGAAAACTCGCTTGCGTCAGAACACGTCACCCGGCCATATCGCAAGACCCACGAAACCTCGGTCGCTGAACCCGATCCTCGGACATAGAGCAAGGGCCGCATTCACCATAGCGGTGACCTAATAAGTAAATGAACAAAACTATTCCCACGCATGATGCCGACCTATCACGTAAGTCAGCTTACATTCTCACAATTGATTAACCAATCACTAAGAAGCTCTGATCCGAAAATGCATTCCCCCAAAAAAGCTCCTTCCCTTACAACCAGACTTTCCTAATTTTCATATCACGAAGGAGCAGACACTCTGTATTCGAACTCCGAACTGAACAGTCGACTTACAAGGCTAAACCCTTTCGCTCTGCGTTACCGTGTAATCATTGTACGAGTAACCATCTTTGTACCGAAATTATAAGTTTGTAAGAGTTAAACGTAATAAACGTGAACTACGTGAATTAAGACAAAATCTATGCGTCTGAACATTTATTTGATCAACGATCAATCCATCGGGCGGATCCAACTCTCTTACCAGAATCACGCACCTCAAATTCGTCTCAATCCAAATTGTTATTAAACTGTGTTCGGAACTCACGCGGAAGCCAAACAAAGACTCACTGCGCAATCTAATTCAATTCGAACTTTCGCGTTCTAAATCGGCAACCTCGCGAGTCCCACCTAAATCTCCCTCCGGGACGTAACAACGATAACGTTTCGCGGCGACGCGCACGCAAGAGGGACGTCGATTTGAGGCTTCACACGGGGAGGGGTGCTACGGAACGATTCTACAGTCGCCCGTGCGACACATTTTTCCGTACAGATCTTACCCGGCCTTTTGCCGCTCTCGCAAACGGAAGAAAAGAGAAGAACTTACAATTTTCCGAGATGATCCGTCGATCGACTCGATCGAGATCCTTTCTCTCGTTTCTCGATTACTCTCGTTCTCTTTCATATATTTAACATATATTTTACGCTCGGAGACTCAATGCCGGACCACGCCGGCCGGCTTCCTCGTCTCGCCGAATTCCTCAGTAGACGGCGGACCTCCTATCGATTTTCGGTCGATCGCCGTGGCTCGCTCTTCCGGCCGTCCTCGTCGATCGATTTTCTTTCTCCCGAGTCGTTGAGCGCCCCGCTCAACGATCGAACGAGACGCTCGCCAGCCATGCCGCGCGAGAGCTGCAGACTCTCGTGACGCGCGGTGGGTCGGAGACTTGGGAGATGGCAGCAGGAGGCCCTCGGAAGGCGAGCCCGATGTTCCTCGTCGTCAAGGGATGGCGCTGACGGCTGACTCGAGTTGACGGCCGGGCCGACGTGGCCCCAGCCGACAGTCCGCGGGGTCCTTTCGCGGGTCGTTGTAGAGGGAGTACACAGGGGAGGGAACGGGAGGGATTTGTCGCTCATTCCATATAATACAACCTTAATGCTAAAATAAAAATTAACAAACAAAGATTAATAAAGATGCGTGGCGGAGATGAAGCCCGAGCGTGATCACGCGGGCTTTTCCTCTAAACTCTTGTGACGCAACGTCACAACGTAATGTATAGATTGACGTAAAAAAAGCTTTATTTTTATATTTTCACGCCCATTGAAATTTAAAATCTCTACGTATAATAAGATCGTAACGAAGCCGTGTCTGTCTATACGTGAAATATGTTTTTATGAAAAACAATCGCCGTGCACAACATGAAGAAGTCAGAGGCCAAAATGCAGGCCATTCTCAAAAATGTTGTGCTCCCGTTTGTGCACGAGCGCAACACGCGAAAAACATTCAGTAGTGACATCGGTTCCATTTGAGTGATGAAGATTTATTTATCGAGGAGGCTCTTGAAAAGGATTCATACAGACTTGGAGAATGGCGTTGGATTCATCCCGATATCTCCATTAGTTTTCCTGGAGAGCCTACTTGATGAATGGCCGAAGAAGAGACCGTCATAAGAATGAAGGTGGCATCTACAAAAAAAATCGGAAATGCGTTTTACTACACAGAACGATGGGAAATTGTTTACTGATTTCAACGATACCAAAACACACATTTTTTGTCAATGCCGCCTTATTCCATATGACGGTGTTGGTATGGAAAGATTGGGCAAAAGGCGATGGTCCGACTTGAAAAATTCTCCTAAAAATCGAAAAATGTACGGAGCTCAATGAAGCAAAGGTCATTTCACAGACGGAACGACACAAAGGAAATGAGCTCCGCGAAGATTAGTGATTGAAGCTCTGTAAAGGTACTTTTTTCTTGTCGAGATGAAAAAAAATTGGATTCTTAATATTTTTTGACACGTTACACAAAATTTCATCACCTAGATATTATGTAAACGATGATTAGCGAACGCGTTACTTATCTTCACTTCAACAACACTTAATCGTGTTCCGCGCCTCTTCCTTGGAATCATTAGTAGTAGTACCCCTACTATGAACCGATGTCGCCACAATTTTTCCAGTTCAATTTTTCGTTGTCCTGATCCGTTGTTACATCCTAGCGAATGTGCCTTTTCTCGGTTATTCCCAATATTCTCATTTGCCGTCATAAGCTTGTTATACATGTATAAATCGAAGAATAAGACGCGTAACAGCGTAAAAAGGAACGTGCGTACGTTTCGCACGCATATTTAACCCACAGCCATATATGCACGATAGCAGCACCGTCAGTCATCGCCTTTTCCTATCCCATTGGCTGTCGACGAGAGCACGATCTCAGGCGCACATTCCAAGAAAAGCTGTCGAACGAAAAACCAACCATCCGCTCGATCAGCAGACTCCAAAAACTCTACGCCGGCCCATTCGCATGGGGACCAAGAGAAGCCTCGACCCTAAATTATTTAAACACAACACAGACTGGACGGCTCCGACGAATTTATAACTCTGACTGAAAAATAAGACATCCGGTCTCGCCGCCTAATCCAACATATAAACTTCTCGATGTGAGAAGTCACCATAGCCATAAATTGACATAACACAAATCATGCGCATGCTTAGATCTCAGATATCGAACCTCTATCCCATGCGCTTTTTCGCCGAAACACGGGACAAAGGTCTCCTTCTCTTCATACGCATATTATTCAGAACCGATGCCCTGGAATAAGGCCACGCACTCGACTAACGAATCTGTAAAGTATTCGCACACGATACCGCGACCAATCACACTAATCAACCGATATCTTCACGACCAATGGTCCAATTCCTGAAGAACTAGATGACCAAAACCACGCTCTCCCTAAGGTTCCTTCTCCCACTATTGAACTCCTCCTAATTTTCATATCAAGAAAGACTTCCTTCCTGAAGTCAGTCTCCCGTCACCCACCATCAAATCAAGTTCTTCTATCGAGTCTCAATCCCAGTCTCTCGTCAACCACCATCAAATCAAGTTTTTTTATCGAGTCTCAATCTTCCGACAGCATCCATCGAACTCAGAGCTTAATCTCCCGTCAATCAACTTCGAATCAAGTTCTTTTATCACGTCTTAATTCCGATCTCCGTACGAACAATCTTATTGCAAGCCCTTCTTTCGAATTCATTAAATATATAACTTCGACCCACAGTTCGCGTAACAAAGTCAAATCTGTTTCTCGCGCTCTAAGATCGTACAGAGCTTCGAGTGGCTCTCGCCGTCCACATATATTTATATGTACGTCGACCGAAAATCTTGTGCGCGTGTCACCGACCCACTCCAATAGCGAGCGCATCTGGCCACGAGCAAAGGGACATATTCATAAGAGCGTCTACCGATATCGTGACGAGCGAACGTACACACAGCTACGTACACCAACAAATGTAAGCGAACCACATGATTCTGTTATTTTTCTGCATTACTCCTTTACTCTTCTGTTATTATTAATCCACATTCAAATCCGACTATCCATTTGTAATAAAACGTCGGTTAAATTTATATGAGGTTGCCGAATTATTCCTCAATACCGAAATATCGCGTCAATTCCTTAATTCTGTTCTTTCCCACGTACTACCCCTTTTTACCCTCATCCCGTGCTAGGCGTAGGCGACGAAGAGGGAAACAAAAATATTATGCGCTCATCCCTTCCGGATGTGACACCGTGCATATTACGACCCGTAGCTCATTCTTCTTCTTTGTGCCGATCACGTCACACGTTGTATTCAGAAATTAACAAAAATAAATAAAGATATTGGGAAAAAAACACAGATATCGCTCATCGGACGACGAAGACCGAGAAAAGGAATTAAACAAGCGGGTCGGATTGCTAGAAGAATAGATTCTGTAATGGAGAGGGGAAAACAACGAAAACAAGCGCAGTACGTATACGAAAGTTAAGGCTTGAAATGGCAGCCTAACCCCGCTTGGTTTTTGTTTCGGACGACCATAACGTTAAGCACATCGTGGCACAAAAAAATGTTTTTTTTGGTCCTACTAATAAACCATAAATATGTATCATCAATGTCCAACACCTTATAGTACATAATTCGATACGAATTCCGTACATGGTTCTACGGAAGAAAACTGTTTTTTTTTGGTCCAATCATTAATTGACAAATATGTCTCATCCATGCCCAACATCGTACGATACATAATCCAATACGAAATTCCGTACGTAGCACATCTTGTAACCGTCCAACGCCCTCCCCCCCACTGACCATCTTAGTTTTTTTCTATAAAACAGATGCTGGGAGACACGTGTCGAGAAATCCATTATAACCAAGCAGATCGCGTAGTCACTCTCACAGAAGAGACTACCAAAACTACGATCGATACGACTCAAAAGGACCTCGTCGTCGTCAATATCGTGACAGTCTCCATAACGACCAGTAAAACCGATACAGACAGGGATTATATTATGACCACGATAAGTATTCCTATCGCAGTGTTTATAGTAATTATAGACAAAGACGTCCTGCGCCTGCACATCGTGTAAGGAACCCAATGACCAGATCCCCCGAAAATGTGCGTTGCTCACTTACCGCAGACTTTAGTTCCCCTGCGCCGTCAGCAGGTAAAACAGACAGAGGACGACGAAAATTCCCTTGCTGCTGTATCGGACAACGGTGACAAGGACGCAGACAATCCAAAGCCGCCTACAGAACTCACACCATCAAATGACCAAAACAATTAACTAGAAGCTGAAATTCTGGAGAGTTTTAGCATTAACAGTTCTTAGTCATCTCGCGGCTATGTGGGGGGAAATAATTGAGAAAGGCTTGCTAACAGAGGCACGAAAGATAACTTTAAAAAAATTCACACCTGCAAAAAGTTGCATTTCTATTAACCCTCCGAAATTAACCCTTTACCTGCCGTTGTAGCAAATGTGCTACGTTTACTTTGACCCCGTCGGTAAAAGCGTAAGGACGCTATAGCGGACAACCTACTTCACAGTTTCATCAATCTATGCTAGATGCAGCTACAAATGCCGGGTTAGCTTGAAATTCAAACGTAAACATATGAATTATGTTAATATGGCAACAATGTTGTGAAAATTTGCGACGCTTGCCCCAGCATTTGATCTGCCGCCCGCTTTTTGTCCAAAAAAGTGACTAAATGGACATTCTTGAAATATTTTTTGATAGAATTGTGTAAAGGAAGCTTGACTGGATGACTAGGCTTTGAAGATTTTGATTGAATTAGAATAATATTTCGAACCGAGCGGGTGAAGATGTTAGTAGCAAATTTGCTACAGTCCGAAAATACTACTTCCCAGGCCCTTGTCCACAAAATTATGGTTGGATATTCATATTTAACCCTTTTTTAGCTATACTACCAGAGGAAATAATTTTGAGCCATCCAGAAATAGGCGTGGCCGTTAAAGCGTTAAATCTGGAGATTAAGGCAGCATTGGACGATACAATCCAAAAAAAGAGACCAAAGAATTGTTGAAAAACAAGAAAAGATCGTTGCTTCGTTTGCCGGTGTGGAAAAGACTATAAAAATGCTACTACAATTAAATCCTACCGAGAAGAAGCAATATTTGGAACCACATACTGGCGTTGTAAAGCTGCTACGTGATCTCCAACACGACGACACATCCATTCAAAGAAGTCTGAATCTCAAAAACATTAAATGTCCCTTTGAATAAACGCTGAAGGACATGTCGTCTGACGAGTGGCTCTTCGGGAAATAACTAAGCGAAAAAACCACTACAGATACTTAACGTCGGAGTCTAAATAGAAGATCCAAAAAATCGTTTTTTTTTTACCACGTTTTTATTGATTCGCTTTCTTGGTTGTTTGTTTGTCTGTTGGGTTCACATTTTGCAATCGTTTTTAAACTAACTTCCGGATGAGCTAGAGACTTCAAACTTTAACCATAGCTCAAAACTGACAATGCAATATTAACTCGGCTTCTTGTCTGTCCGTTTGTTTGTTTGTCTGTTCGGTACAAATTTTGCAATCATTTTTAAACTAACTTCCGAATGAGCTAAAAACTTGAAACTTTGAACATAGCTCAGATCTGGATGATCGGCACATAAACAAATAGGCAAATCTGTCACAGAGAAAGATAAAAAGAGAGCAAAAATTGTTAAAAAAATAAATAAAGAAATAAAAAATATAGTCTCGTGAAAGAGAATTTTTTTTAAATAATAATAATATTGATAGTTAATAGTGCATTAGTGACCATTCATACGATGGTCAAGGAGACATCCTCTCAATGCAAGCGACGCCTAAAGAAGGAGAAGCAAACATTCACACACACAGGACTAAAAAGCAGAAAATAAAATTATTTTAAAACATTGGACAACGTTTTTAAAACGGACTAAAAAGTATAAAATAATTTCTCCTAGCCCCATACAGATTTATAACCCAATACAGATTCCTAACCCCATACAGATTGTCCTGAAAATTAGTGATAGTGAATTTTGAATAGCTATGAAAATACATGTAAGATTTAAAAACCCGGTGCGGCGGTCTAGTGGTTAGCATGCTGGCTAGCGGATCGGGAGGACGCAGGTTTCAATCCCAGTCGCGTACTTTCGTCGTGAAATGTTTTTCTTCTACATTTCTCGGCGAAAGACGACTAGTTCCGCGACTGGGAGTCGAACTTGGGACCGTCTGTATCGGTATAGGTTTTCCGCAGTTTCCCTATGCCCATGGCAGATATGTCATGGTGATCACGGTACAGCGAGGGAAGTCGGTTGCGGCCACAAGTTTGGGGGGGGGTGGAACGGGAGTAAACGGGGAGTTGCGGAATGGGTGGCAGAGGGGGGATGTGAAATGGGAGGTAGAACGAAGTTGAGGCAGATTGGGGCACGTAAAAACGGAAAGACCCTGTACGGCTGGAACAAACCAATAATAATACATGTAAGGTTTAAAACGAAAAACGTGGGGCGCTTCGATAGATGGAGTGTAGGGAGTAGCTGTCGTCGACAAAACTCCCGCGACAGTTTATATAATTTGCAGTACAATAAAATGGTTAGTGACTTCAGTGAACTATTCATGAATCAATTATCTATTGCATGCGTCCCACGTTTTTTCGTTTTAAATCTTACAAATATTTTCAAAGCTATACAAATTCACAATCGCGAATTTTGAGGACAATCCGGATGGAATTAGGAATCTGTATTGGGTTATGAATCCGTATGGGGCTAGGAGAAATTATTTTATACTTTTTAGTCCGTTTTAAAATCGTGGTTTGAACATTTTCTTTCTTATTGCTTAAATCGATAGATAAACTATCCAAGAATATATTCACAAAGTTACAGAGGCCAATTGTAAATACTTTCGAAGATACAAGGCCAAAAGCAGAGAAGCGTCCAGCAGGTGTGTGAGTGCTCCGCTCCTCGATCGACTAATCCGAATTTTATACCTGGGAAAAGTTCAGGGGGCTTTCAGAACAATACTTACATTTCGTAGTAGTGTTGTGTAGAGCCATAATATGGTTTATTAAAGTATAAAGGTGTATGATACATCTCTGTGTACGTGTTTCTACATTGCTGCTTGTAGCATTAACGGTTAGTTTTGCTCCGATTCTTGGCGCATACACGTCGTACAAACGTCATAACAAGTTGTTCAAAATGTAAAAAAATCGACCTCCGAACGGGTTTTGAAGCCGCGTAAACGTCAATTTCGCGGTAATCGATTTACAAGTAAAACAGGCGATGAGGAGTTGGTTGCGAGCACTAGCGCATAAAAATTGTCAACTGCAAGCAGTGAAGATATAATTGTAAATCTACTTCATTGTTATAGAATCATAGAATTTCTCACAGTTTGTCATGCAATTGCTGATATTTTAATCTGCAGTTCGTGCAAACAAAGCAACAAAGGAGAGAGCGGACATCGAGGTTTAGGTTTCAAAATTACCTTAGCGTTTATGTGCGGTCGAAGAGAAATTAATTCAGGACCGTTCATAAACATCGGTTATGAAATAAATAGACGGATCATGTTCGTTATGAGGCTACGTGATGTTGCACGGGAAGGAATCAATGTATTTTGTGGCTTCATGGACCTGTGCCAAGGGTTGGCGAAGTTAACGTACGGAAGGATAGTGCAGCACCTTCACTTGGCATCGAAATCGATGTTCAAAACAGTCAGTGAGAAAGCTGTCAAAGAGGAGCGGGAAAAGAATGTCGAAAAATGAAGAATCGAAACTCAGCTGAAAGTGTCCGGCGATGGATCCAGCAAAAAACGCGGCTTAGTTCATTGGACGGTGTAACAACTCTCATTGAGTATTACTGTCAAGTAGTCGACTTTATCGTAAAAAGTTCATACTGCCACGCATGTACCATGAACAAGAAAACACTGGACGACGACGAAGAGTGGTATGAAAATTACAAAGTATCGTGCTCCTTAAATCACGTAGGTTCAGTAGGAAAGATGGAGGTTTATTCTATCATAAAAATGTTTTTAAAATCCGACGAAAAATTTGGCGTAAAATATACAAAATTACACCGCCACGGCAATTCGAAAACTTTTGCGGCTATTTTGAACACAAATCCGTACGGTGACGATTGCCCTGTCACAAAAAATCTGTGCGTGCGACATGTACAAAAACGTATGGGTACACGACTTCGAAATATAAGGAAGAAAGAGAAGCTCAGTGGTAGGAACCGGCTGACGGAAGATGTCAACAAAACCCGAACAATTTATTATGGTTTGGCAATTAGAAGAAATGTTGATTCTGTCGAAAAGATGAAAGAATATTTATAATAGCAACACTGGATCATTATTGTTCAACAGACAAATCCCCTCTGCACGAGAATTGTCCAATAGGCGTCGACAGCTCGTGTGCATGGCGAAAAGCTAAACGACCTATTCAATGAAACCAAAGTTTATTTTCTTCAGTATGAAAATCTCTTCTAAGTGAACTAAAAAGTCGTTGAAAAAGCCTTTTTAAATCATTTTTAGAGCACGTTGAAGTGTGTTTTAACACGTTTTTTCTTTAAACCTGAGAAAGGTTATGAATTCACGATCTTCCAGCTTTTTCTTAGTTCACCCAGAAGAAAAATATATGGCTATTGAAAATTTTTCATTAGTTTTTTCGTTTCAATAAAAAATCACGAGCTGCATCTTTCCCGCCGATTGCGGACTGCAGTGGCAATACGCACATGAAATAGGCTGATAAATCTGCGGTCATTTGTTGTTTCATGTGAAAAAAAATTTTATACACTTTAAATATACATGAAAAGTTACCTCAATATTTACTGGGCTCACTTGTTTTTTCCCTTCTAAAAAAAATCCGAAAAAAGGTTTTTTTGGACCTTCTAATTCAGATTCCGGCCTCAATCCAAGAGAAAATCGAAGCGCGATACAAGGTTGTGTGTCTAAACTGAAAGAATTTGTGTCTAAAATGTTTTGTGTTTGCAAAACCTGATGTGTCACATCATTAAAAAAAAAACGAAAAAAAAAAATTTTTGAAAAAAAAAACATTTTTTTTTTCGTTAAATTCAGCACGAATTAAAAATAAACTGTTTCAGGCCTGACGAAGGCGAATCGGAAATCACAAAATCATGAATAGCATTATTGGAGATTAAAATGACAAAAGTCTTTGGAAAAAATATGAATAGAAAATAGGAGGAAAATGGACCTACGATGAGACTAGTCTTTAAAATCATAGTACGGCTCACTCTCTTTTAGAGCATTTTTTTTAAATAAAAACAAAAAGAGGCAATTGTTTAAAAAACACGCAGTTTTCACTTTAGAAGCAAAAAAAACGTTGACATTGATAATTGATATTTTTTCACATTTTACGACGAAAGTATGCTTCAAAATAAATTAAAAAGTGATGTAGTGACATTTGTCGAGATCTCAAATTAGTTCAGGACCGAAATCTATATTTTTTAGAAAACTATAACTCCTAAAAGAGGAGAGATAACAATCTAAAAATTGGTGTGGATATTCCTTTCATGGGGTACAATTTTTTTTTATCAGGAAAACCAATAATGGTTAGGGCCACGGGCTAGGTGAAATGGCGTGGAATGCTCTATATAAATATATATATGAGACGTTCCATACCATTTCGAACGGTCAAAAAGTTGAACACTCTCAAAAAAATTGAAATTTTGTCAAATTATTTAATTATATGGAAAAAAAACAGTGTATTTTTTTCAAAATTTTTGGATCGCATTTTCTCGAGTTTTTCAAAATTTTTGGATCGCATTTTCTCGAGTTTTTCAAAATTTCAAAATATCGTTATATCTCGTAAGCATTGATTTAACAGAAAAATGTTTAAGACAAAAAAGGTACCATTTTACATGAACTTTGTGAAAAAATTTTGTTTTGAATTTTTCGAGTTTGAAAAATGCCCATTTTCACCAAAATTATACAAAAATATTTTTTTCGGTCGGTATGTCACTTTCGATTTTTCTCAAAAAATTCCAGAAAATACTCTGAAGTGTGTACAGTAACACCTATTTTTTTCAGAGTGGCTCGATTCATTCTTCCAAAGCTGTGCTTTGTTTTATTATTATGAGATTTTTTTTAGACAAATAAATTATTATTAAAAATTATTCTCTCCCAAATTTTTCTCACATTTTTCAGGTAATAAACATGCATAAAAGCAATAATTTTTTTGAGCTTAATCATAAATTATCAGTAAGGTATACAAAGTTAACCTTGCCATACAAAGTAACGTTCGTCGTCCAATATGGAAAATTGCGATACAAAGTATCGTTGACCGCCCAATATAAACATTTGAAACATGAGAGAATAATTTTTAATAATAATTCATTTGTCTAAAAAAAATATTACTTCATAATAAAACAAAGCACAGCTTTGGAACAACGAATCGAGCCACTGTGATAAAAATAGGTGTTACTGTACACACTTCAGAGTATTTTCTGGAATGTTTTGAGAAACATCAAAAGTGACATACCGACCGAAAAAAAATATTTTTGTATAATGTTGGTGAAAATGGGCATTTTTTAAACTCGAAAAATTCAAAACACAATTTTTTCACAAAGTTCATGTAAAATTGCAACTTTTTTGTCTTAAACATTTTTCTGTTAAATCAAATGCTCACGAGATATAACGATATTTGGAAAATTTTAAAATTTTCAAAAACGCGAGAAAATGCGATCCAAAGATTTTGAAAAAATTTACACTGTTTTTTTTTCATATAATTAAATAATTTGACAAAACTTCAATTTTTTTGAGAGTGGACAACTTTTTGACCGTTCGAAGTGGTATGGAACGCCTCATATATATATAGAATGTAGTGTGTACCTATATATAAATATATAAAACATTTTCTAGATGTAGTATATATAGTATTTTGTATATATAGTATATCTTTTTTACAGGTATACAAATATACAAAGAAATATACGAAGGATCAATATGTGGAGACTGGATAGAGTGTTTGAAGTGTAATGCTTGGTGGCATGAGAAATGCACCGCTTATACAAATGTGGGCAACTTTAATTGCGATTTATGTGTCAATTGATGCTTGCCCACTTATATCGGCCCCTGTGCGTATTCTTAAACGCCCGTATGTGTAAGAGTTCGCAAATCCCGTTTCGTAGTTTTTAGTTTGTTATTTTTTAGAAAATTAAGATTCCCAATTGCCACTCATAATTTAAATAGAATACTAGATATTCTTTCAATTAAAACAAAAACTGATTCGTAAAATGTATTTGTTCGTTTTTTTCACCGCTTTGAAGCTTAAGTGCCTACTCCTATACCAGCTTACTCTACTACTACTATGATTTCTTCGGAAGAGGCGCTTCATACAACCATGATAGAACTTCACTTAAAGGTAAGTTCGTTTAATCATTCAATTACACCACAGGACACTCGCGAAATACCGACCTGTGCAAATAAAACTGGACAGTTAAGCCTGCGGGCCCGGAACACGTACCCACCGTATCGAAAAAGGGGGTTTTCCCGCGCCCCGCGACCGGATGTGCCACGAGCAGAAAACTGTAAAACCAAGTAGCCCCCCACCCAGGGCTCTGGCACTCCGTGATGCGAGAGCCGCGAGCACGAAGACGCAACCGAGCAATTACAAGTGCGACTGAACGCCGCCGAGACAAGTATATAAGGCAGAGCACGAGGCCCGAATCGGCAGCTCTCCTTGCTGAACAAGTGAGAAGAGAACCATACTCGGAATGCTGTATAACTGGCGAGAGTAAATCAGCCATCTCCGACTCCTGAAAAAGTGGTAGAACTATCCTCATTCTACATCGTCTAACTTGACTGCTGAATCAGTGAAGCAGCTTTTCTTCCGTACTTCAACACTCTCAGACACACACACACACACACACACACACACACACACACACACACAAACTTTGGATCTAGCAAAAATGCACGGTAATTACTCCATTAAAACATTCAATTATTCTTTCTTACTTCGCCTTATTCTTTTTTTCTTTCTTTTTACCTTTGTTCTATCGAAAATGATTGAATCGCAAAGATACGGATTAGTCTTCGGTAAATGGTTGGTGCCTATCAACGATCGACCGAAAGCTAATTCACGTACTCCGCGCTGTCTCGTTGTTCCTCCCTCTTCCCGAATCCTTACCAGCTCTCCCTTCTCCACAGCGACGAGTAGCTACTCACTCTCTGAGCTTCTCAACCACGCTCGCTTCAGGTGAACTCCTTCCTCTAAAATCAACGACGACCTACGCTCTTAAACTCAGCAACCGACTTTCAACTGGCCCACGGCTCTTTTAGGGCTATAACCCAAACAAAAGCAACGTTTGGACAAGTCAAGAAAACGCGTCTAGTGGTCATTGACGATTCGCTATCCCTTGAGGTGGTGCCTTGACATCTCCTTGTCTCATCTACACCAACCGGAAGCAAGCCATCCTGCCCAATTGTTGGAAGCTCACCACGAATCAACTTCCAACACTTACGATATATTTTTATTCCCCGAACGCGAATGCACTTCCATTTATTTCAGCTCTTTTGGTTTTTGACACGCGAAAAACGGATTTTAATAAGACTCCGACTATTGAAAGTAGCTCAAGGTAGTATCTGGACAACATCTGCTATATACATTTCCCACGAAATAATTCATTTTACCATGACCTGACTATCCACGCAAGTAAATGAACCGAGAATATAATTGGTAACTTGAGATTATTAAATTTTACGAGGATTTTCCACAAACGGTACAAGGCAAGGCAAAATTTATCCGTCGCTTATCCTAATGCTGCGACTTTACCGCCAACGAGTTTGATGTTCTAATATTCACTGAGAAATATATTTTTTTTCCACAAAACGAGGTACACAACGGACATTAATTCGAGAAGCAAAAGCTTCCGTCAATGGGAATTATTCGAGTTGCATTGGTGCGATCAATCCGCGCGATCGATAAAGTTCAGACCTGGGTCACTTTCGTTCCCTTTCACCGCGCCAATGTTGAACAAATATTTGTGCGCAAAATAAACAAAGAAAGAAAAACCTCGTTGTCTCTCGTTGTTCATTTTTTTGTTCGGCTCAGTGCTCGCTAAGAGTAGAAAGCGCTCCGAAATATGTATGCACAGTCGTGGATAATAAGAGGCGAAAAGGATGGATGTTTTTAATTGTAAAACTTATCCAATTAAATACGAGCCCTATGGCGGCGGCGATGATGGTGTAGCTGAGAGAGGGGAAGAGTCATGGACTGCCGGCGAAAACGAGCGGCCGGCGAAGCAACGAAACTAAAAAAAATTCGATAGCGCAGTGTCGAGTAAATTCTATATGAAACAATCGCGGGTGGGGAGCCGCGTTCCTCGCGCACGCAGCCTCGGTCGGCGAAGCCTAACCCGCGAGCTGTTTTTCAACTACCGGAAGCCACCGAGCGCGGCGGTGCCCCTACCAAAAATCCCCACACCCCGAACTCCACCCTAATGAGTGCGCATTCACGGATGAGACAAAGCCCGCCAACTTTCCTTTGTGTCAATTAACGAAAGAACATTATGAGTAACGTGAGAGGGAAATTTATTAAAAAATGAGCAACATTCGAAGGGAATGCGTAATTACTATATATTACTGACACCGGAAACCATTCGATCTCTACGTCGATGCGGGGATGGTTCTCAATTGATATGTACAGTGGCGATTGGAAGTTGACTATCGCGTGGGCACGCCTGTCGCGTTTCCGCACAACATCGAGTTTAAAAAAAATGTTTTCATAGCATTCAGCCCCATTTTTGTAACGCTTGGCTAAAAGGGTACGGCGACAAGCTCAATTTACCGATTAAATTGCAAGGCTCATTCCGACCTCTCGAGGGCAACATTTGTTTTTGTCGCACGTCCGCGTTCTCGGCTTCCGTATCTTGGCTCTCCTTCCACTGCTATAAACCGCGCGCGACAGACGTCTCCGAGTGATCTCGGAAAATCAAGTGGCCGGATATTTCCGTACACGCTTGAATTATTTTAAGACTAGACTAATTGACTTTGTACAAGCCCCAGCTGATTCTTGGCGCGTTAACGAATCGGCCAAGCATTGGGGGACGGCTTTGCTTTTACGTTTGAAGGAGGCGCTTCCGCGATTATTTCAGGGTGAAGGAGAAACGTCACTCATGGAAAAGGTTGCGAACGTAGTAGCACTGTGGTAGGCTCTAGAATTTTACCCTCCGACCGACTCGATCCTCGAAAACCCGAAACATTCAACGAGGCCGACTTGGCTTTGTCAAGAATTCCATTTTTACGCGGGCTTCTTCTTCTTCTTCTTTGCGGATGTTGAACTTATCTTTAGCCGCTCATATTCCACATCCAAACAAACTCCGAATCCGCAACGTTGAGTTCGATACTACAGAAGCAAAGACACAAACTTTTCGATAATTCGCCCTCGAATGCTTAACACAGGCTTGGCCCGTGTAACACGACCGATCGTGCTCGCATCCTCGCGGTCTTTCGAGCATAAAAGTTTCCTATACGAAGACACGCGTGTGGTATTGTGGCCAATTAAATATTAAACAAAGCGTGCATGCAGGCTCGGGGTTATAGGGGAGGAATTCGAGGGCGAACGCATACACGAGTATAGAATGCACAGTGTGAATCGTGCACGAGAGAGTCACGCGACACTGCATTATTGACAAACAGCTGGGTGGATGAATTTTTAAGTTTTACGAGTGTCGGATAAAACTAGCGTACAAAAGACTCGAGTGCATATCATTACGGACGTATACATATATCCACACGTATAGCATGAGAAATAAGCTGCTTTCCCTTTCGTAAAACACGCAAGAACACCGATCGACGATTCATCTTTCACGTCCAACCGTAGTTGCCATCTTAGGTCAGACCTGCCCACCAGGCTCGCGCGACCAGCGCTGCATAAAAAACGAATGGGCCGAACGGCGGTGGGGAGGGGCGGGTTGACCCTCAAGAAACGTTATTGTTTTCAGTTTTTCAGTCAATATCAAGAGGAGGATAGTCTTGATGCTAAGTGATAACAAATTTAAAAAAAAAACAAAAAAATTCGACACCACTGACGAACACGCCACGTAGAGCCAATTGGCCTTTCACCAATCGCTTCCAAACGTTGAATCGACGTCACGCGAAAACGCGTCAACCGATTGAAAATATAATAACATTTGACCAATGTACCTAATGTGATTGTTTCCTATCGATTTTTTTCGATCCGTCCTCTCAATCCCGAGATCTCATGATTATTTGCTAAATTTCCGAGCGATTTTACGAGTCGCGAAATTATTCCATACTCCTGGATTTTTTAATCGAATAAAGTCATTCGGTCATGTCTTAAACATAGCACCTACGTCCTTTCAAGGATTGCTCAACGTTTAGACTCGCCTCGCGCAGCCTCGCGACGTAGACCAGGCCCGCGTGTACCTAGTCTCTCTCGCAACTTCCTGACAGCCGACTCCTATCTTGCCTGGTATATATACATAAAAATATAATGTATGACGGAGTAAATGGTTTTGACAACTCTAACCTTTAAACATGGTCAGAGCGCTTATAAGTGCAATCGTAAAAGAAACGGCCCTTTTTAGGGCCAACAACACATTCGACGAAGATTCTTTGTGTTGCAAACTCTGGCATCGAAAAATTCCTCGATACTGAGAATAGAGCGGTAAGCAGAACATGAAGCTCGTCTACATGAAACTTTGCACTGGAGATAAAAATCGCTAAAAAGCGGTAAGGAAGAAGATATATATTTTTAGGTGCTAAAAAGTCAGATATGAACTTTTCATTGTTCGGAAACAGCGAAAAATGTTTACCCATAGGTATCAAGGGGCTGAAAATATCGATCAACCTCGCATCAAGGGCGCAACAGATGAAACATTTTCAAGTATCGCTAAACCACATCTATGAATTTGTTTGCTCGATCGCAGAAAGCAATAAATTCTCACCTTCTTCATTGGTATCGAGAGGCCAACAGTATGAAGTTTTCTAGCTCGACCATAGACAGTGGAAAATTGTTTGATCAAGAGTGACGAAAAGCCAAGAATATAAATTTATTTCGAATCAATTGAACGAAAAATATGCATCTTTGGTTGCCGCCAACCGAATGATTGTTCAGAGGCAATCAAATGATACAATGCGTTACACTAAAGATAATGAAAAACCAAAAATGTAGAACTTTCTTGGATGGGGCACAGGAAAAAAGAAATTCATAAGATCAGGCATTGAAAAGCCGGATATATGAATTTTCCATCCATTGCTCGAAGGCAATAAAAAATGTACCTATATCCGCGAGTAGGGGAGAAGCACCGTATATCGCATAGTTGCTTGATACCGTATAGTGGACTACCCCGAGTTTTCCTATAGCGACATCTGTCTTTATTTTTACACACTAATAATTAGTCGTAAGATGTCGCCACCGCAAAACTTTTGGTTGTCTAGCAACAAAAATAGCACATCAGTGAACTGATGTTACCTTTCACCGGCATGAATAAAAATATTGTTTCTGTTAGAAAGTGTTGTTGTCATTGAGGTAAGTCAAAATGATTTGTTTTTTGTTGTTTTTTTAAGAAATATAACATTTTTTTAGTCAATAAATAAAATATACACTCAGCAAAAAAATTAAAGGAGCAGTACAGTTTTGAAATTTTTTCAGTGATTTTTGAAAGGCCGTAACTTCGGGAAAAATTATCATATCGGGGAAGAAAAAACATTTTGAAGTTTGAAATCTATAGTTTAAGAATCTCGCGGAGAATTTTTTTTTTGAGTATCACACTCGGCGCTGCCATAAGAAATAGCGCGAGTCATAAATTTTCGATTTTTTTTCCTTCAGCATCGTCCATAGGCAAAAAAATGTTCTGGCTGAATCAATGGTAGGGTCTTTGAGCCTGATTCTTTAGCTTCTTGAAAGTAAAACTTGAGTAAATCCTCTATAAGTTCCTTTTGGTATTTTAGAGGGTTTTTTTAAACTCAATATTGATTTGAAAAAATACAAAACCATTACTTTTTTTGTCGTTTTGGAAAATCCGCCACAACTTTGCATATATCGCGAAAATGACCAATGTTTCCAGGTTTTTTTAGCTCAATACATGCGCAAAGTCCCTGTACATTGTTACATCCTAGCGAATGTGCCTTCTCTCGGTTATTCCCAATATCCTCATATGCCGCCATAAGCGTATTAAATGTATAAATCTAAGAATAAGATGCGTAACAACATTAAACGGAACTTGCGTACGTTCCGCGAGCATATTTTTCGTTTATTTTATTCAGTCGGTCCGCCTCGTGTTATAACCTCGCATTTCTTCAAGGCGTAAATATCGAACTCTCAGAAAGAAATACGAGGCACCACTCGATCGAGTCGGGAAGACTTTGCCTCTAGCCTAAATAAGTCCCGGCCGATAATCATTTAGCATGGTGCCGACAGGAAACGAGAACTCACCGACGCTCGATCTCTTCGCGCACCCGATATAATCTTTAACATAACACAGATCATGCGCATGCTTAGGTCTCAGATACCGAACTCTATATTCCATGCGCTCTTTCGCCGAAACACGGGACAAAGAAATCCTACCTTCCACGCGTGCAAATTCTATATAAGGAATGATCGAGATCAATTCTGCGAATCATGAATATCGCGACCAATCACGCAAAACCTTAAAGTTCCTTCTCCCACATTTTATCCCCTCTTAATTTTCTCGTCAAGAAAGACTTCCTTCCATGAAGTCAGTCTTCCAACAACTACCATCGACTCAAGTTCTTCTATCAAGTCTAAATCTTAGTCTTCCAACAATTTCCATCGCGTTCAGATCAAGTCTCCCGACAGTCGCCATCAAATACAGATCTCAGTCTCGCGAAATCTTCCATCAAAATTAACTTCACTTCTTAATCTTGTTCTGACAGAACTCGAAGTGTAGAACCGGTATCATAGAGTTTCGAATATTATACATCTTCGGGTTTTGACCGAAGCGTCGTATAATCTTTTGTAGTAAGATTTCCTTACTAAGGTTATATTTTGTAAATGTAATGCCCAATAGACTCGTACAGTATGGTAATTTTATATAAAGTCTCTTAATATCTTCGACGCGTAACAATGAAGCGCCGATATACGACTTGCAGCTCGGCCATGCGTTCTTGTTAACGGTTCCGCATGGACTAATCTCAAGAACGCCGAACCCCTTGCAGGGCCTTCATCTGATCCTTTGTCGTCTATGAAAGACGTCATCCAGCGGCCACGTGCCTCTCGAGTGTTTACGGTCTCGTACTGCGTGAGCCCGTCTCCGATAACCGCCTTCTCGGACGAAGCCCAAAATCGTTTACTTCATCCGGCCTCTCTGACCATCCCAGGTCGTCCTCGACCTTTTTTCGCATGAGTTGTTTGCTAAAATTTAAAAATCACACCCCCTGGTTACACACACATCAAGCACTAAGGTGTGGGAATGGCGATAACTGCGTCTCAATGAAGACTTCATATAGGAGTGATCAGTTCCTTCAAAAGTGTCCATCGATAAACAATTATGACCACGACTTGATTAGTTCGGGAAGGTATTCGGACAGGAACTTGGTTACGGTTGCTAGCCTTGCCACGTGCCGGCTGCAGACTGAGAGGGCAACCGGCCTTCTCAGCCCTACGGCACCCTGACTCCGGCTACCTTCTTACGGTTGCTAGCCTTGCCACGTGCCGGCTGCAGACTGAGAGGGCAACCGGCCTTCTCAGCTCTACGGCACCCTGACTCTGACTACCTTCTTACGGTTGCTAGCCTTGCCACGTGCCGGCTGCAGATTGAGAAGGCAACCGGCCTTCTCAGCCCTACGGCAACCTGACTCCGACTACCTTGTTGGTCGTGACCTCCGCTCAGACTCCACGGGACTTGATCCTAATCCTGGCTCGCCACCGCCCGTCGTAGCACACAATCTCGACCACAGATTGCATCTCGGGGCCACTGACTCGCGGCCCGTCACCAGATGACGAAATGCACTCGTGGGCTTACTGCGTGGCGTCGAAGGTGACCCATCTCCGCAAGCCGCGGACCGCTGCCATGCTGTGTTGATTAGGCGGCTTTCCCAGACCTCGGAGATCCTGAACCTCGTACCGGTCGTTAGTCAGAACAACCGTCACCTTGAAGGGCCTTTTTGCCTTCGCGACCAGTCTCCTGCTCTGCTCGTCTGCAACAGGACTCGCTGCTACCATGACGGCATCGCCCACTGCGTACGTAGGCTGCTTAAACCGTCGGGTGTCGAAAGCCCTCTAACGTTGCCTCTGCTCTGCATCCATGGATGCCTCAGCAGCATCCCTCAGCTCCCTCAGCTCGACCTGGTCCAATGCACCATGGATCCCTGCCAGTAGTTTAGCCTCGGCCATACTGCCCGGTTATAGCCAAACAGGAGCAGAGTTGATGACGTGCGCGTAGTTCTGTTGGTAGGAGAGTTGATAGCACTCTGGACCTTCTCTACGTTGTCGTCCCAGTTTTTCCACTGCTTCCCCAGCACAGGTAGCTGCAAGCGAACTTAAAACTGCGCCGTTCATTTGCTCACAGTGCCCATTAGCACATGACGTTGCCACAGCGTTGGGTATGTGCTTTACATCATACTCCTCGTAAGAGGTCTCGAATGAATGCGACGTGAAGGCCACCCCTCTGTCGCTCATTACCCGAGTCGGTACCCCGAATATTGCGATTAATTGAATCAGTGCTCTTATCACCCTCGTCGTGGAGGTATCGTGGACAGGTTTAAGGACACAAGATTTAGTACAACCATCCGCATGGTGCGTATTTGTATCTTCCCACGCCTACTGCGCGCCCATGATCCAACATGATCAAGATTTATCGTATGGAATGAATAGTAATTGTATCTATCGGGTGCAACAGTCCAGGCTTGCGCCCGGTTGATCCATTCACAATCAAACAGTTTCGACGTGCGTTTACGTATTTAACTAGTGGTAACCAATAATTTTCCCTTATCTTTTCTGACATTCCTTTAAGCGCGATATGTCCTTGTTCATCGTGGCATATTCGCACCACGTTGAAGCGTGACATTCTTGGTACGGACCATTTATTGCCCGTGCCAGTCTTTCGGAAAAACAACACCGCCCTTAAGGTCAAACTTGTCGAAGTATTGTTTCGTTTTCGGTGGGGTTTCGCCAGATTCTAATTTTTTTCGAATGTCCTTGATGTCTATGATTCAGAGCTTGAGCCAACTTAATCTATTCGCTTTCCGTAATATCGATAGCACAACAATCAATTGGATCCCCACTTAAAAGTCAACGTGAGCTACTTAAGTGCCTGGGCGATACACAATCTCAAAATTGTAACCCCCCCAATGTACTCGCTAACGACCGACTCGCGGTTGTATTTTCCTTTTATCTGCTGTGCGCGCATGGCACTGCAATCATTCATCACCGTGAATTTGATTCCTAGCAAATAAACTCGGAACGCTTTCAATTCCATGAATACCGCCAGTGTTTCTGAATCGTTCGATATTTTTGTTCTATGGAAGTTGTCTTTCGACTATATTACGCGACTACGCGTTTTCCCTCTCTATGTGTTTGAATAAGTATAGCCTCCAGACCCATCGCGCTCGCATCTGCGCGTACTTCGGTTTTCCTCTCAGGGTTGTAAATTGCTAGAGTGGGTCTGTTCACTAGTATCGTTTTTATTTCGCCTATTGCTTCGCTTTCCCTCGGTCCCCACGACCAAGAGATATCTTTGCGCAACAAGTTTGTTGCGAAGCAATCTTTGCCGCGAAATCTTTAATAAAAATACCGAAATATCCCGCAAGATCTAAAATTGTCCGAATTGTTTTACATTCGTAGGGTTCCTGACTTTTACAACGGTCTCGCTTTTGTGAGTCCCTGGTCGGATCCCTTCTCCCGAAATTTCACGTCCTAAGGACTCAATTTTATTTTTTTTTCGGGAAAATGTTCAGTTGGTCAGATTTAAGGTCAAATCTCTCGCCTAAAGACCGTTAAGAACTATCTCTAATTGTTCGACCCCTTCGTCTAGCGTTTCTGTAGCGCCCAGTACATAAGCTATGTATCCCAAGGCACATCTTCCTTAAACACAGTCGGGGAATTGGCCATCTGAAAGGCATTCACAAGAGTTCCCATTGCTCATTCGGCGTCACAAAAACAATATTCTCAACGGAATCGTGATGCACGTGGATTTAGTAGAGTCCGGATTTAAAATCCAAAGATGTAAAAACCCGTTGTTTACAAAGCTGATCTATTTTATCGTCAGTTATGGTTAATGGATATTAAATACCTTTAGTAATTTTAATGAGATTTCTATATATACAATTTGCCATTCGCGTTTCCCAATTTTTATCGCATGAGTACGACGCGACGGGACTGCCACAGGACGACGTACTCGTACGAACAATGCCGCTTCTCTCTAGTTTGGCTACTATTATCTCGTCTTTGTCCCGATCGGCGTTAGAGAGGCAATACGGCCCATAGAAAACAGTAACTTCAGTAGTTAATTCAATTTTCACCTTCGCTGCATCGTTTTGCCTAATTCTTTCATGTGGAATAATGTTGCCGATAATTGTTCGGTAGTGATAATAATTTTGTTTTATTACTCGCGTCACGATGTTCGCACCAAATATCGACTTCTTTCAACGCTCCTACCTGGTTGACACCTATCATCTCAACTTCTACATTATCGGTTTTTTTTAACCAGTTTGTCCGAAGTAACCATCACTCTGAACGCATCTGATATTGCCTTAATATCACCCTTAAGCAAAATATCTCGTCCGATAAGAATTTCCTTCGTTAATTGGTCATCCGCAACAATGAAAACTTTTACTTTAAGGAAAGTCATCCACGTGGACCTTCACTCTCGATAGAGTAATCAGGACTATTGCGTGGTCTAATGCTGGCAAGGTTTTCCCCGTGTCTTTAATTTTTTTTTGTTGATACAACTCGCTAGGCCCTCCCGGCCAATAGAGCAGTTACTTCCCAAATCAATGGTATAGATCATTTCTCGATTGCCTAGGACGTATTTCTCGAGTGGTTTGTTTACTTAGGTCGCTGCGATCTCAAATACATCCAGCGAGAATACGCCCTGCTATGCAGCGAGGCGGCCCCCTCCTGCGAGGCTGCCCCTCGCCGCCCAGCCATGCTTTCTTTTCACATCGTCTAGGCTGTTTTTTTCTTTCCTCTACTGGAGGACGCTTCTTGTCCTTCTCTACCTCGTACGTTTAATCCCTTTATGTTTTTCAACTCGTATGCATTCCAGGCATCGATTCAATTCTGCGAGTGTTCTCCTTTCAATTTGTTAAATTCATTCTTAATTGTTCATCATGGATTCCGTGGACCACGAATTCCATGATCTTTTGCTTAGGGCTCTAGATTCACTCGATTGATTATTATGACCTTTTCAAAGCAATACGCTTGTAAAGATGTTCCCCAGAGTGTTGTTCTCCTGAGAATTGTCTGCAAATTGCTACTGTAAAGCTTCCCAACTAAGGATGCGCTCTTAAGCCCATCGTACCAGCTTCCGACAATTTCCTTCAACTTTAATGGAGCCAAGTAAATTTCTTTTGTGGATCATTCCAATCGTACATGGTCGCGGACATGTTCACTTTCTCTAACCATTCCATAGCCGATAATTCTTTCCTTTTCCGCATCAAATCCAGGTAATACTTTTTTATTATTATACTGATTTGACCGTTCCGAACCTGTCCCAACCATAGCCGATAGCACTTCAGTCAATTTCGCAAAATCGGACTCACCCTGAGCTACGGTACCACCCACCAGACTCGTGCTTGCAGATTTGCCGGACAGCCAACTTCTCGATCGACTTCGGCTTCGCGTCCGACGATGTCCCTGGCGCTCTTCGTGTCGATCGTTCCTGCCCGATCCTGACGTCCCTCTTTGATGACGGGTGCGAACTTTCAGAGTCCTCGATCTGGACCGGCGCGGACTGCTATCCTTTGAGCCCCGTCTTCTCGTGCGATGCGAAGGCGATCTCGCTCGCCGCTCATCGCCATCCCTTCTCCTTGTGGATTTCTTGTCACGGTCACGCCTGTTCGGCTTGGACGACGTTGTTCGTTTCTTTGTGATCCTCTCCTCTTATCGTGACACTTTCACTGTTAGTTCCACCTTTGTCTTCACTTCTCAATTTTCTCGGATAACCACACTTGTCCTTTAGATTTTGTAATTCTAAAGCTAGCACGCGGTATATCCCACTTCTGATCTGTAGTAAGATTTCCTTACTAAGCTTATATTTTGTAAATGTAATGCCCAATAGACTCGTACAGTATGGTAATTTTATATAAAGTCTCTTAATATCTTCGACGCGTAACAATGAAGCGCCGATATACGACTTGCAGCTCGGCCATGCGTTCTTGTTAACGGTTCCGCATGGACTAATCTCAAGAACGCCGAACCCCTTGCAGGGCCTTCATCTGATCCTTTGTCGTCTAGGAAAGACGTCATCCAGCGGCCACGTGCCTCTCGAGTGTTTACGGTCTCGTACTGCGTGAGCCTGTCTCCGATAACCGCCTTCTCGGACGAAGCCCAAAATCGTTTACTTCACTTTTAGTCGACTCTCGCGGCCTCGAGTCCATAAAACAGTTCAAGTGCTATTTTTCTACGCGCATATACATAAACACTCTCAGCGCCCCAAGAGTCTGGTGCTGGTGACCACTTTTCGAACGCTAAGTGTGGCGTCCGTCAACGAGGCCCTTATCTGCGAGCGTCAACCGATATCTTTGCGAACGAGCGTACCTACACACCGATACACTCACAAACACAGCGACCACTGTAAGCAACAAATTTCATTTTATGTTAATCCGATTGTTCCCCCGACTTCATAGTTATTTTCATTGTCATTTTTCTGTATAAGCAACTTTATTCATCCGATCACTTATTTGTAATAAACCTTTAGTTAAGTTTTTACAAATTCGTCGGATTATTTCTAAATACCAATCATTGCATGACTTTCTAATTTTTAACTCATTCCAAGCACTACCCCTTTTTACCCTCATCTCATGCTATTGCGCTTGTCGTAGGCAAAAAAGGAGGGAATCAAAAAATATATGCCCACGTCCCTTCCAGACGTGACAACATTTTTTAATCGATCGGTTAAACCGTTTTTTTACCCGAATCGTTGAAGTTTTATGAAATACTAAGGAGCACTTTTAATGCTCCTTAAACGTCAATTGATAATGAAAATGAAAAAAAAATGCATTCGTTTTTTTTCTTAGAATTTTGCATTAACCACTCTTCACATCTCGAAAGAAAAAAAAATCAAAATTGAGAAAAAAATTGGAAAAATTAGAGGGTTGTTTTTTGCACCAGAAAATTGCATTGTTTTGAAAAAAAAAACTGTTTATTTTAAATGCTTGAGAGCTTTCGAACAAGTGATTAAAAAATCGTGTAGCGATGCGTGTAAAAAGGTGTATGAAGATTCGCTTGGGAGTATCAACCTAATTTGGAATTAATTTTAACTTGATAAATTATGGCAAACAAAAAAATTGCATCAACACTGAACAGATGATGATTTCATCAAATTTTCTACACAATTCGTAAACGAAATATTTTTTACATTCGATGAATAGTTAATGAGAAATTGTAAGAAAAATGACAAAAATTGTTGTTTTTTTTTCAATATTTTGCAAACATTTCTTTAAAAATATTTTTTTTTACATTTTCATGAATAGTTAATAAGAAAAATAACGGATTTTTTTTCAACATTTCGAATTTTCATTTTTTCAAAACTGAATTTTTTTTCGAGATTTGTTTGCGTAGTGGTTAATGCAAAATTTTGAGAAAAATAACGAAATTTTTTTTTTCATCTTCATCATTATTAATTGACGTTCAAGGCGCTATAAGTGCTCCTTTAATTGTTAATAAAAGTTTGACCGTTCGGGTAAAAAAACGGTTTAACCGACCGATTAAAAATGTACAGAGTGTTTGGGCATGTATTGAGCTCAAAGAAAACCTGAAAAGATTGGTAATTTTCCCAATATTTGCAAAGTTGTGGTGGATTCTCCAAAACGGCAGAAAAAATATGTATTTTTGTACTTTTTAAAATCAATATTGAGCTTGAAAAAATGTCCTCTAAAATACCAGAAGGAACTTACAGCGGATGTTTCTCATCTGAAACCCACCTTCCGATCGCTGTACGATCATTGGTTCATGAGATATCGTTGATCAAAGCTGACTTTTCATTCAATCGGCGATACCCCAGCGATGGTCGTACAGAGTCGTACAGAGAGCAAAAAAATACCAAATTGTAGCTAAAGAATCAGGCTAACAGACCCCAGCATTGATTCAGACAGAAAACATTTTTTAAGCCTATGGACGAGTAAAAAAAATTCTAAAGTGTTTGACTCGCGCTATTTCTAATGACAGCGCCGGGCGTGGTGCTTAAAAAAAATTCTTCGCGAGGTTCTTAAACTAGAGACTTCAAACTTCAAATTTCTTTTTTCCCGATACGGCTATTTTCCACGAAGTTACGGCCTTTAAAAAATGACTGAAATTTATTTTTTATTTTTCGGCTGCTTTAATTGTTTTGCTTAGTGTATAATGTTCGCAAAGAAAGCGATATGTCAATACAAAAATATTACTGTTGATATTCGGCAATTTGAAATCTTAATATCAGATACTTAACCCTACACCTCATGAATAAATTTTTGTACCTTCAAACTCATAACTGGCGTTCGAACGAACCCCACGCGTTTCTTGATCATAAAACCGGCCCTATGCTGATAAAAAGTATTTTCCGTACCTCATTCTCTTTATTTTTTCATAACGAAGAGAATGGTGCTCGGGAAATCTAATTTTATGCACATTTAGTTCATGAAAAACCCGTTCGAAGGCTGAAAACCGGAGAAAATCAGCAAAAAGCGCATTTTTTAAATAAAAATTTGTAATTTTTTAACCGCTCAACCGATCTTAAATTATCAAGCGGCGTTTTGAAGGGGATACATCAGACTATTGAAAAAAAATTATTGTCACTTTATTCAGTTGAAAAAGTATATTTATTTGGGATATTGAAAATGACGAAAATCCGAAAATCAAAAATTGTGTTTTAACAGTTTATTTTATTGAAAATTCGTAAAAAAAGGATATTATTTTATGAGTTTTATCATAAATTTGGTAAATTTGTTAAAGTAAAAAAGTAGTTTAAAAAAATTCAATCGATTGCCGCACAATCGACACAAGAGATAAGCTCATGCTGTTCGCACACGGCTCGGCGGCACTTAACGCAGTGCGAATGGCTTTTGCGATCTTTTGACCTCGGGCACAAACCGCATCTTGCCTGTCTTTAATCCTCTTGGGGTAACGGCAATTCTGTACAATTTTTTAAATTATTATTTATTGTAATTTATCAATAATATATTTGTATATTTTCCTCAGATTCCGGAATGATATATACAAAATAATGATTCCAGTATAAAATATAAAATTAACTTACCGTCACGAAAGTAAAACGTTAACTCATGACTGGGGTTCATACACACCCCACACGTAATTTCAAAGCACACAGCGTGACAACCAACGACCAAATGAAGCTCAAACCGACCTGACACAACTCTTAGACCTTCGAATTGAATTATGGTTCAGACCAATAGTCGATAATATCGCTCCTTACTTCAGGAGCGTAGTTCAAAGTACGCGTGGGGTGCGTTTGGACCCCGCTCATGAGTTCTAGGGTTAATCGAGCCTATTATTGGATATCCGTTTGTGGCAAAATGTTTTCCCTAATCAAATATTAACTTATAAAGATTGATTGTTTCATATAATTACAAAGTCGAAGCGATAAGCATTTTGTTATATTTTATATAAAAATAGTCCCCTCATATCAGATATAAGGAAAATGAAGGTTGGGCCCTTCATGGGATGAGGATTGGTCATAATCGGATATCCGATTATGGGCAACCCTCTTCGAGAATCATAAACGCAGTCATAATTTTTGTAAAACATAACATAACTAAAAATATTCAAGTGTAATGTGTAAAATAATTATTAGCATCTCGTTGTATACAGTTGCGTGCAAAAGTTTTGGGCCATAATATTTTTCAGGGATATTGCATTGAAACACGACGGTGAGGAAAAAAAATGAACGGATTATGACAACATGTATTCACTTACATGTGAAAAAAATTAATTATGCACGTAGACATTGTTCTTAAATATTTGACTGTCTGTCACCTTTTATTTAACGAGTGTGGAAAAGATTACATACTATTGGGTGTGCAAACAACATTTAAAAAAATCGAAGATAACAAAACGAGCTTCGACCATTTTCGCTTGACTCGGTAGGTAGGAGAGGCCGGGGTTGAAAGGGCCGGGGTGACGTTGTTGCGATACGCATAGCTTCGCGAAGAATATAAGTGTCACGTGCGTCGCAAAACGTCACCCCATCGCGCTGTTTCGGCCACCATTTTAGTGACGCCGGGACGACAAGTAAGAGTTGTTGTCGCTTGGAGGAACAGCTTACTACCGGCACGTTGAACCCCGGCCTCCTCTATTTTGTTGCCATGCCCTTAGCAGCGACACCTGCGGCACATCGACGAGGCATGGACGCTGTTAATTGTGAGATCCGTTCTTGTGACAAGTTTCCCCACTCATGCGTCGCAATTGATTCCACAATTCCATCTTGTTAGAGTGATTTTTTGTTCCACCATGATCTTTTAGGTCTCGTCACAAATGCTCGAGCCCTAAAAGAAGAGAAATGAAAACGAGCATTTTCAATAATTTTTTATAGTAATTAAGTTTGTTTTACAAAAGTGGTTACACACACTTTTTATGTTATATTTCAACTTGACTTGTACAAATGTTCAAAGAAACATATTAATTATTTATAAGAATATCGTTATCTTTGTCGGACCCCCTTCGGTATGTAGTGCTTTGCGGTGACCATCATAAAATTTTACTGGATCATCTGAAATTAAAAAAAAACAACATCAGTTTAATAATAAATGTAGTCTTTTTCAAAAATTCACAAAATGGCGGCTTCCGACAGATAACTTTCGATTTTCGACCAAAAAATCGCTCGTTTATTGTTTAAAAAATATAAATGTTCAACCAAAATGAAAATCCTTTGATTAAGGACTAGTTTTTAATGCTATCAATAAGCACACCAAATTTCATCAACAAACACATAGTTTCGAGAAAAACGCTTTGAAGTTTTTCAATGTGGATACGGTATTATATGTCCGTAAAATTTTGAGCACGATAGATGAGGTTAAACTTTTTGATGTATTTTGATCCGCTGAATCCGAATATCAGAATTTTTGCCGAAAAATCGAGCATTCAATTGTTTATAGCCAATTGTTAAAACAATTTTTCAAAAAAGTAAAGTTTTTCGGGATGAATTATTATTTTTTAAACATTTTGGAAAATTATAAAACGAAAGTATTCTTTATAAAATTTTGCTTAAGTTCATAGTTTTTGAGTAATACATTTTTGACAATTTCTGAAAGCGTTTTCCAATTTTACACTTGATTTATGTATTGAAAGACTAATTAAAAAATTACATCGAATCATCAATTCCTGGCCCATACAATAGGGCTTCTGCCGATGTGGAAGCTTCCAATATATCAATTTGTTGTTGTCTTTGAAGCATTCTGCCTTCCCAGGTATTATCGTTTGCGCGTTTGTCAGCCGCTACCTGCCATGGGACCACCCGACGCCCCTTCACTAATTGTGGGATATCCCGGAAACTATTCATCGGATTGACTTGAAATTTTCAGGGAATATTTTCGAAACATCATACTTGAAGAAAATGTTTTAAAAAATCGATTTTTTTGAAAATTCTGACTGCATCTCACCCCTTAAGAAATCTAAGGTTGTTTTGCAATAAATGAAATACAGTTGATATGTTAACGGATTTATGTAGATTAAAGATTATATGTCGAAATTTTCAGCGCCCAAAGCTATAGGTGACTTCGTGAAAGAAAATATTTTCTCCTTTTTAGTACTTTTATTAGATAAAAGCTTTTTTAATATTTTTTTTACATATGAATTATTTTTGATTTTGTAGTCTTCAATTAATTTAACTAGTTAGTTGTTACTAGCAATTTACTAGTTTACGAGCTTGTACGTTATAAATATGAAGTGCTTGTAACAAATAACAAAGACTGTAATTGTGATTGAACTTACGACTAATTGTTGCATATAAACTTTTCGGATACAAACACAGTCGGCTACGATTTTGTTTGTATGTGTTGGTGAGATTTTTTATGGATGATTAGCTCGTTCGCTATTCTTATAGTTCGCTCGTTCGATATATTCGCTATTTTTACATGAAACGTTTTACATAAAACTCATGGTATTTCATGTCAAATCGAATGTTGAAATGGTGAAAACAAATTTGCAAGGTGTCAATGCCCAATGCACTATTTCACTAAAAAAAATCTACCTCTTGCAATTTTCACTTTTTTCCATAAAAATTAAGAGTTATACCCTTAAGATTTGATAGTTTGAGGTGGAAAAAGCTCCATAGTGGGCGTTGAAAAAAATAATTTATTCTTATATCTGGAGAGGAAGGTCTATTCTGGAGTAAAGATAAGAACGAAAATTATGAAAAATGAGCATTTTATTGTGAATTGTGTGTAAATATTATAAATCTGATCTATCCAAGCCCTCTCCCCCTCCCGCTCGAAACACAAAAACATTGTGTGCTTTTCGCACATTGAGCGCGGTGAAACGATGAGCATTGTTGCAATATTGTAGTGTTATAAAAAAAAATTGATGTGACTATTAAAAAAACTACAACGAATGAACGATAGGAGTACACTGGATAAGATGTACGAGGTCTTGGCGGGTATGGTTAAGAAGAAAAAGCTCTATTTTTCCTGTAATGGTGATATCAATTTTTTTATAATAATATGATTTTTTCATAAAAATAAAACATTTTTAATAATTTTAGTACTAAGGTTTACAATTTTGTGTACAACATTTCTTGTACACTTGCATAATACATGCAATGTACTCGGCAATTTTATAAGTAAATTAATTTCTTCTTGTACTTGAATTACTTTTTTTGAGTAGCGGAAAAAAGATAACAAAACCATTGTTTAAATTGAAACGAATAATTATTATTGTTAAAGTAAATAAGAATTCATTATCAAGGTAAAACAAACGGAGATATTTTCGGGGGGATTTATTATAACTTGGCGTACTTTTAAAACTTTTATCTCAACCCTTTGCACTCGAGACCTTTTTCGCTCGGATAGTAAGTTGCGAGCGAGAGTCACCTCTCAAGTGCAAAGGGTTAATACATATGTATGTAGGTTCGTGTAATGAAGATTCCACACGATCTTCAGCAGGAAAATTCAAGGGACGCGCGTCCTCCTCCGCCCATTGCTTCTGCACCCTAATCGGATTATAATTTCGTGGATAATTCGACGAGAAGGCAATTTGGCGTTCCTTGGAACGCGAGGCCGCAGTGGCAGCCACCGAATCTCCAAAATGGAACACTGCCCTTGCTACGGTGCGACCTCGCGCACATCCCCAACTAACTTTGCAACCTCGTCCGGAGAACGAGGAGCGAATACGGTGGAGTAGCGAGCAACTCCGCGCGCTTCGGCTACTACGTGACTGCCGCAGTCTCGCGACACCTTGCTTTCAGTTTGCTCCCTGTCTCTCCCCTCTCGCTCACTCTCTCTCTCTCTCTCTCTCTCTCTCTCTCTCTCTCTCTCTCTCTCTCTCTCTCTCTCTCTATCTCTCTCTCTCACTCACTCTCTGTTTCTCAATATCCATCACACATACACGGAACGGTGACTCTTGCGCTTCTCATGACCATCGTCCACCACCAATTTCTCTTTCAGTTAGAAAAGTAAGCCCGTTCTTTCGTCCGGCACACCGCAACATCAGACACGAGTCAAAAGCTCGAATCGTGCTCTCGGAGTATGGTTCTGCTTCTCCTGTTTCCGAACCTATTACCCTCATCGCAGTCTCTCTCCCACTTCGACTCTACGTACGACTCTCCAGTCCATGCTCCCGAATATCATTGTAGGATTCCTCGTTTACGCTACTCCTCTAGCCGCGTCTCTCTTGCTTGTCTGTTGCTTTGCCCGAGTACCTAGCTTCTCTCTCCATCGCCGCCGCCGCCGCCGCCGCCGCCCGTGAGTTTCGAGCTCAAAGTATAAATCCAACGCGTGTTTCGTGGTAGCTCCAGGTCTCGCTCTCGCACTCCCTATATCCAACGTATTCCCCTTACGGTGTAGTAGCCCACTGCGCGCATCGACAGACTCGCGCAATCAGTTGCCGTAATGCTGCAATTCAGGGTTCATCAGGACGGCCATTTTCCCGAGACCCCCCTTATTACCGCCATTTTGTCGAAGAGTCGGAAACTCGTGCGCCGCACGTAGGTACAACACGACACGAGACCAGCCCGTTTTCCCGCATCAAGGCTCTATTCGTGTCGAAGCAACGTAACGTTGCGCACGTATTTTCTCCGTGCGAAGCCTGCGTCCGCAACCTCTCGCGGAGACGGCGTCAACGCTCCTCACCCGGAAAGCTTTCACCGTAGACTTTCGCGTTGAAAAGTTGGTGTCGACCTAACCGGCCCCGAAACGCCGATATTTCCTCACCCTCTTCCCGCAATTATGGCAAGAGCCAACGAATGTCGCGAAGATCGTCCCGCGCCACCATCGTCGCATCGTGTCACCTCGTCGGGAAGCGAGAGAGAGAGAGAGAGAGAGAGAGAGAGAGAGAGAGAGAGAGAGAGAGAGAGAGAGAGAGAGAGAGAGCGAGAGAGAGTCGATCCGAAATTCGGCTGGGTATTGTAACTAGCCGCTTCGCTCGATCACGATTAACGACACAATGTTTGCCACGAACCTTCTTCGTAGCGACGACGACCCCGATGACGCCGACGTTGCTACTGCGCTGGTTGCCACTGAAAAGCCACGCATCGCCGACATCTCCCCAGTCGTGAGCTTCCGCTTTCCCCATTGGCAGGGACGGCGGATGATACATTTTTCACAAATTACCCATTTACCCGGCAATGGACGATTCAAACGTTCAAACACGAGTTATTTATAAATTTGTTGTTAAAATATCTTTGAACCAGTAATCCGTTACTTCGGATCTATTCGAAAAATAAATAATCGTAACGTTTTTTTTCCCCAAATGCGGCTCGCGGAGTTTGGCTGATTCGGTTGAAGGCATAGTTGAGAGAATGGTCATTCGTCAAGTTCTTCCCTGCCGTCGCATCGAAGCAAGGGCCTGGCTCATTTTTTTCTCGCCTCGTTTTTTAGGGCTCGGAGGGGTGTCAAGGCCATAAACAACGATAGAGAGAGGGAGAGACAATCTCCGGTTCGTACAGTCGTTGGTGGTTAACGTCCCCATCGTTGGGAGCCTAATGCCCCTGTAATCCTCGATGCGATACGTTGCGTGTCACGGCTGTGCGGGAGATCCGTGGTCTACGCCCGGCCCCGAAAGTCCCGAACAACCGTTTTCGTTCCACCATCCCTGCCGTGAGCCCAGTTCTTTTTTATCTCCTTGATCCTTGGTCTCGCCACAGCCCGGATAGAGAAAGAGAGAGAGAGAGAAAAGATTTTGATTCGTAGAAAGCACGAGCGAAGAGAGATTACCGGCCACGAAAGAACGGATCGCTCGAAGAAAGCGACGATCGACGACAAGCCTCCTCGCGTTCTTTGTGGCCAAGAATCACCGAGTATATCGGGCTTTTACCGAGTCATATACGTATAGCGGCGATATCCACTTTGGTAATCCTCGCACCGAGGCTTCTCACCCTCGAAAAAGCTGCTCCCTCTCCACTACTTTCGATCATGTCCCAACCGAATTCCAAGATAAAGTACCTTCAATTGTGGCCAAGTAGATAACACACACTCCTCAATAAGAAATCCCATTTTGGATGAGAATACGCGTTTCTATCTTTCAATCTTTTTGGCTAACAAAAAAATGTAAACTCTCTAGCTTTTCGTCTTAACTCATTGGGAATATGATCGACGAGTCGGTCTGCTGCAACGAAACGGCCGATTGACCCAAAAGATCGCACGAATACGAGCCTCGTCGTATAGCAAGATGCAGATTGGCGCAACGAAATTAGAAAGATAGATGTGAGTAAATGTGTCACACTCTCACAGATTGTCGAATCGATACTAGAGACGATTTTACGGAGCCGATTTTATCGGAGTAGCCTGACAAGTCATCTATGTATCTCGTTGCTGAGGTCTTGCATTATTAAAGCGTCCGCCTACGCACATTATTACAAACCGGTCAAGCCTGGTAACCCAGCAACAATCGGTACGTACTTATCCGTTTTCAAAAGCAATTCATCAGCAAGCCCACTTTTTACCCGCTGTGTGGTAAATAACCTCGAAAATAAATGACTTTTCGATGCTAGCGAGGAAATCATTTCCGGTAACCCCCTCAGATTTCCTTCAATAATTCATATGTAATTTTTTATCAAAACCCAAGTAACCCGTATTTGTTTTTTGATCGGCGGAAAAACAGTTTTAAGGTAAAACGAGCGCGCAATCTTGGTTTCAATGGATTTTGTTCAAATTTTAACCAGATATTGTTCATATTATTATGCATGTTTCAGTGAAATTTCAGAACAGTCGACTATTTAGATTGGGGGATAATAGGTTTCAAAATTTCAACTTTTAACACTGCAGAGTCTGCATTGACCGAAAGTCAGGTCGCATAATTCGTCGTATCATTCTACTGTGTTTATAAATTTTTAACAAAAATTATGTTTAGATAGCAAACTAGTCAGGGAAAAAGTGAAAAAAAATTTGGATTGCCTTTACTATTCAGTTTTGCTAAAAACGTTCAGTAAAGACAGAATATTTATTCGTAAAAAATATTTGTCCCCTATAATAAGAAGACATATGGCAACACCGCAGAACAGTATTGTTCAATATTTCGAGAAAAAAATAATTATCGTGTTCCAAAAGTTAAAAATGTTGTCATAAAAAAATATTTGCACTATAAATATTAATATTTTATATTGTTTATGTTATCTTCATTAACAATTAAAAGTGTTGGTTCATTCATAACTAATTAAAAACTTTGTTCGATGAAAAATTACTTCCAGATGTCACGTCCTGAGGGGACGTGGGCATATACCTATCGCGGTTCCCTCTTTTTAGCCTACGCCTAGCGCACTAGCTCGGGATGAGGGTGTAAAAGGGAAAGGTGCATGCAAATGTGGGAATGACGCAGTGACTCGATTGACAATTGAATTGATTTACGCAAATGATTGAGAATTCGGGGTTTATTATAATTAACCAATTTGGTTAATTCGATTAAATTAATAATACAAAAATATACATAAAATATTTCGCTTACATTTGTCGATGCGTCGTGGATACGCTAATCTGTTTATAATCGTCGGGTTCGGGCCTCCGCAGGTAGGTCGGACCCCTCGGTTGCGCACACTTGGTAACAATGATGGCTCACGTCGACACAAAATGTTTAACACGTGGGTATTTATCGCGAGACGAGGTTGGAATTAAATTACGATTTCTACAAAACAATACGATGTATACATTCAACGTAGACACTTGATAAAATTCTTGTAGTTCGCGTTATTATAAAGTATCATTTGGAAGTTAAAGTTCGCGTTCGTTTTATGGAGACAGTTTTTGTAATTGTTCCGCTGATTTTTACTCAACGGGTGATGATGGAACACTGTTGGGAGACTAGGTCTGAACGAGTGGTGATGGAACACTGTTGGGAGACTAGGTCTGAACGAGTGGTGATGGAACACTGTTGGGAGACTAGATCTGAACGAGTGGTGATGGAACACTGACTCCAAGATTTTTCTATTCTAGCTTGTAGGATATTTTGGATGCTGGGATGGTGGGAGAAGAAGTTTCTCGAAAAGTGCATTTTCGTCATGCGTTAATTTTTTGATTGGTTGAAAGGATGTAGGAAATTTACTAGTGCATATGATTGGTCGAGTTGAAAGGGGAAATATTTTTAAGGAATATGATTGGATGTAGACTATGATGTGTGTGATCTCCATCTCGATTCTCGGAAACTAGTCCGCGTCTCGTTATCTGGAGCGTTGGAAAAATATAGGGAGGAAAAAGGGCCTTGGTCGCGTCGCCACACTTGCCTCAAGATAGGCTATGTTGACCCAGGTGTGCATGAGAGTGCATGGGAAATACCAACGTAGTTTTATTGCCTGATCAACTTTTCGGCACGAAGGATTTTCTTTTGGAGAATGTATATTTTTGTAGAGTAAGGATTTGGATATTTTCGTGTGTCTTCGTGTGTTGTACGTTCTTATGGCTAAGGATTTTATCATCAACTGCGTTTGACGGTTGCGTGTAGATATGGTCAAGACCGACTGTGCTCTCGCGTGGGAACTTATGCGCGACGCTCGCTTCTTATCGATATATTTTGTTTCGGCTGTGGTACGCCTAATTCTCAAGAAAATGAAAATATAAGGAGCCGTCGAAAAATGAGAATGCCGTTATCGTGGGTATTGGTTTTCGTAGTTTTCCACGATTTCCATGTGGAATCGGGTAAGCCCGCGTTTTCGCCGGAGTTAAATAAAATAGGAGAGGAAAAAGAACAGATAAAAATTTGTGTTGTAGTATTATTTTAAATATGCCGCGCAAACTCACGTCATTGGATACGTGGGACCAAGAAGACTAGGGGTAAGGAGTCCGAACGCCTACGGCGATCACGATCCAAAAAAGTCCATGGAAATCCAGCTGAGAAGGGTGGCGCTGCTCTCCTACCGAACCGAATTGAATTCAGCAACAAACCATTGCAGGAAACACCCTTTGCTACTTCATATGGATCGATAGATTGATCACATTAATTGTAAAACCGGTGCCGTACGATATGCAAAAAGCACCCTTTGCTTCTTCATATGGAACGATAATTTGATCAGATTACCAGTTCGCGAAGGAAATTTCTGTATATTAGATAGATAGAATTCTTATATAAATAATATCGATTGTTTTGGAGATTAATAACGAAATGCGAAAATTCAATCAATATGTTTTTTTCGTTGCGGAAGCAGTAACAAACAAAATTCATTTATGGACATAAGAAAATTCATAAGAACTTTGCATCTAGACAAAACTTCTACAAATTATCACTCATTATGATACGCTGTACAGATAAAGAATAATAACGAAATACACAAATTAAGTTGATATGTTTTTTTTTGTTGCGGAAGCAGTAACAAACAAAATTTATTTCTAGATACACGAAAATTAATGAGAATTTTGAATCCAGACAAAACTTTCACAAATGATCACACATTATAATACGCTGTACAGATAAACAATAATAACGAAATACAGAAATTAAGTCAAAGTTTTTTTTTTGTTGCGGAAGCACTGACAAACAAAATTCATTTATAGACACAAGAAAATTCATAAAAATTTTGAATCCAGACAAATTATTTTTTACAAATTTTTATAACTTTTACAAATTATCACATATCGTATTCATATGTTATGATACACTTTACAGATAAATCGATCTTACTGTTTTGATATTTTCCTATTGTCTTTCGTTTGAATTTTTCTTGCATTATTATTTTCGTTGACTTCATTCAAATTCATAAGAATTTTAAATCTAGACGAAACATCTACAAATTATCGCACATTATGATACGGTGTACAGACAAAGAATAATAACGAAATACAGAAATTAAGGCAATATGTTTTTTTTTCGTTGCGGTAAAACTTTTGTCTGGATTCAAAATTCTTATGAGTTTTCTTGTGTCTATCAATAATTACTGTTACTGCTTCCGAAATGGAAAAAAAAAATTCGTAATTTTTGTATTTCGTTATTATTCTCTATCTGTACCGTGTGTCATCAGTGTGAATATGATGTGTGATAGTTTGTAAAACGTTTGTCGTGATTCAATATTCTTATCAATTTTCTTGTATCTATAAATGCATTTTGTTAGTCACTGCTTACGGAACAAAAAAAAATCATATTGACTTAATTCCTGTATTTCGTTATTATTCTTTATCTGTGCAGCGTATTATAATATGTGAATATGTGTGATAATTTGTAAAAGTTTAGTCTGGATTTAAAATTTTGATGAATTTCCTTGTGTCTATAAATGAATTTTGTTTGTCAGTGCTTCCGCAACGAAAAAAAAAACATTGACTTAATTTCTGTTTTTCGTTATTATTGTTTATCTGTACAGCATATTATAATGTGTGAATACGATGTGTGATCAGCCGTGAAAGTTTTGTCTGAATTCAAAATTCTCATGAATTTTCGTGTATCTAGAAATAAATTTAGTTTGTTACTGCTTCCGCAACGAAAAAAAAACACATTGACTTAATTTGTGTATTTCATTATTATTCTTTATCTGTACAGCGTATCATGATGTATGATCAGTTGTAAAAGTTTTGTCTGGATTCAAAATTCTTATGAACTTTCTTCGGTCTAAAAATAAATTTGTTTGTTACTGCTTCCGCAACGAAAAGAAACATATTGACTAAATTTCCGCAATTCGTTATTATTCTCCAAAACAATCTATATTATTGATATAAGAATTCTATCTATCTAATATATAGAAATTTCCTCACCAACTGGTTTCACAATTAAAGTGATCAAATTACCGTTCCATATGAAGAAGCAAAGGGTGCTTAGTGCATATTGTACGACACTGGTTCGTTGCTGACTTCAATTCGGTTCAGTAGGAGAGCAGCGCCATCCTTCTCATCTGGATTTCCATGGACGTTTCTTCAACACTGCGTTCGTTCTCCTTACCTCTAGTCTTCTTGCGTGGAACGATGTGGTGTTGCCATATGTCTTCTTATTATAGGTGACAAACATTTTTTACGAATAATTATTCTGTCTAAATTTCAATGCGCCATAAAATATCCGTATCAGTGGATATACGTGTATGTTAAATGCGTCAGGGTATATCTGTATTTGTTTTTATGTAATTGTTCATGTGCATAGGTGTGGGCGTGAGTACATGTGTATGTATGTGTGCGCGCGTAGAAATGAGATTGCGTATTTGCATGTGAGCCGTTATGACACCTGCCATGACAAAATTAATACAAAAAATAATGTGAGGCGAACTCTCTTCACTGCAAACATTTATTTTTGAGGAACTATCCACCATGATAACATTTTTTTAGAATTGTGATAGCTTGTAATACTTAAGTTTAAAATTATAAGATTATCACATTGATTATAGTTATAGTCACAGTCTGAAATGAGTCTGTAAGGGTACAGAACGCGAAGGAGCGACATTATATGTCCGCTGTATAAAGTAAAGTATTAATGACTCCAATAAAAGTAATAGCATCTTAGTTTTAATTAGGAAATTATTAAGTAATTGAATAACTAATTCTCAATCATTAATATATCACGGAAAAATATCAATATATCACGGGGAAAAAATACAGCACGGAATTCACTTGTTTTTCTCAAGGTCCACGTAGATAAGTCATCTCGATGAGACTTAACGCATTCTGCGCCCTCCATGCCAGTCTTTTGCATTATTTAAACAAATATATTCTACTACACATCCATTCTAAGGAATGGATGATGAGTATTGAGCGGAAATTAGTTGCTATAAAAATGTCGAGAAAACCGGTTGGGACTGTTCACACTTATGCGCTAGCATTACTCATGTATGAGTGAAACCATGAGTAATCGTTTGTATCTATGTAAAAGGTTTCTTTAATTTGATAAATAAATACTGTCTGATGTTTATCTGAATATTTGTGTTCATCGTTGATTTTTTATTTGCTAATGCCCTCACGCTTTTTCCCAATTTGCGTTCGATAATATTATTCGATCGATGTATATAATCGATTTGAATAATTGAAATACCATCAACCATATAGCCTAAGCTATTTATACTGATTTATCGCTATAATAGTCAGATCTGGGCCTATGTGAAAATCCCTACTTGTTTATCCCTGTACTGGCCAAGTCGGGTCCTATTGTGGAAATCCCTACAAGTTTATCCCGATAATGGCCAAGTCAGGGCCCATTGTGGAAATCCCTACTAGGGAAAGCACCAGGGAAGCCCTGAAAGGCCCTTATTTTTATTAGGGATGTCCTATCATTTTTCCGCACGGGATGTGGCAAGACCATAACCTTGAAATATTAGCGATTTTGTATCAGCATCACATATTTTTTTTCATGCCAAAATGTCGAGTTTTCAGCCGAATAAGCATAATTTGCAGGCACACTTGCGTTTGGCACGAATCTCCCTCCAATAATGCTTCCAATTCCGCGTCTTCGTTTCGGCCTTCCGCTACGTTCTTTGTCTTCAACGTCAAACTCGCCGTTTTTAAACTTTTTAAATCACCCACGACAACTTCTCTCACTTAAAGCAGCCTCAACATATGCTTGTATAAGCAATCGATGCGCCTCGGCTGCATATTTGTTCAAATTAAACAAGTAAATTAAAGAAGAAAATTACGTGATACTCATACAAAATCGCTAATATTTCAAGGTTATGGTCTTGCCAGACGTCCAATCTTACGATATGACGCATTACATCTGACAATTTTAACCATAACCTCGTATTGGGGCCATCTTTGGTCAAACGGCGGAGACTTATTTGTACTCCGAATATATAAACAACGTAATCATTGTCGTTTAATCTCAGGACTGTAGCGTCTGCACAGCTCGGTCGCGTACATGATTCCGGTAACTAGAAACACCTAAAGTAAAAAATGGCAAAATATACTTTCATTACAATGGTGAAGCTACAAAACCACCGGATACTTTTCCCAAATTTTTTAATTTGCATAAATTGCACTGTTTTGAAAAAAAAATGTCGATGTTAGGCAAAAAATAACGACTTTAAACGTTTGTTATTAAGAAACGGAGGAACAGATGAAGAAATCATCCGGTCTTTCGATGGAATATGTTATAAAATATGTTCAGCCCAAATTTGAAGTAAATCGGACGGTTAGCTTTTGAGATATGACGTACACCAAATTGCAAAGCATACTTTCGAAATAAACACTAGAGAAGAAAACGTACCAAATTCACTTTTTCCGTATACAATTTCCGTACAAATGTTTGGGTTTGCTCAATATCTTCGATGGTTCTTTATGGTTTCGGGTACAGACAATACGAATAGAACATCTATTTTGTTCTAGAATGGTTTTTTTCGTTACAAACAATTTAAGCGTTATAATGACGATTGTCACGAAAAATTGCATTTTATAGAAAAAAGTTTGAGATAAAAAATGTTTCTTTTTTAATTGACAATAAAAACGTCTCGTTCATTATTTTTGCCAGCTCCATTAGTAATGGAGATATGAACAACCCGAGTCGAAATTTTCAGCCTATTTTGACCCTCCAAATCCTCACAGTGGTAGGAGATAAAGGCAGTAAAATAGCTTCGTATTCAATATAAAATGAGCTCCTACTTAACGCCTAGAACGGGAACAAATTTCCCTTTTCTCCACTTGCAGGCGCTAAGGAGGACGTCGATTGGCACACGTATACACGCACACGCATACACTCTATTACGCATATTGAGATACATATGCCTGAATACGCGCATGCGCAGATACACGTATATACCCGCACACATGCATGCCTAAGCATACACCAACACACGTATACTAGTGCCTATACGTATGCATGCGTGCCTGCTATAGGGATCCGCGTATACATGCATACGCGAGGGCAATTCCTATCAAAAATATTGTAACTGTTTGCCCAACATCCATTTCTTCCACTTTGGAGAGTTGCTGGAGCTGCAGGGGCAAGTTTGAAGCGAATCTGAAAGGTTCGCTGGGTGGAGATAATGGAAAGGCCATTGGAAAAGTAGGCTTCTACGGCGAACGCGCGGTCCTTCCTAGTCCAACGCATGACGGTTACTGAAAACTATCAGACCCGCTCTTTCGAATGTGACCATCCCCACCGTCGTTTCGTCGAAACAGCCAAATGCGCGATAGGTCCAAACGCAATCAAAAGAGGAGCTGCAACGGCTTCAGCTAGGTTAGGTAGGAGTATAAGAGCCTGTGCAGGAGGTAAGCAGTAAAGAAAGAGCATGTGGCGGCCCATAGTAGGACTTCTAGCAGTAAACAGACTCAAGTGAGGCTGACATAGGATCAAAGGCCTTTAAAATAGGCTGAAAATTTCGACTCGGGAAGGAACATTTTTATGAGAGAGAGAAACGGCACCGCGCAGCGTTAGAGCCGCAACGCAACGGGACGTTCTGACCTGCTCCACTAAAACCGTTTTAACTCGGTCAATTTATGGCATTTTTACAAAATCTTTGAACCAAATCAAAGTTAAGACTCTACGCAATAAGAAAACAGAGCAAACCAAAAATCGATTTTTTCAAATTCGAAGGTTATGCAAACCCCTTTAATGTAAAAGATTCCAATTTGAACAATACTGTTCTGCGGTGTTGCTATGTGTCTTCTTATTATAGGGGACAAATATTTTTTACGAATAATTATTCTGTCTTTACTGAACGTTTTTAGCAAAACCGAATGGTAAAGGCAATCGAAACTTTTTTCACTCTTTCCCTAACTAGTTTGCTATCTATACATAATTTTTATTAAAAATGTATAAACACAATAGAATGGTTCGTCGAATTATGCGACCTGATTTTCGGTCAATACAGGCCCTGCAGTGTTAAAAGTTGCAATTTTGAAACCCATTATCTCCCAATCTAAATAGTCGACTGTTCTGAAATTTCATTCAAACATGCATAATGATATGAACAATATCTGGTTAAAATTTGAACAAAATCTATAGAAATCAAGATTACGGGATCGTTCTGCCTTAAGGGGGTTTAAACAGTAGGAGATACGTATTTTTGCGTTCGTCGAAAAAACGTCATTTGAGAGATTCGATTATCCCTGGATGATACCACTTCCGGTGTCGGTCTCTGATTTCGTTGAATCTGCGATAAGTTATTCTTCGTCGAGATCTAGAATTGGGTGTAATTCACCCTCAAGGTTGGACACCTGCATTGCGATGTTTGCTCTTTCTCATATTTCCAGTCGAGATATTTCAGTGAAATCAATTAGACAATAATGCATGCAACGGATAATGAAAAGTGGACTTTATTTCCAATTCTGAGGGGGAAAATTGTTGGAAATGTCGAGCAGATTAGGGTTAAAAATCGAAAATTTGTAATAACATAAGATATCTTGTTTTTATTTAAACCGAATGGATTGGATTTAAGAGGGTTAAACAATTGGCTTTATTCTTGAATCAAGATTACTTTTAAAAATATTGACATTTCGTGGGGACGATAACCGATTATGAGTCAGGGATTTCAATTTAATAATATTTATTCTTCTATGCAAATTATCATCATAATTTATTCATAATACACTATCAGAGAGATGCCGAACGATTTTTTTTCCTTACTCTGGAACCGCCAGCGTCAAGGGGTTCCAAAGCAAATCATTTCATTGAAAAACAACCAACAGTTTCTATGTTATAACATTTTTTACCTTTTTACCCATAGATGTCTGTCCATTTATGCCGTCAGAATTGACATACCTTCAGTTCACATTATTCGCCATAAGATAAAAAAACTTGCTTCATTCAAATTTCGCTGAAGAACAACATCCTCCAAACTAAACAAAATCGGATGGGGACGCCGGAAATGGTATCATACCGGAGTGGTTCACCCCTAAAACACGGTTTTTACACGGCAACCGCAAAATAAGGTTTCTCTACATTTTTAGGCCGCTTAAATGCAAATGGTTCCATTGAAAAATGAAGAATAGTTTTTTGCATTTTAAGAAATTGTCTTCTCTCAAACCTGTATGGTTCCACCAATTTGCCCCATTAGAATTGAAAGAAAAAAACAGTTTTCATTACTTGTCATTATTCTTCAATTGGTTTCAATGAAATATGTGAAACCGCAAAAGTCTCTCTGAGGGGGTGAGCCCAACTTCGAGGGTCAATTTGACCACATAAACCGTTATTCCGTCGATTAAAAAAAATACGTGTCTTTTGGCGTTTAACGAAAAATATTCTTGCGAAATTGAACGAAATCGGAACACTGGAAGCGCTTTTCTCGCAAATGGGACGCAAATCGAGCGACATGCTTTATTTTGTCATGCTCCCCTTTGACATATGGTAATTTCGACGATTTTCAAAAAGCGGCTCAATTTTTTATCGATTCGGACATCTAGCCACTGAGAAATTTCCCCACTGGTTACGAACTTTGTTTTTTCTTTTTTCAATGGTTCTTGACGAATATAATTGAAGATTTTCAATCGTATTCGCAGGTGGTTGAAATACGTCCAAGTGGCCGAGGCACACAAAAAAAAGTAATATCGAAAAATGTTGCATCTCCGCGAAATATTGGTGTGGTCGCTCGCTCGTCTTTGCGTGGCTCGAATAACTATAACTCGGGGATTATAGAATGCCACGGGCTATTGTAGAGCAGCACCTGGGGATTCGATGCCGATTGATATACGAGCTCGCTAAATTAACCCGTTCGTGCGGACGATGATACGACTTGGCGAACGCATATTCCCGTTATTTCCATTCCCCGGGCTTGTCCGATGCATTTCCAAATCGCACCATTTTTTTCAAGCTTTATCTCGTTGCAACCACCCCATCCTAACCAATTCCTCTCGCGTTTCGAAATATACGCGCATGTTCGAAAGCGAGAGAGAGAGAGAGAGAGAGAGAGAGAGAGAGAGAGAGAGAGGACTGTGCGGGCTCTCCGCCCTGGTGTGATTTTATTAACAGAGGCAATGTAAAGCGGGCTTAACGGCGGAAACGCGCTGGTAACGCAGGCACCGTCAAAGAGAAAGAGAAAAAACGGGGGTAATGGACGAGACTGAGGATTACAACTAGGCGCAATAACTCCAATTGATTTTCACGCTGGAGCATCCCCGATTCTTATCTTTTTTTCACCCTTTGTTGTGTATATACATCGGCGTTTTTCGTACAACGAAAACGCGCTTTTTCCATCGTCCTTCGAGGAGCATCACAAAAAATCCAGCCAAATTGTAAACGCAAGAATGTGTTGATTTAATTTTAACCCCGATACGAACGTTCGCCACTCTTGCTCGACATTTTTCTCGTAGCCCGTCGTCTCTATCCGAGGTCGTTGCTTACTTTTTTCCTTCTTTTTTGTTTTCTCAAGCGCGCCCGTAAAAAAATCGAAGATACGGGTATCTGATTTTCGTACGAGAGGCGCGGATAGCGTGGTATTCGATTGCGAGCAAAGGGGAGGTAGAGAAGAGAGACGGAGAGAGAGGGAGAGAACGCTATCAGCAGCGACTGAACAGCACACAAGTACACGATTTAATCCGAATAACATTAGAGGGAGACAGAGTGGTGAGGGATGAAAGCTCGAAGAGGCAACCGAATGCGTGTACATGCTTCTGTAGGCTACACACGAGATGGAGAACGAGTTCTGGAATGGATGGAATTGCATAGAGAATAAGAGCAAGAGAGGCGGCTGTACGAGAATAGAAGAGGACAATCGCCAACATTCGAGGCAATGTTGAAACGGAAAGCGAGCTTGACGAGGGAGGTTATTTAGTGGCGAATGTGCCTACAAGTGATAATAAATTAGCGGGATCCAAGGTTTTTCGTCGAGCCTAGGGTACCAGCTCTGCAGCTACCGAGCCTGCAAAAACACCGGCCAAAGGACACTGTCGATAGCATATATAACCGAAAAGATCGATTATTTATTATTGGCGATGGTGGCAAATTTTTTTGTCGACTCTCAACGAGGCAATAATCGAGAGAAAGTTTATTCGAGGGTGGCGGAGTGTGCGAAGGATCTAGCGAATCGGAATAAAAACCGCTCCTCGTCTAGGAGCAAAAAGCCTGCGTGGTGGGACGATCCTCGGAATCCCGAGTAATAAAAGACTCGGAATTCTTTGAAGAAGAAGAAGAAGAAGAAGTAGATCGAATATATTCCACCCTCTTTTAGTCAGGTCTCAGTGGGGGCAATTCTACGGGAGCCCGATTGCCATTTGCCAGGACTATAACCGCGATCGCCATCAGATTTCTCAAAGAGCCTCGCCGTGCGGACATTTCGAACGGGCTATCATCGTCAAATAATAGCCAAGCACGACGTCAGCGAGTTGTCGAATCGAGGCAATCCGAGGGCGATCGGTTTCCACCGGATAACTCCACCTTTCGCAACGACGCATCTCCGCACGTAGGAAAGTTACACAAAACAAGGATCGACAAAAAATATCAAAGACCCGTTTTGGGCTTTACCGGGTCGGAAAGCCAACCGATCGATCGATGCTACTGCCGATTTGACGCTAGTCCTATCGTGGTACGTAGCAATGTACCGCGCGATACAGGGGGAAAATGACTATGAGGGGGGAAAAAAAGAGAAACGTTAGCCCGGTGATGGCTATAGATAGCTAGATCCCCCCCGCGCCTTTTTTCGTTTCGCTCTTTTCGATTTATCGAATGAACTCGTAGTCTCTCCGGTTCGCCGCCGCCTCTCTCTCCCTCTCTCGTATATCCTACAAATCCGCACGGATACGTCTCTTTTTCCTCCCTCGAGGAGTTTTTTTGTCCCGTTTTTCGCATACGAGAAGCTGCTGCGATTTTCCGGGAACGAGCACGCGGACCACGCCTGTCTCGTGTTCGCCTCCGCGTCGATGGATTGTCTCCGATCGAATCGGGTCTCCCACGTTACGCGGAAAAATACGTTTGAACCTCTCTCTCTCTCTCTCTCTCTCTCTCTCTGTCTCTCTTGCTCCCTTCCCCGGAAGCACCTATGAGAGTCGCCGTCAGCCCGCACCGTGTCTCTTCAACGGTAGACCGCTATCCCCCAGCCCGTTATACCTTCGGGGATTGGCTTCACCGCAGATTTTATCACCCACCATACTTTTTTGTCTTTTTATGCACTCGATGGGGAGAGAGAGAGAGAGAGAGAGAGAGAGAGAGAGAGAGAGAGAGAGAGAGAGAGAGAGAGAGAAGCACCGTCGATCGCGTACCCCCAATGCGCGGACCCTTCCTCTGTCCAAATCGACCGTTTTCCCGCTCTTTGTTTTTTTTCTTCAGACTAGCCGTTTTTTTATTCCACATATTCTCACGAGAGAATACGTGGAGAATAGAAGAACACGATGAAGCTTTTGGCGGTGAATCGAGTTGATCGGTTTGTTCGCAAAGTATACCAAAGATCTCGTTGAAAGAAGCGCGAGGATGCTCCGCTCGTCCTCTGCAAGGAAAATAAACGATCTCACGTAGATTTGGACATAAGCGGAGAGCGCGGAATAGCAAGAGATTACAGGAAAAAAGAAAAACCACAGGTTTTTCGCAAAGCTCAAATGGTATCCTGCTGACACTCGTTCCGTCCTTGGCATGGAAGACACAAGGCTTCTGGACACTCCGAATCTGGCAAAAGATTGTTTAACCGAGATACGCCTTCGCATACTTAGCCTCCCGAGTGGAAAATTCTACTTGTTTAATTTCTGAATTTTCTTATCGTCTACATATGTTACACTACACAATGTCAGATTATTGAAAAATGGGTGGATTAACAAATGTAAATAATATTATCGGATCAATGACTCAATTGCGTTCGCATTGAGAGCGATAATCGCATAAAATTACATAACCTTAAATTGTATTTGTTCGATCGTTTATTCCGGTTAGTGCGGCCGCAGTTGGCTAGGTCATGGCGAGATACCTACTTGCAAGTAGGTATCTCGCCATGAGAATGCTTGCATTCGCAACGCCATCTGTAACTCAAGTTGCCTAGCCAGCCATGAGCCAATCGCTCGATGGACCTACACGTAGCCACATAACCACACTTTATCATTCGTGACCAAGCTCGGCTGGGCCAAGGGGCGCATAGCCACAGTTAGCTACCCCCATGGAAATTTATGTATGTAAAATATACTATGCAGAAAATATATGCTACATATATATATATATATATATATATATATATATATATATATATATATATATATATATATATATATATATATATATATATATATATATATATATATATATATCGGTCGCATATATAGTGACGAAAAATAGAATAATACGTATATATCCAGTATATATGCACCATATATATGACGCATATATGACCCATATATTTTCGATATATTTTTCTGACCAAAACATATATGCTACGTATAAACACTATATATGATGCATATACGACGCACATATTTTCGATATATTTTCAATCTATTTTTTTGTCAGAAAAATATATCAAAAATGTATGCGTCATATATGACTCATATATGTGTCATTTATGCGTCATATATGACGCATACATTTTTGATACATATTCCTGACGAAAAAAATATATGCCGTGTATAAACACTATTACAGTTAAACTTAATAAAACGTAAAACTTAAACTTAAAAAAACTTAACTTACAGTTAAAGTACGCTATTACATATAAACACTATATAGAGGTATGCTACGCATATCTATCTGTATATATGTGGCATATATGTACCATTTATGCAGTATATATGTGGTATGTACGCAGTGTGTATGCAACATATATGCTAAATATATGTGGTATATATGCAGGGTAAATGCTACATATTTCATTGATATATGATACATTGATATACAGTAATAATACGCATATACATCTCATATATAAAAACGTTACGAAAATTAGAATTTGGCACATATATGCAACACATATTTTCAATATATGGCATAGATTTCACATATATTACAATTGTTAATAAAATAAATTTGCAGTATATTTTTGCGTATATAAATTTCCATGGGGGTAGTGTTGGCTAGGTCATGGCGTCATGCCCACTTGAGAGTTTTTTTCTTTTGCAAAGCGATCTAAAACTCAAGTTAGCTAGTCAGCCATGAGCCATTCGCTCGATGGAACTATACATAGTGAAATAACCTCGCTTTGTCATTTGTGGCCAAGATCAGCTGGGCAGTGACTAGACAAGGGCTGGATAACAAAACATTCACAATATTACTAGCTCATAGCGAGCCAATCATTGGTCAGTTCGTATGAGCTCAGTTGGGCGAGCCAGTTACTAGGTCGTAACTCAGACAGGCTAGAACAATTTTTACTCGGGCTCAAGGATGAACGTTTTTATATTTTCCTCGGCTTCGGAAAGTGTACGGTAATAGTGTGTGGCGACAACGCGATACACGCGTCTTTGACACTCGGAAGAAGCCTTCTTCGACGAATTAATTGAATAATAAATCTCGTTATAAACTCCTTGAAGATTTACACAGGTGACGCGAATGACTGCGCACCGTATACAAATTTGTTCAATATTCGAATCATAGAGCTGGATCTAATTGTCAAGAATATCATGCCAAGAGAAAATGTGCGCAGGAGGAACAAGCGAGAAAGAGAGAGAGAGAGAGAGAGAGAGAGAGAGAGAGAGAGAGAGAGAGAGCAAAATATACATAGAACAAAACTGTCGACTAACGAGCGACAGACGATATCGTTCATCTTTCGCTCGGCTTTAATTATGCTCCAGTAATTATTTCCAGCCAGTAATTACTATCGTGTTATCGGAGACTACTGGCGCGGCCCGTTGAGGATGGTGGTTCGTTGCTAGCCCCTGGCCTCGCTCTACCTTCCCTGCTCCGTCATATTCCCAAGGGAATACATCCCCGAGGATAATATAACGGTCGCGCGCGCGCGGTGTGTTCGGGCAATGCGTCGTCGAGAAGCGAAACAATGCGTGGGCTTCCGACAATTGTAGCCGTTGCTCGAATATTCGCAATTCGATAGGTGCGCGGGACGGAGAGTCCCACCGCGGTCAACCAAATCAAAACTACCCTCGACTAAACGTCCCGTATTATTGTAGCGGAACATTGACGCGATATCGCTCGAATTGTACGCCTCTTGCAATAAGAACGCGTTATAAAACCACAAGGCTAACATTTGTTCTCGTTGGAATCTATTACATATGTACGGAATAGTGTAACGGCGAAATCAATTCCAGCTGAGGTGAAATTCGAACAAACTCGCTCCGGTTCGAGCCCCCCCTGGGTCTCTCCTGTGAAACCACTCGCGTCTATACGTACTTTTAATTTTCGATTGACTTTTTAAATTTCAATCGACGAGAGGCTGGTTCGAGCGAGGTATGACAGGCGAGAGTGGAAACAACGAGGGACTCCCCCGCGAGCCAACCTATACACACGATACATCCCGAGACTCATCCGAATTGTATAGAACCAACGAATTTTGCATTTCACGCTAAAAACGGCAATTAATTAGATCGGCCTTTGGATAATTGCTTTTTCCCTGCTATCCCGGGATGACGATGACGGTGTGATGGATGGGAGGGGAAAGCGCGGAGAGACGGAACGAAAGCCCGCGGACGATGAGGCAGGGGAGAACATCGCGGACACGGAAAAATCGGTGACACCCGTTCTCTTTGTCTCTCATCCTCGCGGCGATGTGGAACAAAAGACTAGCCTGGAATAAATTATCGCGGCCGTGGAAATGAGTCGCGCGAAAGAACTTTTTTTTGTTATTGAAAAAAACACACGCATACACAAATAAAATGAAAGAAAAGAAGGTCGATTGGTCGACGGACACGCCGCCAACCATCTTTCGCCCGTCGTCATATTTGCCGTTTGCCACGTTCCTCGATCGACCGCCATTTTTTCACTACTTTGAGAGCTCTCCGGGGCGGGGGAGGCTCATTGACGATATTAAAAATGCTCAAGGATTCCATCGACGTCGTGAGCTACGAATACGCCGATCAGAGTCTGATCAGAGAGAGAAGAACGCAGGATCCCCAGTGGGAGAACAAAGTACGGAAAAAAGTGTACGAGCGAGTATCGTGGAACAAATCGTGGCAGGACGAGGCTCAGCGTCACGATACCGATAACAAGGGACCACGGGAACAGAGCCTCGACGAAGTCTTGAAAAAACGGGTCGACAAGAGCGTTGTAGGACAATTCCTCGACGATGTCAAAATACCGGCGAATCGGTAAAAATAATATATGCGGTTGAAGTTTGTTTGGCTTATGGAATGCAATGGAAATTGCATTCCATATTTCCATTTTCCTTCAAATGCCCCTATTTTCGTTGGGCAGACTCATGCTTCGGCATTTGGATATGACAAATCTAAATGTGCGAAACAGCTTTTGGATAATAATAAAAATGGGAAAATGAAAATATATTCGATAAAATGTTTGGTGCGTTTCAACGATACAAACTTAAGGTAGTTCCTCTGCGAAAATCTCAACCAAAAGTTTACATACCATGTTCATGTTTAAAAGATTGATAATTGGTTTAATTAGTAATGAATAAAATTAAAAACTACGCAATATTGACTTGGTACTAGTAGATAATACGATGGATATCATTTATTGCCGTAAAATATATTTTGTATTGTGTTTTTGATCGACCATTGCCAGATAACTTTTTGCCGGGACTGTCCAGGCTTTGTCCCAATTGTTTTTCTTCCAGGCTTTGCCAGGCTTTGCACCAAAATTGTGAAGGCTTCTCATGGTTATATCTTGGAAACTAGATGGTGAATCATTCTCATTTTTTTCCACATTATTCGTGATATCTTACTGTAACTTATCCTCGTTTTTTATTAATTTCTTAATTTTAGTTTCGACGGTAGAATTAATGATGCTCTGTTTGCCCATCATAACGCTTTTGTTACGTGTAAACCAAGCCAACTTTAAGTGTAAATATCTCAGGTTTGGGGTGGTCAAACTTATTCAAATTGCACAGATGTTTGGATAATGTATTAAATAACGTATATGTCAAATTTCAACCATTTCTTAATTCAACTTTTCTGTGGAGGTACTACCTTAAACCCCACAAGGATATTATTGCCCAGCCCTCGAAGTCGACTCGTTTTTTTGTTTGTTTCTTTCTCCCCCCCCCCCCTTTTTTCTTCCGTCAAAGTCTCAATACATATGTTGATTCGACATCGTTGATGAACGATCCAAAGCGAAGTACGCGAAGCGATGATCGAGATCTTGGAGTACGATTGGAAATCGTTCACCGTAAAACAGTGGAAGAAATTTGCCGCTAACAACGATTTCATCGGGAATCCGATATCCTCTTTGGCTAAAGCTGTCTTAAAGAACGAACGGATAAACTGTGGATGGGTCGAGGCGATCGCGACAGCGTTGAGACTAATCGCTTCCGGGGTACTTATCATTACCATCACCACCACCACTTGTATTCACAAAGATTCGGCAAATAATTCCCGGTACGTATGTAGATCGACGTAGACATTTTAAGGAATATCGTTTGTTTTTCCGGGTGAAACAAGATCACGAAAATCGGCAAGAGCCTGAAACGCTTCAAGTTGCTGCATCACTTGAGCCTCGGTGGCAACGAAATCAAGGAGATAGACGGCCAAGATCTGCCCCCTGATTTGCGAGTTCTCGAGCTTTCCGGCAATCGAATATCCTCGGTGGAGAAGCTGGCCAATCGTGCTCCCAAGAGTCTCATATTTCTCGGTTTGTCACGAAACGGCATTCGCAACGGTAGGCTTACTTCGTTCGAGCGGGCCGAGAGATTCATACATGGCAGCGAACGCGGCTAGCGGCGATCGTAACCGCGAGCCGATTTCGCTAGCATCGCGTCGCGCGCGGCTACCGTCTCTGTATCGATTGAGACCCGCGTCGCAAACACGTATCGCCTTCTTCGTGTTTGCGTTGCGGACCTTTTTGTTCGCGTCCCGCTATTCCTCTCTCTTTCTTTCTCGCCTCACTCCCCTGTACGTATTAATTATTTAGAAGCATCCTGCACTCAACAGCTACTCGTGTCGAAACGCACGAACCGCGCTCCGCTCTTTCCTGCTTACGGCGACGCTGCGTAGATACTCGATTCGTAACCGGTTACCAAAAGAGTGGCCATCCTTCCATGTGGAAAAACATTGACGCAAAGAGACTAGCTGGATGGAATTGAATTTTTTCGGATAACCGAGAGACGAATTGACCCGAGTCCTACGTGTTATTTACACCAAGTGGATTTGGCTTAATCCGATTACTTTTACGGCTGACGTAACTTTACTACGATCCGTCCTCGTCTCTCGCTCTGAATCCACTACTATGGCATGTCGCTTCGTTGCTCATGGATTATGGCCAGTCTTTCTCGAATATGTTAAATATAAGCGTTTCCCATACGTGGACAAGAGTGGTCAATTCTCAATCAAATTCTCGGAATCGAATTCTGATAAATATGCTAATTGTTCAGCGGATTTTTTTTCGCTATGACGACTCGAATAATATGAGGATAAATTGATTAACGTGTATGAGGGAAAATGAGGATGTTTGGTGCGCCGCTGCCGCCGCCCCGCTTTGGAACGATCGAGTCGCGTGAGAAAAATTCGGGTCGGTGCACACGAGACAAGTGCCCCCCCTTCGTATTTCGCCTGCATTCGCGAAGCACCAGTCAATGCATTAGAGCAATTGCAGAGTGATCCCGAGAGAGAGAGAGTGAGAGGGGGGGGGGGGAGAGGGAGAGAAAGAGAGAGAGAATGACCGGATTGGCACACGAGGTGCAACGTTAGCGGATCACCCCCTCGCGGTAGAGTAGAGCCTCGGCGCTTTCCCGTAGCTCCTTTGCCACATATACCTACGTTGCAAACGTGTCAAGTGTCAATTTCAAAGTTAGGGTTCTCTTCCTCAGGCTTGTAGCCAATTTAATCAGTAATAACGTACAACGTTAGCGGCATTATTAACCGACTCGTCCACCGCGAAACTCTCGACAAAATGCATCAAAGTTCAATGGTTTGAAAGGACGGCCGTGCATTACTCCAACTCGCACGTACTTTAACGGCCAAGACTATTTTCCCAAAGACGTCGAATCGAATCGGAGAATCGTTGTTGATTCCTTTTTTGTTTTGTTTTTCCTTTCGATGAAACAAGACGGCCGTGGAACTATCGTCCCATTTGACCAGTGGTTACAAGAATACATAGATAGACTTTACCGGTTTTAAACGATTTACACTTAATATTATTTTTCGAATCCCGCCAGGTAACCCTCTGCAATAGTCAATAGAGTCACAATAGGTTATCATTATAACCTATGCTTAAGCTTTTCTACTGATATAGTATTTCAGCCTTTGTGTTTACCTTAAACATCACATATTCATATCGAAGTTACCTTACTCGCAGGTACAAGCGGTAGTCAAGGGAAAGAAAAGAAGAGAAGAAAAGAAAAAAATCAACTTTAACAACGGAATCATTCTAAAAGTAGACCTTGACACAGAGGTTTTTATCATTATTAGCGCCTCTGCACAAAGACATCGATGGCTATCGGAAAATATGGTATACTTTGTAGAGCGTTAGGCTCCATACTGTGCAGAAAGAGTTCGACGCTGACTGGGCTCGCTCTTCCCGTTTCGTATCAAGGACATTGCCGGAAGATGCGATTTGGAGTTCTATCGGATTTGCCACACAAGCACCGCTACGATGAGACTATATCGAAGCGCTCAAATGCTGGATCTCAAAGACTGACGAGGAAAGGTTGCGACGTGTCCCCCTGTGATTTCGTTGAAATTAGGCATGTTCGTAGAATGGGTAAAAATAGGCAAAACGTATTTTTTTATACCTCCAGAACCCGATTTTCAAGGAGTGAAACGCACTCTCAAAAAGAGGGCTGTTTTTCGATTTTTGGCGAGCTGTAGATTACCGGAGGTCCATAACAGACGTCCATAACAGGAAAATAGAAAACTATCATCGGTTTGAACGAAATTCAGAAGGGTCAAATCAGTGCGGCAGTCACGCCATTGGGCCTCTAGTGCATATAAGGGTGACACCTACAAAAAAGAGTTAACAAAAATCGTTCATTATACGTTGAACAATTTTGTCTACGCCTTGGATAAAAAGCTTTCTGTCCATGATCTTCGGCGATGGGCATTACCTGCACGAAAAATTGTAGAAATGCCAGCCGCAGATTTTAAAACATCCGCTTCTTGGGTAAAAACATTCAAAAACCATCGTTAAATTGTGTCAAGGAATATTACCAGACACACTACTCCAAAAAATGTAAGGAACAGAAAGTTTCTTCAATTTTTTAAGTGTTTATTTAAGCGCTGTATCTATGTGAAAAATGGCCGTATCGAGATGAGGAAAAAAGCTTATTGAAGCTTTAAGTTTCTACTTTCAAGATATTTTGACAACGATTTTTTGTGAGCTACGGTTATCGCGCAATCATAAGAAATAGCGCGAGACAATTTTTTTTTCCTTTTTTTGTCAAGGGTCCACGGGCTCGGGAATTTTTTTTCAGATCAAACAATGTATAGCTTTTTTATTCAGCTTCAATTTGTTTTTATTTAATTTCTCTACGTCAGTTTTTTGCTGAGATATCCGACGTTGTATGAAAAGTATTTTTTTTGTCTCTGATCATCGATATCTCAGCAACCGATGATCGCACAGGGAATTGAAGGGAAACTTTGAAAAGTTGAATAAATTTCCTACAAGAACCTCTCGTTGATTTTTGAGAATTTTTTTTTACCCTTAACTTTGATTTGTAAAAGGTAGAAAAAAATTACTTTTTATGATTTTTCAGTAAATTTACCACTACTTTACAAATATTGATGGAAGGACTAATGTTGCCAGGTTTTTTTCAGCTTAAGAGGGTCGTCTAGTGTGTCCGATCAAACGAAGAGAAAACGGCCTTGCATGACTTCTTTGAAGAAGAGGAAGGTGTACTCTTTGATCCAGGCATAGCATATTGATGGTGAGACTATTTTTTTATTATAAATTATATACAACTTTCAAACACGTTTTTCTCAAAACACGATTTTTTCAAACTGCTGCCATGTTATCTCAAAAACTATTTGATTGATTCTGCTCAAATTTTTAGAGCATCTTTAGTACAAATATAACTACAAGTTGAACAAAAATAATTAAGATTGTTTCGTTAGTTTCCATTTTATCAGCTATATAGACCCCAAAAAAACGAAAAAATGAATTTTTTTCTAAAGCGTAAAGAAAAATTATTGTTTTGGAATTCTAACTTTATTTTAGTTCCATGTAGAGCCTCAAGTCTCACGATTAGAATTGCGTTTGGTTTTTTGATTTCAGATAAGCAAAACGGCCGGAATCATGGCAGCAGTGGAGCACCTCTTTTTATGTATGTGTTCCTGTTGGGCGGTGTATCTCCGGCTATGTTATATATAATGACTTAAAAAAATTCACAAAGTTTGTTTAAATGTTAATAAAAATGATATACAATTTATAAATTATTTTATTTTAATGGTTTGTCAAAAAAAAATCCCCAAAAAAGCATTAAAAAACGGCCTTCACACCCCGTTAATGTACCCGCACCCGAGTAGAAATTGTTCTAGCCTGTCTGAGTTACGATCTAGTAACTGGCTCGCCCAATTTAGCTCATACGAACTGACCAATGGTTCGCTCGCTATGAGCTAGTAATATTGTGAATGTTTTGTTATCCAGCCATTGTCTAGTCACTGCCCAGCTGATCTTGGTCACAAGCCATAAATGACAAAGTGAGGTTATGTGACTACATGCAGTTCCATCGAGCGAATGACTCAGGGCTGGCTAGCTTACTCGAATTTTAGATGACGTTGCAAAAGACAAAAAATCTCCAGTGGGCATGACGCCATGACCTAGTCAACACTAGCTAACTGCGGCTACGCGCCCCTTGGCTAGTCACTGCTCAGCCGATCTTGGTCACAAATTACAAAGTGTCGTTATGTGACTACATGTAGTTCCATCGAGCGATTGGCTCATGGCTGGCTAAGCAACTTGAGTTACTTGATGGCGTTGCGAATGCAAGCATTCTCAAGTAGGTATCTCGCCATGACCTAGCCAGCTATGCGGCTGTGCACCCCTTGGCTAGTCACTGCCCAGCCGAACTTGGTCACGAATGATGAAGTGTGGTTATGTGACTACGTGTAGTTCTATCGAGCGATCGGCTCATGGCTGGCTGAGCAACTTGAGTTACAGATGGCGTTGCGAATGCAAAAATTCTCGAGTAGGTATCTCGCCATGAACTAGCCAGCTAACTGCGGCTGTGCACCCCTTGGCTAGTCACTGCCCAGTCGATCTTGGTCACAAATGACAATGTGTGGTTATGTGAATACGTGTAGTTCCATCGAGCGGCTCGCTCATGGTTGGTTAAGCAACTTGAGTTACAGATGACGTTGCGAATGAATAAAATCATCACGTCGGTATCTCGCAATGAGCTAGCCAACACTTCCCAACTGCGACCGCACTAGCCGGAATAAATGATCGGACAAATACAATTTAAGGTTAAGTAATTCTATGCGATTATCGCTCTCAATGCGAACGCAATTGAGTCATTGATTCGATAATGTTATTTACATTTGTTAATCCACCCATTTTTCAATAATCTGACTCTGTGTAGTGTAACATATGTAGACGATAAGAAAATTCAAAAATTAAACAAGTAGAACTGGCTCAGTGGACAACGTCACAACTCATCACCCAGAAGTCCCGGGATCGAAACCACGTTACGGCGTCAGCGTTCGTCTGAGATAATTTAAAATTGAACCATTAATATATTTACAGCGCAAATATCATAACCCTAATTAATGAACGACGAAAAATATCGTAAAAGGGTCCAATGATGTAAATAATGTGCAAAAAAAATCACGAAAATATAAATATATAGCCGCAAATTTGTTTTAATCTAATCGCCACCTAATTTTTTGTTCCCAGTCGCTAGCTGAAAAAACTAGGTCATGGCTAGGTCTAGATATTTCTTTCTATCTAGTCACCATCTAATTTTTTGTATTCAGTCACCAGAGGGCCAAAGCGTTAAAAGGTTGGGTAGTCAATCGCTAAGACGGCTAGCTAATGGCGATTCGAAACATCACTTTACTAGCTTGTGGCTAGGCGGTGATGAGTTACGTTTTCCACTCGGGCAATAGCCGTGTAAATTTTCAAATTGATCCATTGAACCGTTTTGCCGGACCGATTGATCGAAGTTTTACAAAAACATTAAAGGAACAAGTGTATTGTTCCTGATCACCGTGTAATCATCATCGAAATGAAAAGACCAATTTTCTTCGACATTTTTTCACAACCTTGCACTAGTTGCTTGTTAAATTTAAGAAAAAAAAATTCGATAAACATCAACAAAAAAATATATATATTTTTTTTATTTGTAAAACATTTCGGGTAACAATACTGGCTCATTTTTTATACGATCCGGCGTTTGGGCACCATAATGTCACTCATCTTTAATTGCATTAATTAAAAGTTCATAGCCCCAAGCTGTATTCACTAGTCGATCCGAGAACGTTTATGCGATTAATTCGCGATATTTTCTGCGACGGTTATTAGGGTTACAAAAACAGTTTTTTTGTTCAAAAGTAGACATGATCAAAAATTGAAAAAAATTAAAGTTAACGAAACCTTTTGATTAATTTTTATTACCAAAACTTTTAAAAAATCCACAAAAAAAAGATTAGTTTTGAAAAAATGGTCAATGGTTTCTTTTCTTCCAAAAAAGACCAGTTCTGAAAAAACTGTTTTTTGTAAACCTTCGCAGAAAATATCGAGAATCAATTGCATACAAGTTGTCATATCGACTAGTGAATACAGCTTGGGGGTATCAACTTTTAATTAATGCAGTTAAAGATGAGTAAAATGATGGAGCGCAAAGGCCGAATGGTGTAAAAAATTAGTGAGTATTGTTTCCTGAAATTTTTTACGAATAAAAAAAAATTGCAATTTTTCGTTTTTTCTCTCTTAAACGTATCAAGCAACCAGGCAAAGTTGTGAAAAAAGTCGAAGAAAATTGGTCTTTTTATTTTGATGATGATTACACGGTGTTTAGGAACAATACACTTGTTATTTTAATTGTTTTTGTAAAACTTTCATCAGTCGGTCCGGACAAACGGTTCGATGGATCAATTTGAAAACCTACAGGGCTATTAGGGGTACATTAAGCTGAAAAAAACCTGGCAACATTAGTCTCTCCATCAATATTTGTAAAGTAATGGTAGATTTACTGAAAAACCATAAAATGTCATTTTTGTCCTTTTTCAAATTAATGTTAAGGGTGAAAGAAAATTTATCAAAAATCAACGAAAAAGTCTTATAGGAAATCTGCACTTTAATACCCGGTGCGATCATTTATATCTCACATATCGATGATCAAAGACAAAAGGATCATTTTTCATTCAAAGTCGGATATCTCAGCAAAAAATTGACGTAGAGAAACCAAAAAAAAACAAATTGAAACTCAATAAACGAGCAAACTGACATATATATTGATTGAACTGAAAAAAATGAGCCGGGCCCGTGGAACCTTGAAAAAAAATTGAAAAATTTGGAAATTTTTTCTCCCTTTATTTCTTATGATTGCGTGATAACCGTACCTTACAAAAGTGTTTTGCCCAAAGACTTCGAAACTATTATAGAAACTTGAAGCTTTTTTCATTCCGATATGACCATTTTTCACATAGAAACAGCGCTTCTAAAAATACTTAAAAAATTGAAGACATATTATGCGCCTTTAATTTTTTGGAGTAGTGTATGTAACAAGGCAATAATTATTGAACGCTGATACGCTTCAAAACAAAGCTACAGAATTAATAGCAACGGTAAAAGTCAACTTAAAAAAGGATGGCGCTGAAAACACGTTCAATTCTGACCAAAGTGGATACGATTTAGAGAGCTACGTACAAGCCGCACATTGACGAAGGAAGAGCAGAAATCGGTAGAGACAGTAGTGCACAGCTATACTATACAGCCTGTGATTTCTGCTAGTGGAAAGCTTTCGGCACTTATGTTGGTCATTTTAAATGGACCTACTGGCAAATTTGGACCTCCAGTGAAACAAACTATGTCCAGAGCCGAAAATATATTTCTATTGGCTTCGAAATCTGGAAAATTGACGACTAATCTTTTTAAGCGTAGGTTTTAAAAAGTAGATAGTCCCAATATGGGTCCAAAATCAGTAATACTTCTGGATTCTTGGAGCGGTCAATATCAAATTGCATTTTAAGAGGGAATGACACCTCATCGCGGTCGGTATGGTAGAACAATTATAGATTCCCAAAAATCTCTGAAACGGCTCTTCAGATCCCGTCGAAACTTTGCCAAACGACGTCAAATAGATAGACGAACAGTTGTCTTCCCCTCAAATTTTCTGAATTTGAGAAAAAAAATGTAGATTGGCTTATGATAAGCCAATCTAGTTTTTTTTCCTCAAATTCAGAAAATTTGAGGAGAAGACAGCTGTTCGTCTATCTATTTGACGTCGTTTGGCAAAGTTTCGACGGGATCTGAAGAGCCGTTTCAGAGATTTTTGGGAATCTATAATTGTTCTACCATACCGACCGCGATGAGGTGTCATTCCCTCTTAAAGTGGATGTGCAAGGGAAAGATATTGAATCTCGAACTATTCCAGCAGGTCAATATATCGCACCAGTTCCATTAGTTCTGTAGACGAACATTATAATGAACCGTTCTTGCAGCTACAACGGAAATCATAGAACCCCTTGATGTTTATGGCTTCCGTGTGTCGAAAAACTTGGTTAAACACTATTCTGACATACTAATATTATATAATTACGACGTCAATCTGCACTTGAGAGACAATATCGTTAAATTACAATCTCTTACACACAACGAATTTTCGTCTCCATGGTTTACAAACTACATAAATATGTCAATATGCCCAATGAAAAAAATAAAAATATATAAATATATATATTTATATATTTACATAAATATGCGTGGTACGAAAGCGGTTACGTTAAAAAAAACCACCAAAATTTAAAAATCCAGTAGAATTTTGTTTCTCGCAAAATTAACTGACATGCAATATGTCCGGTGAAGCAGCTATTATGATGCGTGGTGTAAGGAATATCTTTGTTTCAAACACTTTTATCATGGCTATCATTATCGTAATAAATGTAAACTATAAAAAAAAACAGCTGAAACGTTTATCAATTAAGTAGGTGCTCCAACTCTTTTTTTATTATATTGTCATCTTCAAAGACAGTAAGTGTCGGCGGAAAATTTATTCGTAAATATACAATTGTAATCCAGTTGCTTCCCAAAGCAGACAGTTAGTCCGGGATTGCGAAAGCCTTACCTATTTATGTGCTCATATGAGCGGGAAATTCAAGAGCGGTTTTCATCAGTTATTCATGAATTATTGCAATAACCAACACGTCATTTGTTGTTATATTCATCGTTATCATCATGAACGTCGAGTAGTCGAAGAATACAATATTTGTTCCCTTTGAACTTTATTTTCATCTCGGCTCGTTCACAAGTTATAGAAGAAGAAAAAATAATAAGGCTGCGTTCGACCCCTTAAAAGCGGCACGTGAAAATTTGTATCGAATTTTTTGACTCATTGTACTTTCATTGTGACCCACTTCAATTTCTACAATTTCTTGTGAATGCCGGAGGGTAAAAACCTTGAGTGTTCTTCTTGTGAGAGAGAGGCATGGGGGAGGGGTGGAGAGAGCGTAATTTACACAAATATGCCATCGCGTCATAGGACGAGCTTATATTGACGTCAGCTTAACCCGAAATCGCAAAAGGCTAACTGATTATACGATGCTCCTGGCTAAAAACTCGAAAGGCACTTTTAACCCTCTTAATTGTGAGATATCGGAAAACAAAAAACCCATATTTACTATTTTTCTATTCTCTACGTGCACGCAAATATAGATCCCAATCGGTTGAAAATTCTCGAAGACACGATTGAAAACAAATAATTTTTGCAATAAATAATGTGAAATTTGTTGTTATCTGCATCGTTCTCATCTCCAATGTATAGTACTCAGAAAATAAAACTTTGTTGCAGTTTGAATTTTTTTTCGTACCTCGTTTCGTCTAAATGTTACTGCCAAAAAAACGAAAAACAACCTAATTTTCGAGGGTGTGTTACACCCCGTAAAAATCGGGTTCCGCAGATATATAAAAAAATACGGGTCGGTTGTTTTAACCCATTCTACAAAAATGCCAAATTTTATCGAAATCGGATGGGGTCGGATCCCTTTTCGAGATAAATTAACTCAATTGTGTACTCGATGAGTGTGTCGAAGAGAAATTCGCAATGCTCTATCCTTGAGTAAATAAGAGCTGTTAACAGTCTAGTTGGTAAAACGGGGGGGTCTGTCATTTTTTATCAACTCCACCCAGAGGGAACGTTGAATGAAGCTGCACTCCTAGAAAGCAAAACCGACCTTACACTCGCGGATGAAGAAGCCATTACAAGTCGAATGACGTGTTATTTGGATGGCTTGTTTTTTTTAAGTCATAAAACAGGCGCGCATGCCTTAGGACTGTCGTCCCATCAGGCCGGTAGTTACAAAAATACATAGACAGATTTTAGTACACTTAACCAAACTTACATTTAGTACCACCTTTCATAGCCCGCTAGATTCTTTTTAATTTTTTAATTTTTTAATTTAACTAAACACAGCGGGATAGCGTGAAATAACTGAAAAATAAAAAAGAGTATGTCACAGTTGTCGCAAGCGTGGTCTTAGACTAATCTTTAAATAAAAATGTCAATGGCCGTTATATATTTTTCTAGGCTCTGTAGAGCTTGAGGTTCCATTGTGTGCAAGAGGAGTTCGACGCTGTATGGGAGATATCCATATTGCCGGGTCAGACTTTTGATTATATTCGCTCGCTACGCATCTCGGGCATTGCCAAAAAAATATGGTTTGAAGTTTCGTCGCATCCCCCACACAAGCATTTTGCTGATTAGACTATCTTGAAGCGCTCATGACTGGATCTCAAAGACGTGTGATTGCCCCGTAAACGATTGATGCTGACAATTCTGTTTCTAGACAGGATGGACGTATGGTACCATGGGTATCTAAAGCTATGTGTGAGGTTTGTTTTCCATAGGCAAGCAAATTCTGCTATTGGAAACCCGTGTTGTGTATCTCGTCCAGTCCTAGGTGCAGCTTTGGCTGCACTGTAAGCTTGCTCATTTCCAATAATTGCCACTATCCCAGACAGATCTGGAGAGGATGAAACGGCGTTGAGATGAGTTTCTTTGAAAATTTCGAAAAACATTTCCTGTAGTAGTTTCGTTTCTTGGATATCTCTGCCTTCCTTGAAGGAAATATACGGTTGGAACATGATAGATTCAAAGCTGTACTTGTAGCACAGAAGCCTCTGTAAAGTTGTCTCTAGTAAGTGTCCTATTTCATCAAGGTCCCGGAAAAATTCGGTTAGTGGAATGTTCCCATCGTGGCTTATCATGGTCGGGTGGTCTTCATTCTGTGTGACTTCTCCAAGAATTGTCATAAGTCTGTGATTAGGATTATTGGCGCGTTTTCTAGTTAGAATATTATTACCTAAAAACTTATATCGTAGATGCAAGGGTGGAACTTTTGCTTTTGCTAAAATAATGTTGGTTGGAGTGGAGGCTCTATAGCGCAATGCCAGGCGCAGCGCTTTGTACTGTATTCTCTCCATTCGTGTCATATCCTGCTTGGACAGTTTACGGAAGAGAAATCCACCATACTTTATCCTTAGGATCCAAGGGGATCCGCACTCCACCACGTATGTTTCAGGCAGCTTATGATCTTAAGGGGGTTTTGGCAGCTCGCCACGATTTTTTTAACATGAGCTCGCCAAGATAATGTTGAATGGACCTGGATTCCCAGAAAGCGAACAACCTCACACTCGGAAATAGTGACAACATTATAATTGGCTTCGGCTCGTTTATAGGCTAAAAAATTTGTCCGCGTGGGCAACATTTAAAGCTCAAAAAAGCGGCTTTTCTAACTCTGATCAACTTATCGCACTCTTTGTTCCACCACGTACATGTTGGGCGAGAATCAAGATGGGTATGTCAGGTGTTCTGTGTCGAAGTGTTCTGATCAACTTATTGCACTCTTTGTTCCGCCACGTACATGTTGGGCTAGAATCAAGGTGGGTATGTCAGGTCTTCTGTGTCGAAATGTTCGAGCCGGGCGTGCATTCTTTTATGCAGTCCTCTATTAGCGCAGTAAAAGATGAATATTTCGATTGAGCATCAACTTCTCAAGCAGTCCAATTAATGGCACTAAATATCCTGGATTTTATTAGATTTGAGAATTCGTCCCAGTCGGTCTTCTGTGTGTAAATTCTATTGGATGATCTGTGTTTAATATTCGAAATCGTAAGACCCTCGAACTCTGCGAGAATCGAAAAATGGTCACTACCCCAAAAACTCTCGTTCACCGACCAAGTATATGAGCATAGCGATTTGTCGTGAACAAAAGATATATCAATGGCAGATTGAGAATTAAAGGCGCCGCTGTGAAACGTAAGCTGCCCCTCGTTCAGGATCGCGAAGTCAAGGTGTTCAATACAATTAATTATATATTTTGCAGTAGGGCAATCACGCAAATCTCCCCATGCTGAGTGATGGGCATTAAATGCTGAGATGACATAATTGAGATCGTCGATGGACATGTCTTCCGGAACGTCCCAGATCTTGCCCTCAAGCGAGCGTACATGGCTTGGGGGTAAAGGTCTTCAGCTCCGGCTCGGCAAGAAACTGGTTTTGTATCGCTGTTTGCCTCGTCGCGTGAGTTGAAAGTGAGGATCCATTCGTTTTTGCCATAATTTTACAGGGCCTCGTATTTGATGTTGGATCTATGAAGTTTATGGGATATTTTCAAGATGCGGAGTAATTTTGTGGTTTGATCTTTGGACGCGACTTTTACGTGGACTAGGTACGGAACCTTGTTCTTTTTGTCGTAGAGGATACTGTCACTGTTGCTGTTGTTCAAGGGCGTTTTCTCTACTGGGAAGTCCGAGTTGATATTCAATGTTACCTCGTTTGCTGGTGCTGATTTGGTATTGTCAGCACTGCCATTGGTCCTGAATTCTTTTTCCGTACCTTTCTTCGTTTTCGTTTTATTGTTAGTGCCATAAACCAAACGTTAGTACCAACATGGGTGTCGACTGCGTTTTCCGTATAATTTCCATCTTCTTCCTTGGTGCTGAGTTCGTCAGAAATTTTTTTTTTCTGCTCTCCCTGTTTTTAATGCATTCTATAATGATCGAGGATTCCTTCCCGTGAGTACTGCTTATGTTTGCGGCGAAATCATCCCAGTCCCGTTCATTCGTGTTAACGCTAGTTTCCGCCAGGAGGCGAGGTTATGTCGGCTCGTGCATCGTTAAAATTTGCTAGATTGATTGACTTTTGTATGGGACGGGCACTAAGGCTTGTGAGCCGTTTTTCTTGAACTCTCCCCTTTTTTAAAAACAATAACAAACAACGTTTGTCTTCCAATTTGTTAGCAGCAGGCCTCTTCTCGAACCCATCGATCAAATTTTTCGATCGCTTGTTCTTTTTTTTTGTTAAGGAGGTAGAGATACAAGAGATGGCGTTAAGATCAGAGTCCTATCTGGCCGTTTAGCTTATTTACAGTTATCAAGCATACCTACTAAGTTCTGTTACATACTGTTAAATGTATTATACTATTATAACTTCAGATAGATTATTAAAATACAACTGGAAATTCTATAATCATCATTTCTTACAGCTAAATCACAGTATTTTACGTGATATCACAGTCCATATTATATGCTTGAGATTTAGTTGTATATTTCTTTCGATAAACCGAGTAAGGCACTTAACACTGAATGAAGCGTAGGAGAGGAATAAAAGTTAAATACACACACACCCAGAACGAACCGCATATACCAAACATTATACTAAGGCCAAGAATAAGTATTCGTGACGACACTACATTTTAAATAAAAATGTCGATCTTATTAATAAACTTCCTGATAGCTCTAATTGCAATGGGATACATGGTACTTCGAAAGAATTCGATGTTGTTCGGAGGAAGACTATAATGTTTTATCAGTTGCGAGATGAGGTCCAGCCTTTGTCGTTTATATAGGGCATTGCCAGAAAATATGGTTCGCGGTTTCATCTGTGGTGCCGCAGGGACATTTAATTTAGCAGAAGGAACGATGTTAAAACGGTTGAAACTCGATCGAACGTGTGGTTGCTTCCTAGGCGGTTAATCGAAATAATGGACCTTCTATTGAGGTTCGATACATAAAACCATGGTCTTGAGTGCCGTTGATAGAATTTCTGGAAGTAATTTGTGCCTTTTGCCTCGGCGGGTGCCATGCATCACTCGTGAAATTTTTCTCTTAGCATAGCTTTCCAATGATTTTTGAAGTCCGAAATGGGAAAAAAAGTTGTGTATCACGACCATGTCGAGAGGCCGTTCTTTGCTGACCGATCCGCCAGATCATTGCCGAGTATTCCCCTGTGAGCAGGTATCCAAAATAACGCGACCACTTTTCCATTTTCATAAAGTCCTCTTAGTTGGTTTCTTATATGGTCAACTAAACACGATTTTATTTGAAATTGTGGGAGAGACATAAGTGCTGTAAGAACACTTTTTGAGTCGGATAAAATGGTAAATTTATCACTGTCTGTATGCGATACTATATTTAATGTTTTAGCAATAGCCATAGCCTCCGCCGAAAAAATCGAAGAGAAGCCACCCGATCGTAGACTCGTGGCACTACTGTCACTAGCTTTTATGACGGAAAAGCCAACGTATGAACAATCACGTTCTTTAGAGCCATCCGTTAAAAACACACGGTGTTCTGTAGAGTGTCGTTAAATATTTCATTAAAAGTATCGTTACAATTAGAGGAATTCTGAATTCTTATTCCTTCATCGAGTGAGATGGTAGGTCGGAATAAAAATGACTGGTATTGATAGTTATAATATATTGGCTTATTTGAAGAGACGAGAACATGTGATCTATGTAGAACATCTCGATAACATTCGACTGATGGTATATGTGTTCCTCTGTGAGCTAGAATCGGATTATCTATTATCTCTAATAGGTCCTGAAGTATGGGGATTAGCTGGTGTTCGGAATTGGATAAGACGCTGGTAATATAATTCTTGCCGAGATAGTTAAAAGGCACAGACAACGGTGGCACCTTAGCTTCTGCGAGGATTATATTTGTTGGAGTTGAACTCCTATACCCTAGGGCAAAGCGAAGGACCTTAAATTGAATTATATTTAGCTTCGAACCTTGTTCTGACGTTAGGTCATGGAAGAGAACGCCTCTATATTCTATCCGAGCCCTTACGAGTGCAATATATAGACGGGTAAGGAGAACGGGGTCTGATCCTCACCACGTGTGCCTTAGGCACCCGAGAATTTTCAAAGGATTCTGACATTTTTCAACAATACTTTTAATTTGTCGACTCCTACTTAGGTGAGTGTGTAGCTGCGTACCAAGGAAGCGCACAACCTTACTTTCTTTAATTATAGTTCCGCTCAGGTCGATTTGTCGTACTTCAACCGGGCGAACCTTCTCCCCCATGGTTCTCTTTTTTTTTAATAGTTAAAGTCTTTTTTTGTGCAACCAGTGTTAAATCTGGGACAGTTAAAGGGACAGTTGCTCGTTCACCCTGGATAAAGACACTTCAAAGTAATTTAAAGCATCTGAAATGGAAGCGACCGGAGTAGCGACCGCTAGATCATCAGCGTACTGAAAAATGCGGCATACAGGATCAATTATATTTTCAAGGTCTAAAACGTATATGGCGTACAGTAAGGGGCTGAGAACGCTACCCTGCGAGACCTCTATGTACCCAGCAAGTTGAATCGATATCCCTAAATTCAAACGAGAGAGATCTGGCTGATACTAAATTAAAAATAAACGCTAACAGGTTATTTGAGACGCCAAGGTCCTTAAGTTTATCAATCAAAACATTATCATTCATCATCGAGAACATTATCATAGGCTGATTCTATGTCTACAAAAAACGGTAGCGAGGGCTTTGTCTTGGGCGAAGGATTTGATAGCCTCCGCATATAGAAGGGATAGATTGTCCATGCACGATGCGGCAGGAGGGTCCCCATGGGCTGATTCCTTCGGGATGAGGACTGTGGGGGCCTCGGTGAGTGGCGACACCGTCGTTCCAGCTGGCCTACTACGACCGACGGGGCGAGCCCGTCAAAGTTTAGCAGCACGATTATGTGCTGCGAAGATCCCACCAGTGATTTAGACTGGTACCATGGGGGCTGGGGGGCCACGGGCGCGTAGTCGGTCCCAGCCGTTGAGGTTGGACTCGTGGGGGCAGTGGTTAGGCCGTATGCTGGTCAGGGACCTCTAGGGGTTCCGGCGGGTGAGCTGCGTACCACCAGCTCGGGTAGCAGCCTGCTTAGCTGTTAGAGTGTTGAAAAGTGACTCGACTCGACCGGTAGTGCGACTGGGGCCCGCATCCCCAGGAGCGAACCGGTAGCCACCGCACTTATGCGGGGCCGCGTTGGTTGCGCGTTTTCTCGACCCCGCGCTCATAGGAGCCGTGTAGTTAGAGTCGACGACTAGGTACTGCACTTTAAACCAAAGGACATTATCTGTCCATGCACGATTTCGATTTCCTGAAGCCGAACTGTGATTGGGGAAGTTTTCCATAAAACTCCAACCACCACTGAATCCTGAAGTTGATCATTTTTTTCGAGCACCTTACACAAACATGGCGTCAGTGAAAGTGGTCTGTATTTTGTCCCATCTCCTTTAGGAATTAAAAAAAAATCATATCGTCTCCATTCCTCAGGAAACGATCGCGTACTAAAAATGTCGTTATACAGATGTAGTAGCAAATGTTTTGCCTCATCTGGTAGTAGTGAGATAATAGTATAGTCAATACCGTCTATACCTGCACTAGACTTTGGATCAAAATTTTAGATTGCGAGATCAAGTTCAGAACTCATGAATGGCTGATCTAGAAACATATCTTGGGCTTCGTTTTCAAACGAGGGACGCGGCACACTGACCCAGTGTAAACATACCTTTTCTATCAGAAGTTCAAGGTTTTGAGCCTTTTCTCTGCAGTATTCATTACCGTTATTCTTAAAGTTGAATCGGTTTTTAAAACACTTAACTTTTCTCCATACGTATGTCGGGTTCGTCTGCTTAGTAAGTAATTCGCAATTTTTTTTTAAATTTTCTTTCATAATCTTATTGAGACCGTATTTTGATTTGCCCGCAGCTTTTTTAAAAGCGATTCTATCCTCCCAAAGTCCTGTATGTTTGAATTTCAGCATTGCTGCCCTCCTTAAGCAGACCAACTTATCGCATTCGCTATGCGCCAAGGACATGGAGAGGCTGTTTTACCATTATAATTCCTATTGTCTTGTCTGAGATTGCCAGAATGGAGAAGTTTCCGTGTACGAGTAGCGTTGGTGACACTGTCTTCCACTAGCGAGACAAAAGAAGAGTAGCGTATTTGTACGTCCATTGTTTTATCGGAAAGATCTAGATTCTCTTCAATTTATTATTTTAAAGACTCGGCAAAAGTACTCCACTTTATTTTGTATGAGTAGAGCTTCCTCCTAGTTCTGTGTCTTAAATTGGGAAGCCTCTAAATTCTATGAAAATGGGAAAGTTGTCACTACCCTAGGTTAGTACCCCAGTCACTTTATTTACTGTCCAATTGTATTCCAGGACAGAATTGGAATCAGCAAAGGTGATATCAATGGCGGATTGTGCATCATACGATGCAGAATGGAATGTTAATTGGCCCTCATTTAGAATCGACATATCCCACGAGTCTATACTCTCAAGAATGGCTTTACCAACTCTACAAGAGCGACAATCTCCCCACGAGTAGTGGTGGGCATTGAAATCTTCTTTAATTAAAAATGTGCCGTGAAATTGTCCGAAAAACGATGACCATTCTTGTCCAGTGATGTCGCCCCCTCTGGGGGTTCGATAGCAGGAAACAAGTGTTAATTTACCGTCCCTTAAATCGAGCTCAATACCGCATATTTCAATCTTACCATTACAGTTCTGGAGTCTTGGAACCACCTTGTACCTTAAAGAGTTTCTAATCAGTATGGCCCCACCACCTCCCCTCTGCGTCTGGCGATTCTTCCGGACAATATCAAATCCTCTTATGTATATGGACTCGCTTGGATTTAACCATGTTTCTCACAACAACAAAAATATCAAAATTATTCGAATGATGTCGTAGCTCTTCTAGCTTCAACCTGACACCCTTAGCGTTCCATTGACAGATCCTAATAGTTACTGCAGTCTGATCCATCATCAATATTTAAGTGGAGGTTAATCGTTTTCTCAATTCTTTCTATGAGACGAGAAACATTCGGCGCTGATGTTAACACCTGACATAGCATCTGTAAGGTCTCCAGCATTTCAGAAGACATATAGTCTTTGTTCTGTGTTAATCCTGTAAATGCACTTTCGACGTTACTTTGTCTCTTCCCGGGGGTACGTCTATCTTGTCCCGAAATCGCTTGACTCCACGAATTTACGCGAAGATGATTTTCGCGTGATCCTACATCAGTATGGAAGACTTCTGTTCTTGGTGTTGATGCTGGCATGTGTTGTCCACTCCGTAGCGAAGGGAACTTGGCCATGGCTATGGAAATTGGCCGATTATTCGATTGATCTCTTCGGCTATTCGGAAAATGGAGCAGTTTCGATCGAGAGTTCTATGATTGCTGTTACAGTTTATACATCTGGCATCATGCTTGTACTTTTGTCCAGTTTCTACATGAGATTCTTCCCCACAGTGAAGGCAGCGCCCTTTTTTGGAAAAATGTTTGCGTATATGACCGTATTCTCCGCAGTTATAGCATATTTTCACAGGTTCGACATAGGAAGCAACCCGTATGCGCGTGTGTCAGATATACAGATTGTCCGGAAGATTTTGACCAAGAAATTCAACGCATAGGTGCGCTCCATCGACCCACGTCGGATGGTTATCCACGTACGAGCGTTTTCGCAGACGGAAAATTCGACCAATCGTGATGCCAGGATTATCCTTCACGATACCGGCACGAAGATCTGGTATCGAGATGACCGTTGGAATACCCCAAATCTTGCCTTTACGGGCTCGAGCGTACCAAGGTGTATACGTTTTCAAGTTCTGCTGGACTAGATATTCGTTAGTCAGAGATCTGTTCGCTTCGTTACGCGAGGAGAAGTACAAAATTCACTCATTTCGACAGTACTGCTCGATTCGATCAAACTTGACATTTATTTTGTCCAATTTTTGGGAGACTCGTAAAATCGATTCACCCTTAGTCGACTTTTCTTGAGTGGATAGGCGAACGTGAATTGTGTATGGCGCTTTATATTGCTTTCCATAAGACTGTATCTCTTGAGCACGTACCTTTTCCGAATCGAATGATGCAGGCCCTCTTGTTTCTTTTCCTCTCTTTAACGATTTCTTTTTTCCGACAGCCGAGGCCATGGCATCGCTATTTTCATCGGGGATGTCAATAGCTTTTTTCTTTTTCTGAATCGTTGGGATGCGGTATTTAGCCCTATTGATCTCTTCTTGCCGCTGTTTTTATATTCTTGTTCATCATACTTGGACATTTCCACATCCTCGATATTAGCATCGGTGTTACGAGTAGACGGCTTCGTTGCACATTTACTGTTCCTATCCTCGAGAAATTCGCAAAAACTAATCGGACTACCTGCTTTAACAGCATTGGTGAATACCGTGTATCCATATCCCACAAAAATGTTCTCGTCACTGTTTTGTCCACTATTCATAAGTCCGCTACAGGAGAGAACTCCTGAAGCACGTTCGAAGGCGAGGTTATGGTGTTCCCGCTATTCGATAATAAGTTTACGGGCTTTATACAGTAACGGAGAGAGATACGAGGTACCGATCGTACTTTATCGCACGTTTCTTTTACTCCACTTTTCTTATCTTTTCTTAAGAACCCTCAAATAATTTTCGCCTCGCGTACGAATCTCACTTGAAAGACATATTCGATCGCTTGTTCATCGTTTCAGAACCAGAGCTGCAATCTATCGGTAAATGTTTCAAGTCTCTGAGAGTGTTGGACTTGGAGGACAATTACTTGAGTAATCTTACCGACGTGCTCGCAGCATTGAAGCCACTGGAAACGCTCCGAGCTCTCATACTCGAAGGAAATCCCTGCTCGGTGGGTAAATTATCGATAGCTCCGCGAGACATCGGCAAGCGATAAATTTGCGTACGAGGAACTCTTTATCGACGGACGGGCAGAGTCCGCTTGGAATCGATTATCCCGTTCGTTTACCTCTAGCCATACACTTGTGTGTTTTATTCATTCCACGCAGACCTGCCTGAGTTACAAAAACGCCTTGCTGGCGACCTTTCCAAATCTAATTTATCTCGATAACGTCGTTGTCAAACCATCGGACAAATTGAGCGGAGAATGGACAGAGGATATTGGCAAACTATCGAGCGGTGTCCTATTCATTCACGTATACAGGATTTTTCAGTTGGAAGCGCCACCCAAGCTGAAAGGACAGGTATACGCGACTCGAGTCGGGCCGTGAAATTTTACGTCTCATCCACCGCAAAACTTCTCGATATCCGCAGAGAGAAAAATTCAAATACTTCTTCGAAGTCGATTTACCCTTACTGGACGCCCATCTCATACTACGAGAGGAGATGCAGATCGTTCGTGAAGAATTTGCAAAAACCGGTGTAGAATTGGCTGTCCCGGAGAACCCTCGTGTCACGAAGGAAAAAGCTCGAGACGATAACGTAAGATTCTCCCGTCGCGTGTAGCGTTTCTTCCTTTCATCCTTCGGGAGTGCGGCCTTGAATAATCTTCCTACGATCGGGCTTCTCGTCTCTTTCGTCAGAACGTTCGGGTTACGGCATTCAGAACAGAGGAATTTGAGTGGAAAGAGACGTTGGTCTTTAACGAGGCGGCATTGGAAATACCACCCTATCGGGACGAATTAAAACTTTTGAGTGATACTTTCAAGTCGGTGGTGACCGTTAGACTGGTCCGCCAACAAGTACCTCTTTCGTTTTTTATATTTCGGATTATTTTGATAAACAGCCGTCATTTGAAGTTGCCCCCCCCCCTTTCGTGTTCACTCGCCAGTTCCTCATTGATCACAAGAAGAAAGGATCGCAGAGCCCTAGCGATATCGAAGCAAAGGAGCGGGTGGTAATCTGCGAGTTCACTTGCGCCTTAAAAAATATGTCATGGGCGGACAGGTCGCAAGATTTTTCGTGGACATTGGACGAGTGGAAGGAGAACGCGGCTACTTCCATTCTCCCTGGTATTCTGCCTCGACAAACCTATCTCCGCGACGAAACAATTCGCGGAGGTAAATCAACCAAGAGTCTGCGCAACCGAGAAGTCTCAGCCGTTCTGAAAGAAACCAAACAGAACGAGCCCCTTCCCCTCCCAAAGACATTTACGATACACGTAAGCACCCGGAATCCTTACCTAAATATCACTGCCAATCAATCACAATAAATCCTTATTTTCGGTGGTAGATTGGTTTCGGTCTCCGAAGATTTCCCGATTTTGACCCGATCGACGTTTCGCTTCCTCCGACGAGAGGGAAAAAATAACGCGCAACCGCTCTCACCACGCCCCGAGTAGCCGAGTGTGTAACAATAATCGTCGTTATTGTATGATTGCCGTATATGAGAAGCGTCGTCGAAAATGTTACGAGCACCGATTGTCAACCGTCCTCGTCGTCCACACCGCTGCTCTCGTCTAATCGACGTGCCGCATTGCATGTACACTCGCGACACCGGCCTCAAATACATATATATACATATACATATAACCTTAAAGGCCCTATTAGCATAATCGGTCTCATCATCCGTTCTATTTATACGCATTGAGTTGAGTAGGTGGTGGTGGTGGTGGTGGTGGTGGTGATGGTGGCCGAGGTGGTGGTGATTGAACGATTCTACAGGGAGGTGGGCTCCGGACGTAACGTACGCGTTCCGCACGTTCTTACAGTCTCTTATAGGCGTTTTACAAGGTTTGGCCGACCGCGCTTCTCTCTACCCTCAATTTATACTTACTCGGCGAGAGGAAAAATGAATAAATGCGAGACAGATAACGCGGAGCTGTAGCCGTATTTCAAGGCCTTCCAATACATTTCGCACACGCTTGTGAGAGTCGGATTTATGAAAAATTCGAAAGAACGATCAACGAGGCTCGAAATGGATAAACGTACGATCGAAGCAGCAAAGGAGCTTCCCGAAAGGGGCTCGTGGGCCAATAAAACTGAATTTATTTTGTCGTGTGCGGGTTACGCGATCGGTATCGGAAATGTCTGGAGATTTCCGTATCTGTGCTATAGAAGCGGCGGAGGTGAGCGGTCCTTTTAATTCCTTCTACTTTCGCCACGTTTTACCGTACCTATTTCCCGTGATCGATTCAATCAATTTCGCGCGGTCTGAATTATACAAAGGTCGCGTACGCGCGTCTCGTCGCGAAACTTGACTCAAACGTTCCGGTACCACATCCCTATAGATAGGGATTCGTTGGAGAGTCCACACTGGAAACCAAGTGAATGCCACGCTATTTACCGAATTACGTCGTTTCCGAATTTTTTGACGCGAAATTTCCGAGTGGATTTTTTTTGGATCTCCCAAAAAAAATATCCTTTCGCGATCCCATGCACATTTTTTGTCGAAGAATACTAAGACGCACCCACATCTCGATACGGATGTCTCAAGAACACCGTAGGGTCAGAGTGAGATCAGTGGCTCATTTTTTTCAGAGTTCTATAGGTGCCTAACCATTCACACAATCTCAATGAAACCTTGACTAAACTTTATTTTTTTTAAAGACACTGAACGGCGTAACCCAATAGACATTGAAATAATAATCTTTTTTTTTATGGGATTTGATCCACTTCGTACTTGGCAGTGTACACAGTGAAACATGCCTAATTTTACAGTCAAACAAAATTTCAAAATCGAGCAGAATTTGAAGAAAATTACCCTGATCCACTGTACACTGGTAGGTAATGGAGTGCTTTTCTCTATACAACTTACCTCTGTGTACCTCGAAAAATGGTGCCACTGTGTACCGAGCCTCTCCTTTTTTCTAAAGCGGCTACTGACAAGTTTCTATTTTTGTTAGGTTAACAAACACAGTGCTCAAATACCGCAATATAGCTGTCTATTGCCGGAGAATAACGACTTCGAACATAACTGCTATAGGTAAAGGAGCAAAAAAACATACATTCTCAGCAGGTTTTTCAACTTTTGACACCAAAAATAATATAAAATCACGTCTCACAACCGAATTGCGCGGGAGTCACTCACAGACAGGTTCAAAACTATTGGCATCCGAGGGCGGTTCTAATGTGACAAAGACGCACATAGATTCATGTCCACTTCTGAGAAACAGAAAAGGTTCAGTGTACCCACTGTTGCCGCTGTTCCCACTTTGACCCTACACCTTATTGGGATTCCATTGGATTCTGCCCTGTTCCTTGATTAATGCCATCTGACAATTCTTGCCACCTTTCAATAAAAAATATGTGAAAAGTCAAGAAATAAAACTGTGTTGAAACACGACCTGCACGGTTAGCGAGCGTGTTCCGGCGCGCGCGTCTGTGTAGGTGTGGGTGTGTGGATGTGTGTATATGTACGTGTGTGACGTCAAAGTGGAGTGAAAAAACAAGAAACAATCATTAAAGTGGATTTTCAGTGATGTCATTAAACTCGATTTTGATGATATTTAAACTTTATACAGGAAATTTGTTAAGAAAATTCAACGTACAGAGTGCGATGGGATCCATCGAGAATCGTATTGGATTCTGTTGTATAACGTAATAGTAACGTCCTTTATGATTCAACATGGGATTCCAATTTGTCGGGGAATGCCGATTAGAATGAAATGTACGAGCGTGACGTTTTAGTTTATGGATCCGATGCGATTACCCATTGGATCTCTATCAAGAAGTAGAGACAAGCCTAGGAATCCATTTTGATCCCCGAGACAACTTTTGGACGAGTCTATCGACATACATTTCGCTTTCATTCTCAATTGGCGTGGCAAAATCTTTTGGCTCACGGAAAACGCGAGTTATTCTCACACGTCCCCCCGCAGGTCTACAATACGATTGCAACACCAGCTTCGAGGGCAATAGTTGTGCAAATTCTGGTTAACCGACACCATCCCCCACGCTCGTTTCACATAAAAACTCGTGGAAATCAAATCTTTTGTGCGAAAGAAGAAAATATCACCGGAGTCGTTGATTGATATAATCCGGTTGTTCCCTCAAAATAATAGCCCCGACGCGCGTATGCGGGCCCTTTTATATTCGTGTCGAAACAATTTCCTGTTCAGAGAGAGAGAGAGAGAGAGAGAGAGAGAGAAAGTGAGAAGGGCAGCTACAACAATTGTAGCTCTAGCGGGCCTTGATTGAGTGATCCCGAGCTTGCGTGCTGCCGATAAATTGACCGTTGCCCTTGAAATATTCTCTTTCTTAATTCCAACGATCGACATCGCTTGCGCGCAAACCTTGCCATCTTATTCAATCCCGGATTGGATTCTTTTACGCGCGTTAATTGTCAGAACGCTGACACGCGAGATCATACCCGCAGGTGCCTTCTTGGTCCCGTACCTTTTGATGCTCCTACTCTGCGGTATTCCGCTCTTCTTCATGGAATCTTGCATGGGACAATTCGCGGGCACTGGATGCATAACCATGTTCCGTATGAGCCCGTTGTTCAAGGGTGAGTGTAATGGCCAACTGCTCGTCGTCGTTGTTTCGTCGAGCTTTCCCGGCTAATATCTGCTCTCATTTTGCCGTTGCAGGCGCGGGTTTCGCCATCGTTATCGTCAATATCATATGCACCATGTACTACAACGTAATAATATCGTATCCTCTCATGTTTCTCTCCATGTCGTTTCGGAGCAAGCTTCCTTGGGAGGATTGCGACAATCCTTGGAACACCGACAGCTGCGTCAAGGTAGCAGGAGCTTCGTCCCGCCAAAACTCTCTGCGAATCATTTTCTCGGACGCACCAGCCTTACATCATAATTTCAACCATTATAATCTTTAGATCAACGATGGAGCCTTTCTCAACGCATCCGATAAAACTGCCCTGTTTCAAAAAGTCCGCACACCAGCTGAGGAATTTTTTAGGTATTTTCTTCGTTTCCTTGCTGAGTTTCGGGCGAGCATTGAGTGTAGCGATGCGACAGGCTAGAGAAATGTTCTCTCTCTCTCCCTCCCTCTCTCCCTCCTCTCTCTCTCTCTCTCTCTCTCTCTCTCTCTCTCTCTCTCTCTCTCTCTCTCTCTCTCCACAGCAATCACGTACTGCAAATATCAGAGGGTGTCGGCGAAATGGGTGGAATCGTGTGGCCGCTCTTCACCTGCAATCTCATCTCGTGGCTCGTCGTTTTTCTCTGCATCAGCAACGGTGTCAAGAGTGTTGGAAAAGTAAGCGATGATTATATTTGTAGGCAAGATAATACGCTCGAAAGAGACGAATCATCTAATCGTAACGAAATTCTTCCTTCTCTCTCTCTCTCTCTGGTGCAGGTAGTTTATTTCACGGCAACCTTCCCGTTCATCGTTCTCTTTGTACTTTTCGTAAGAGGAGTCACGCTACCCGGTGCCATCGAAGGAATTATCTTTTACATCAGTCCAAAGTGGTCCGAGCTGACAAATATGCGAGTACGCGTCTATTCCTTAGCGATAATAATTGTACAATTATTCGTCTCTGATCTCGTGTTGCTTTGAATTTGTCGGTCGCGTATGCAGGTTTGGGCGGACGCGGCTATACAGATATTCTTCTCGCTGGGACCTGGCTGGGGTGGCATAGTCAATATGGCCAGTTACAACAAATTTAGAAACGACAACAGACTGTTAGTCCGATCGCGATAATCCTTGCCCACCGCAACGCGTCTGATCTCTCTCTCTCTCTCTCTCTCTCTCTCTTTCTCTCTCTCTCTCTCTCGCCCTCTCAACTTTCACTCGTCTCTCGTCCAATTTTTCAGGGACTCGATTCTGTTGCCGTTGCTGAATTGCGGTACCAGTATATTTGCTGGATTCGTCGTTTTTTCCGTTCTCGGATTTATGGCAAAAAAAACGGGGCTTCCAGTTTCCGCGGTCGCGACCGGTGGTTCGTATACGTAATAAGCTACGTACGCAGTAGAGAAGCAGGATCGCGGACGGATAATTGTAATTGTTGACACGCAGGACCCTCGCTGGCGTTTGAAACGTATCCCGAAGCGATAACCATGTTACCGTGGCCTCAATTGTGGTCCATCCTCTTCTTCTCTATGCTCTACTTCTTGGGAATGGACAGTTGTGTGAGTATCCTCTTGAGAATCGATAGCCGCATTCTTTCCTCTACAAAAAAATCGTTTTATTCTCTCTCTGGACACGACGACCGACGCGTGCATCGCAGTTTGTTCAAATCGAAGCCATCATATCGAGTGTGACAGACGCCTATCCGAATCTGAGAAAGCGAAAAAAACTCGTGGCGAGCGGCTCCATGTTCGTACTCTTTCTCGGCTCCCTCGTATACGTAACAAACGTAATTTCGATTAATTCAATGAGACCCTCGCGCTCTCTTTCACCTCGATAACATAATCGCAACACGGCCGAATATTTATTATTTTTCTCCACTTTCAAGGGCGGTATGTACATCCTGCAAATGATCGACTGGTACGCTGCTTCAGTTTCCGTAATTTCCATCTGCTTCGTCGAGGTCATCGTCGTCGGATGGACCTACGGTAAAGTAAATGTAGAATAGGCGTGGGCTAACCACGCTAATCACACCATCATTTTTTCGTTCTATACCTCTTATATTTTGTTGCCAGGCTGCGAACAATTTGTTCGTGACGTTGAATTCATGCTTGGAAAGAAGATACATCCGTGGTGGCCGTTCGCCTGGAAATACTTGACGCCGATTATTCTATCGGTAAGTGTCGTCATTCTCGAGTCTGTATTCGCAAGCGCGTGTGTAACGGTGAAAAAGAAACTCTCTCTCTCTCTCTCTCGCCCCCTCTGTCTCTCGTATACGCAAAGCTAAGTTTGCACTAGCGTGACAAATTTGACTCAATGTACAATGTTTAACGATTTATCTTCCTGCTCGTCGCTCTCCCGCGACACGCAGTTCATATTCTTCACGATGATAGTTTTCAACACAAGACTGACTTACAACGGGATCGCGTATCCCGAATGGGCCGTTAACGTTGGCTGGTGCTCCTGTATCGTCAGTATGCTCTGCATACCTCTCTACGCCATCTATCATTTCTGCTCGAGCAAGGTAAGCCAAGAACGACGAGAGATTGCAAACGTACGAGTACGAGGAGAAAGGATAAAAAAATAGAGTCTATATTTGTATTATCTTTTGTCGAACGAGGGGACTTTCGGAGTACGATTCGAAGCCGGTGTAAATCCAACCGCGGATTGGGGCCCTCAAAAGGCGGATGATCGGGAAGCTTGGAAAAAATATGTCCAACGATTCGAGAAGCGCGACGTGTCCGCCCTTGACTCCGTCAAACTCTCTAATCTCTGAATATTCTACCTTTTCTCGTCTATCCATCGGCAATCATGGAAAATCATTAAATACCGTATTATTGTCTCGGTACGAAAGTAATCGCCAGCTTCGCTACGCAGCCACGGTACTCTCTTCTTTCGAAAACATTCTCGATTCCGATATTCTTTTCTTTTTCTCGGTGTCAAAATCGAGCTTGCGACAAACAAAAATGTAACCAACGTGAAAAAGGCTAGCCCGGTTCTTAAAAATTCCCAGTCCCCTCCGCAATCCTAGCTCCAAAACGCCCATCGATCTGTATTTCTTTTCTCCCCTTTTTTCCCTCCCTCCTTGATTTGCTAGCTTTTCTAATTCGCAACATGCGATCTCGAAAAAGTCGGCCGACGATTGAGAAGCTTTTCGACCTCGACGAACAACGAAATCGAGCGAAGAGAAAAAAAAATAAAAAAATGAAGACTCGCGTTGTTTTTTCGTCCAGCGTCGATCCTTACGATAAACCGCTGCAATGGTGGGAAAGCCAGCCCATCAAATTTGCGTAAGTACGAAATATTCTAAGGCTAAACTAATTCAGTATGCGGGAAACGTGCAAAAAAATACGTTATCGATTTTTGTAAAATAGAAGGATGAGACGAATAGGATCGAGGTAACTCGCTGTAGGAATTCGGTGTAGGTGCTAAAGTTACGACGATCGTTCGAAGCTCGTCGTGTCGATCATCCTTCCAGAGAACCTCGGCACGGCGATATCACGAACAACTTTTGACACGATTGAGCTAATTTTGTATACGGATGAAGGAAGAGACCGAGCTCGTTCGTATGCACGCGCGGATACACGTGGGGGTGGACTATGAAATAGACAGAAATGTATCGTGCGAGCGCGGCATGCGTCGACTCTTCCGTGTCAACTCGGTGATTCGCCTATCGACGTGTCCCTTACACACAGTTAGCCTGAATAATAAATAACGCAAATGAAAGACTCGATCGAGACGTGTATCTCTCCTCGCACAAAATCGCAGTTCTTGAGAGCCGACTTTTTCCTCGTGGTGGGGGGTGGTTAAGGCGTGAATACAAACGTGGCGGAATTGCCGCGAGCGAGAGACGTCTCAAGCTCTTTCCTTGTGAATCGGGTGAATCGATAGCTCTTCCGGTTTCGACACACGCTCTTCGAAGCCAAAGTATTCGAAACTTTGGCTATTCGCGCTTCAACTTTGGCACCCTCGACTCGTGCACGCCCGCCAACCATTCGTCGTAGCACAATTTCCACCGTTGTATCAGCCGCGTATATAAACACGTTCGTAGCCGGTCTACGAAGACTCAATTGGAGCCTCGGAAGAAAACAAATTCTGTCAAAACGCGACGAATCGCGTCGAACGATTCTTTCGACGGAGCATCGTGCTTTCTCTCTCTCTCTCTCCCTCTTTCTCGTAACCTACGTGCTCCGGTAATTTCGCAAGGGGGGGGGGGGGGGGGAGTTTTCAATCGACGCAATGACGGCCGGATTCTGGGCCACCGTCGAGCTCCTGACCGGTCGAGGAGGCATCACCGAACACTCGAGCGATCTCTTCAACGACGACATCGAAGATTGGCTCGAGACGATGGCCGTGCGCTTCAAGAAGCAAAAGGAAAGAGCCAAACTGAGGAGTGAAAACGGCTCGGAGAATTGCAAAGACGCACTCGTCTACGGAACGTTGGTCGAGTGCGAGTAATTATCCCAAATATTGTGTATATCGTTGTGCAATTTATCTTTAGCGAAGTTTTGAACATAGGGGATTACTTTTTTCTTCGTTTTCTTCTTTTCCATTCGTTTTGACAGTTTATTTTTTACCAACGGTCGTCAAAGCGACGATTCTGCAAAAAAAAACTAAAAGATACATTTTTTGTCCACCGTTGATAAATTTGTGTGGCTAGCTTGCTCGATCGACGGAGAATTTGCGCGCCCCGCCTATTTACCCTCCGTCGAAACAAACTTCGGTCTCCCTCTTGTGGTAAGAGCGATGGAAAAAAGGTAGCCCCGGTGAGATAGAAAAGAAACGATAACTGCATTATGAGCACCGAATGTTCCTTGAGTGTGGAGCGCGAAAGCTCGTCGATTATCCCCATTGAAACTTGAGCGTAAGTTACGTATCGCGAGCGGATCGTTAAAATTCGCGAGCTGTCGCGCCGTTGATGGGATACCGACGTGCGAATGAAATTATCCGCGAGGTGACATCTCTGATCCCCCCCGCCTGTACAGGCTCAACGAGCGAATATCAAGACCCGCGATAGACCGGACAGAATCACATCGACGACGTTCGAGTTTGTATCGTTGGAACGCAACGATTTGTTTTTCTTCATTTTTCATTTCTTTACCTTTATCATTGTTTTTTTGCAAATTAAGGCCATAAACCTCTGATGAGTGTCACATCCGGAAGGGATGAGAGCATAATATTTTCGTTTCCCTCTTTGATACCTACGCCTGGCGCAATAGCACGGGATGAGGGTAAAAAGGGGTAGTGCGTGGGAAAGAATAGAATTAAGGAATTGATGCGATATTTCGGTATTGAGGAATAATTCGACAGAATTGGTGTACGATTGACAATATGTTATTTATTATAAGATTACTAGACGGGTTGAAGCGATCAGGTCTACGATGAATGATACAGAAAAGAAAAAGGTATGGTTAGCTTACATTGGTTGTACTTGACGCTCGCTCCCTCGCTCGCTCGCTCGCTTGCGTGGATGTTTGTTGTCGCTCGCGTTACAAGGGCCTTGCTCTTGGCCTGGTGCGCTCGCTGGTACAATTACTGGTAAGACGCTCGCAGAATTTTACGCTGGTCGTGTGTATACTCGACGTGTTTACTGCAACGGCACTACGCGTAGATAAAAATATGAACGGCGCGCAAGGTCGATGAATTGAGATTGATATTCACGGACCGATGATAGAAATTATACAAGTGTAAAATAAAACTTTTGTGGCTCGAAAAATGAAGACGGTTCGTATGAAGGATAATCGGCGATATTCGTTAGGCTTCTGGGTTAAGACTTGATAGAAGAAGTTGATTCGATGTTGGTTGACCGAAAACTGAGATTGAATTTGATGAAGATTGTCGGGAGACTCAGATTTATACTTGATAGAAGAACTTGAGTCGATGGTAGTTGACGGGCGACTGCTTCGACCTTTTGCAGACTGCCCCTTCTTGGTTCGCATGCGAATTTTTAAAGTGAGTGGGAGACAATCTTTGGTTTCTCTTCTTAGAAATAATGGCGCTGGTGGAAGGGGCAATTTCGCTTTGTTAACTGAACGTGCATGAGGTGTGTAGTCGAAATTCGCGCTAAGTCGTTCGCGATAGCGCGGCGACTGTTTGATTCGGACGGCCGGATGTTTTCATACTCCGCTCTGGTTACCGGGTCGAATCATGCAGACTATTCTCTTTGAATAGTCTGCATCTTTGAAGAATTCTCTTTGTCCCCATGCGGATGGCTAGCGTAAAGTTTTTGGAGTGAGTGCCTGTTTGATTTTTTTGAGCTGCGGTTTTTCGTGGATTATTTGCCTGAGATCATGTTCTTGTTGAAAGCCAATGTGATAGGAAAAGTCAATGACTCTGGCGGTGCTGCTATCGTGTATATATCGCTATGATTTGAATATGCTCGCGGAACGTACGCAAGTTCCGTTTAACGCTGTTACGCGTCTTATTCTTAGATTTAATACGCTTCTGACGCGTCTTATTCTTATATTTAATACGCTTCTGAAGGCAAATGAGGATATTGGGAATAACCGAGATGAAAAAAAAACCTAGATGAGAGAAGGGACATTCGCTAGGATGTAACATGAGGAAAAATTGAGCAAATGAAAAAAACATATTTCGTTGCAACTATGCAGGCTTCCTCGTCGTATCGCATTGCGCGTTTTGCTCGTGGCGATTGCTAAAAAAACCGAATCGATCAAAGATGTATCACTTTTGGAGAATTATCCACGACAATTAGATTGTTCTCAAAGCCCCGGAAGTAACCGTGAAGCTTGCGTGATTTTCTAAAATTTATTCGACTAATATTGGAGGAAAAAAGGGAAACCTCTCAGTCACAACCTCGTTATTACGCCCTGGCACGGGCGGGCCACATCCGTCGCGTTTCTTCTCTCAATTCCCGTACAAGGAAACAAAAAAAGTAAGATACGTCACCGGGGCATCTGGCTACCGAGTTCTCAACCGGCACGAACGACTCGATGTTCCAAGTTTCGATCGCCGACGACCGATCATAACGTGACTTTAAACGTGGTGTTTAAACGCTTCGTTACGATAAGTCAAATTGCTTCAAGGATTTCATTGATAAATTATATGTGGCGCGACGCCACGGACGCAAAAAAGAGAGCGGAAACGGCTGAGTGTCTCCGTTTTCGCAGCTCTGTCCGTGGTTGATCGATACGCCCCGATCTACCGCTTTCGCGGCGTTCCGCATTTGACCTCGTTTCGTCCTATCCTACCAAACTTGCCTATACTCCCCCTGATAGCTATACAATTGTATATACAGGAGACCAATTGTCGTGTCGACCTTTCCGCGTCCATCGTCCGTAGAGGAGAGTGACCAAATATGGAAGACCATTCTCTTTTCTTGGCATAACACATTTTTTTTTGTTACATTTCACAACGAAAAGACGTTAAATGATAATCATAATCCGTCTTACATTTTCCCTTAGCTCAGTAACAGTCTTGTGTTTTTAATATTAATCAACGATATGAAAATTGTTTTAAATATCAAAATAACAAGAAGATAGCTATTTGTGGAATGGATACCCAAATATGAAACATTGGAATAAGACACGATCCTTCTTTCACGAAAATAACACAAGAATGTCTCAATATCCCAAGCGGGATATTGAGGGAGCAACTTGATCTACTTGCAAAAATCACAAATCTAGTGATCAAGAGACTGAACTTTTATTTTACAGCATCTTATCGCTGAGAATGCGTTTTTGTGCAATGGCCAGGGTCCTATGACGCGGTACGCCATTTGCCGCAATTTCGCCCGTTTTTACTTTAAAGTAAGCCTTGCCGAATGGCCCTCCGCAACATCCGAAGAGCTTAGCGGTCTGTTGTTATTTATAATCCGGATCGGTATTTCTTCACGATAGTAAACTTTCAACGTTCCCGCAAAAGTTTTGTTCAATGGCTGGAGCTCGTAGCTTGTATGGATACAATTTCTACGTTATTTTCTCCTGCAAGGTCTGTTGCATCGATGTTAAATGTGTGACTCAAGCGGTCATCTAATGTCGTTAAAACTTTCGATTCTGGAGTTGGGTTGGTGCGTTTGATAAATATGTACCTATATATAAATCCACCCTGGGGGGAGGACGGATGTGCACAACTCCTACAGCTCGCGGTGGGCAGCCTCCCATTAGCCGGGGGCTCATATTTTTCGTAGGGAAAATAACGGAGGGTGGCACAAAATTAGCAGTGGCATTCGTGCAAATAACTATCATTATTGGTGAACCTCTTGCCGCTGATTCGAGTGAAGCTATATGTCGTTACCCTCTGTGAGCGATCACTTGGGCTGTCTTCGTACTTGGTACAACTGCGAGGCCTAATTCATTCGTGTTGTATATATAAAAAGTACGAAAACTAGGGGTCCTGTTAATTTTTTTTTTCAAATCAATTGTACAAAAAAAGTGAAATACCGTTTTATAAAATAGCCAGGCAAGTTTGCTAAAAAAATTGTAAAAGAATTATTAAATTTTAGAAATAATATTTTTATAAATACTTCATTTTTATTTTTACAAATCATCTTACTGTTGTAATATAAAATTGGTATCACCATCGTATGAAAGTACAACGTAAGTACCACACAAGTACATTGGAAATGTACTGTGCAACAACTTGGCGTGCATGGTTGAGAAAAGAAGCTCAGCGAATGATTTCGTCTTCTCACCTACTTAACTCGCACCTTCAGAAAACATAAACTGCCGCAATTTATTATACAAGTAGGAATCAAATTTGTGAACCTGTGAAGTACGGATCAAGTCAGTGTTGTGCCCCTAGACCATACGACACTTTAAATCTTATTTTATTCGCGTAATTTTAAAATTTATATAAAGGTATAAACTTTCTACTCTATCCACAACTATTACACATTCCATGGTATATATTTAATCTCATAGACTTTGGTGTAATGGTCAAAGTGTCCGACTCTAAGCCACAGCATCGCAGGTTTAAGGTTCGAATTAAGCTGCCGTCAGCTTGCTAGTGAAAAAAAAAATATTTCGGCATTACTCCTGATGTCTCTTTAATGTTTTGTCGGAGGGAAGTCGAATATTTATCAGCTATTACGTGAATTGAGTGGACCGACGCACACCTCGATAACTTTACATATCAATGTAATCCTGTCCGAATCACAGTGGCGCAACAGGCAGTGGATCCTGTGACTAATAATCCCGACAGTTGATGCGACGGTACAATTCAAAATTATATATATATATATATAAACACACACACGCACGAACGCACGCGCGCACACACCCACACACACATACGGGCGCGCGCGCAAGATATATATGAGGTATTCCAAGTGTTTGCGAACGGCCTAAAAGCCTGATCTTCGTTAATCTTTTTCAAAGTTGGTGATGTTTTTGTATCATTTATTTTGAGTACGGGGCATTTTTTTCAGATTTTTATCGGCTCGCTAATTTGGCTTACTCGGAGATAAGATTGTACACGTGATAAAATTTCAAATGATCTAGTGATTTCGTCGTAGGAAAAATGTTCTCTACAAAAAAAGATGCGTTTTTCTATGAACTATTTTGGAAAAAAAATTCAAAATTTTCCAACTACTACAACACTAAAAGAAAGAAAAATCTTTCATTTTGTTTATTTTTGAACCCCAATGACTAGGTTGATCCTGCTAAAATTTACACTGAATTTTCTTTCATTAGTGTAAAACAAAATGTATAAGTTTTATTCTGGGCTGGGCTTGCGTTCAGTTAATATCGTCGTTTTAAATTTAACGGGAAATGGTTTTTGTTGAATAACTCGGTGATTTGCAATTTCTAAGTGAAAATGGTAATGACTTAACTTGTAGGAAATCGAATGCTTCACAACGTTGGTCATTACAGTTTTTTCTCTACCATCGATATTTTTCGAATAAAACCTGACAAAACGGCTATTGCATTATCTCTTGTATGTTTAACTTTAGGGCATAAAAGAACATGAACAAACTTGTAGAGAATGAAAATTTAGATCATTTTTGTTCCTACCTTTTTCCCCTGGAATCAATATTTAAGGTCGTACGTCATTTTGAAAGTGCCGGTTTTTCACGATTTTCACGATTTTCGCACTTTGCAAAATCGCGTGCTGGACTTTGAAAAATTGTAATCCCTCCATTTAGTGATAAGATCTTCAAAAAGGACATCGTTAGCTTTGGTTTCGGTTAAAAAGAAAAAGTATTTGTGATTTTGTTTCGCAGATTTATTTAGTTTTTTCTTAGAAAACGGCAGGTTTCCGAAAAGCCGGCATCGTGCGGCGTAACTTGAAAACTATGAGGTTTCGAATATTTTAGGAGTGAAAAGTTGTATTTTGTTATTTTGGAGTTGCTAAATTTTTTTTAGATTTCTTTTCCGACATTTCTTTGTATCGCTATTTTTGGTTGATAGTCGACGATTTGTCTTATTAATTTATTGCCGTTACTTTGAAACAAAGATGTCTTAAGGAAAAGATCAAGAGGGATAGAGGTACATACAGTCTTGGCCAAAAGTATTAGGCACATCTATAAAATATTGATATTTCGAAAAGTAAAAAAACTTAACAATTGCTTTAAACGAAAGCTAAGACGGCATCATCAAATTAAAAAGAAACAATAGAAAACTTCTTTTGGTAGATTGCAAAACATCTGGATCGTAACACGCTAAACATGGGCGTTTTTTAAATTTCGACAAAAACTTTTACCAGTCTGCATTTGCTATTCTTAGAGTAGAGAAGTCCTTTTCTGCGATTTCATTAGATCAGCGCGATTCTCTGTTTTCAAAAATGTCGAATATTAGTGAGCTTCCATACGAAAAACTGGTAACAATTCAACTTTTGCACAAACAAGGGAAGTCCCAAGTCGAAATACCGAAGCAATTGTAATGGTTTTATGTACTTTTTAAAATATCAACATTTTATAGAGGTGCCTAATACTTGTGGCAAAGGCTGTATGTACCTATTCGTCTCTTGATATTTTCATTAAAACATCTTTGTTCCAAAGTAAGGGCAATAAATTAATACGACAAATCGTCGACTATCAACCAAAAATAGCGATACAAAGAAATGTCGGAAAAGAAATCTAAAAAAAATTTAGTAACTCCAAAATAACAAAATACAACTTTTTACTCCCTAGACTCAATATTTCAAACCTCATAGTTGTCAAGTTACGCCGCACGATGCCAGCTTTTCGGAAACCTGCCGTTTGTTTCAAGAAAATAAATAACTCTGCGAAAAAAACCCAAGTAAAAAGAAAACGAAAATAAAGTTAACAATGTCCTTTCCAAAGATCTTATCACTAAATGGTGAGATTACTGCTTCCCAAAGTCCAGAACGCGATTTTGCAAAGTGCGAAAATCGTGAAAAACCGGCATTTTCAAAATGACGTATTGAGTACAAAGAAAATCGCAAGAATAAAAATAAAACAACAAAATGAAACTAGCTTCGTCCGCTTCAAAACCCCGTTTGGTAAGTTGGTTTACGATTTTTTTTTGGCCGAGATATTGGATATCTGTCTGGATAGAAAATTTACAGGGTGCGTAGTACTTTTGGCCAAGACTGTATATATATATATAGAAGAACGGCAAATTCTGCATCTTCGCGAGCTTTTTTTCTAAACACGCACGCCAAGTTGTTGCACAGCATTTCTAGTGTACTCGTGTGGTACTTACGTTGTACTTTCATATAATGGTGATACCAATTTTATGTTACAACAGTAAGATGGTTTCAAAAAATAAAATTTTTTAGAAAAATGTTATTCCTAAGGTTAAATAATTTGGTTGACAAATCTTTGAGTAAACTTACTTGGCTATTTTCTGAAAGGTTATTCTACTTTTTTTGTACATTTGAATTGAAAAAATATAATGAAACCATTGTTTGAATAAAAATAAAAAATATTCTAAGATAAATCAGAATTTAATAAGGTATTATTTCAACTTGTATACCCTTTCGGACTTTGACATTCTCCGTTCCGTCCCGCCTTGCTTCACTTACACTATTCTCAAACTTAGATTTAGAATGACCGATGATTACAATTACATTTATACTACAATACATTAAGTTAAAAAAGACATTTCTCATTCCCCTTCTCTTTCAGTTGCCTCTGCCCTTCTCTTCGCTATCTTTTCGAACTGACTCACTATCTTGCAAATTTCCACAATTATCTCTTTCCCCTCTAGGGCCTCGACGCATCCTGCTCGTTCGCGCTCGTATTGTTCTATCCACCTTTCAAAGCCTCGTACGACCTCCTGATACATTTGCGGCTTCGCCTCCTCGCATCCCCATATGTAAAAATCGGAATTTTTAATATAGTAAATCAAGCGATATCGTTTTCGGGGGAATTTTCTATTACTTGGCGTTCTTTTTTCCTTTTTCAAAGTTTTCAAAGGGGATTTCATATCTTTTTGAAAGTAAAAAGCCCTTTTCCATTGAGCTTCAGTTTACAGAGAAGTTAATTTTAAGTACGTCTAAAGAAACTATACATCTATAGTTTCAAATTCATATTGAGCAGGGAAAAGTATTTCCAGATATTTGTAATTGATCGAAACCCCGGAAATAGCATCCGTAGCATTAGTTCTCGCATAAATCGTTTTCTAAATTTGTATTACTTTTATAAAGTTGAAAATTCGTTTTCTTAAATTATGTTGAAGGACTAAAATAACATGAATATAATAAAAATTTTCAAAGGAATTTTTATCGAATAAATTAATTATCCAACCATTCAGAGTAAACCTTATGCATACTACGATCATGCGCTCGTCGGTATTCGAGAAGATATCGTACTCGACGCTGAAGCCGAGGTGGCTCGTCACGTCGTTGAGGGTCTCCTGTTTGTTGGCTAGTCTCAGCGAGCTGGGGCATTGATTCTCGTTGATGAGTTCAACTGCGGCTATAAGCCTGACGAGTGGCTTGAAGCTACTTTTCAACATCAGTTGAGAATTACCAAGAGTAGAGATGGGCTTCGTCGTCATCGGGGTTCTCTTAGGATAGATCTCGGGATAGAGGCTCTTTGCTCTGCTGGCCGGCGCGTCGACCGATATCGATGCCTTTTCTACCTTCAGGTCTATTATATTATAAGACGTATATTATCATTATAAGACATTTGTAATTACAATATATGCGACGTATATGCCATATATTTTTTTTTATTTGGAAAATATATGGCACATATTCTAGAATTTGGCGCTTTTTTTATATGAAAATATATATAAACTAATGTATGTACTATATATGCGTCATATATGCGCCAAATATGTGCCATATATGTGCTATACATGCAGATATAAGCATATGTAAGCTATTATATAAGCATACATAAATTAGAATAACAATTACATATTCCAAATAAATATGTGATTCCGAAAAAGATTACACAGCATTTAAATGTAACATATATATTTACTGGATATATGGCACATATATGTGCCATATATCTGAGCGTACATGTGCCATCTATCGGGACATACTTGCGCATCTATTGGCCATAGATACGCCATATATCGAGTTCATGTATGCGCCTTCCATTTGAGCATGTATGCACCATCTATTGGGACATTCTTATACGTATATTAGACATGTATACGCCATTTATTGGGTGCATATATACGCATTATATTGCCGGTATAGAACTTTTTGGCGCTTTATATGGGATCGATATAAATATGTGGCGCATATATTTTGCATATATAAATTTTCATACGAGGAGCATCGTCGGTCATCAGGTCGTACGACTGTTTGAAACTCGTATTTCTCACAAGTTTGTCAAGCATCGCTTGGGCATATCGCGATTCGCGTTTTTCTTTGAATTCGCAAATGTCTCCACCTCGAGCTTACCGATGCTGCAGGTCGCTGTGAACTGCAGCACACGGGCGGCCCCATCCTTGGCGAATCTCGGTACTTTGAATTCTTCAACTTTTGCGTAACGCAGTACTCCTGCAATGGTGCCGAATGATTTTTTCGTTATTGAGACTACGAGGTTCCTTTTATCTGACAATGTTGAAGGACACTGATCTTTTTTCTTAATCTTCACTTTCCAGTACCCGATCTTTTATTATACTCGAAAGTCGCCGAAATTTCTTTCAAGGTACTTTTTTTAGCTCCCTTATGTGTATATCGAAAAAAATAAATGTCATCGACGTACATCGGTAGATACCATTTTTTCGATTTTTCACCCTCTCGGAAGGGTGGCTTCCGGGACCCGAACATTGTCTACATTTATTACAGGCTATTTTTTTTATTTCCATGATATAAATATCGAAAAAGTAAATGTGTGTTCTACGTCCATCGGTAGATACCATTTTTTCGAATTTTCACCCCCTCCCAAAGGTTGGGTTCGGGGTCTCGAAAATCGTTAAAATTTTTTTGAGGCTACTAACAGCTCCCTAACGTAAATATCGAAAAGCAAATGTGTGATAAGCGCACATCGGTAGATACAATTTTTTACCCCTTCCTAAGGGTAGAATGTGGACTCATACATAGTCGATACCTGTTTTTCATACGCCAAACGCACAAAGCAATTAGTTGATTATCAGAAATCGTGAAATAAAGAAGAAAACAAATTTCATTGCATCGCAGCGATGCAAACTTTAACATCATACTTTCCTCGATATACATGACATAGCCGCATGCTTTTTCCATTTCCGTATTCTCGCGTCGTTCCAAAAACGGCACACCCCCTTCCTACAACACCACCGTTGCATTATCCTGCCGTCGATCGTTTTCGGGCTCTCTCTCTCTCTCCCTCTCTCTCTCTCTCTCTCACTCTCTCTCTCTCTCTCTCTCTCTCTCTCTCTCTCTCTCTCTCCTCTACGACAAACTCGCAACCAACTGGACGACTTGTCGCGAAATCGTGTCCTTTCCTTTTCTACCAGTCGATACAGACTGTATTCGACTCGTCCGCGATCATGTACCGCGGGACCTCGTCTCTCTGTCTGTCTGTCTGTCTCTCTCTCTCTCTCTCTCTCTCTCTCTCTCTCTCTCTCTCTCTCTCTCTCTCTCTCTCTCTCTCTCTCCCATCAGCGAGTTCCAACGCGGGGGAATCCCAAATAAAAATTCAGTCGCTCGTGCCTCATAGTCCCGTTAACATGGTCGATCTTGACGAATTTTTGCTCCTCACCTTCCGGTAAGCGATCGCATCTTCGCGGGGAATAGATTTTCTTTTTTTTACGACGCCGTGCTCTTGACGACCGCAAAACTTTTGATTGTCTCCTTCTTCTATGTCCCAACGGTGTCTTTTATATCTTAAACCTTAAAAATACACCAGTAGGTGTGTATACTAGATCAAACCATTCTTTTCCTCGTTGAATATTTCGAAAATGATGATTCAGTTGCCGTTTATAAAAATGTCAAGCCCAAAACTCTGGCACGTTTTATTGACTTATATACCCTTGTATCTACCTCAGTTTGATCGGGTCTCGTAATTGTTAAGCCTGCGTATCAAAGCTCTCGATCATCGTATTACCGCGGTAGTGTCCGTAGATCGCCCACTTTTCATTGATCCAACTCTCCCACGTACACGTGCGTATCTCTACACACAGGTATATAGAAAAAGGGAGAGACAAAATGATCTCGAAGAACTAAGCCACGAACGCGACTCTTCCAAGCTTACCGTTGTGTCAGGATTGACATTGTATGAAATTGCGAGGAGTGTAGAGCGCGGCTAGAAATGCGTTTGCCGCTTTCCACCTCTCTCTCTCTCTCTCTCTCTCTCTCTCTCTCTCTCTCGCACTTTTGCTCGTTCTCGCGATTAGGAATCCTCCCTGACGCTTTTATCGAATTCCTATCATTATCGTTGAAATCTCTCCCGTTTACATCGACTTTCCAAGACTTCCGAGTTACATCGAGGGAAATTGAAAAATATGGAAGAAACGCGAAGAGAGCGAAAAGCCCTGTATCGCTACAAAATTAACTCGTCGCTGCGAGATATTGCTCGTGGGCAATTTGGATTCAGGAGGGCGCGGCTGTACCCGAACGACGCACTTCCGAGAAACTCAATAGACGCGTGTCGTATCTCGTAATCGTTCGGTAATATCGCTGGGGCCAATTGGGATAGTGACATTTTGGAACATGACGCAAAGCCAAATTGTAAGAAAAATGGAAAAACTTATTCCACCCATACCGATCAACTGCTCAAAAATAACAATGGTCTGCGTTTGCGGGAAACAATTGAACGCAATATTTGCGCGGCGCGTGTTTCGGACAAAAATAAGATAATATACCGAGAGACCATTCCAAATATTGAATCAAATCCAGGAGAATCGACTCAACGAAGTTTAGCCGCCCTTGAGAGCGGCCTAGTATGTGCGATCTCCCCCCCCCCCCCCCCTGCCGTGCCTCGTTTCTATACGCAACGCGCTTCGTATCGCATTTAATAGAATTTCTGATAGGGGTATTATTTGTCGGCGGTCACGAAGTCACCAATTTACGAGACCCACGTGATATACAACTCGATATATTCAAGTCCAAGAGGAACAAAGCTCTCGAAAGCTTGTCCTTTTTCCCATTGCTCCTCTCTCGCTCTCTCCCTCTCGAAAAATGAATAATTGATCAGCTTTTTAATACGAATTATCGATGATCGGTGCGCCGTACGAGTAAAATTTTTTTCTTAACGTTTCGGGTTTCACAGTTTCAGCAATCCGCCAGTCCGATCGCGGCTGGAGATGCTGATGGGAAGTAACGTCGTAAGATTGACAGATCGGAAATACATGCTTGGGCTAATGGCTCGTATACGAGAGGATTACGAGAAACGTCAGCAGGGTCGCATCGAGGAGAGAAAGGTAGGCCGGGACGTATGGAGCATGGTAGGTTTGTCGATAAGAGTATGCATCTTCGCGTTAGGGCCCCTTCTCCATAGATACTGTGAGACAATATTGAATTACGGGAAGTTTGGCCGAGGCCGCTGTCTCTTACAAGCAAGTCGAGCGAAGGCACTCGCCGACAAGCCGCGCGGACACTGACAATAGCCGCGCGAGTTATCTTAAATTCGACCTCCGTCAATCTAGTTTACCAAGCTTCGGCAATTATGGAGAAACCTGGCATTTGGAAACAGAGCAGCATTATCGAAGCTTGGGCGTAGCGAGCATTGTCCACCTCTAGCCTTCCTATCGGCTCGCGTGTTTGTGGGGCACACCGAGAGACCGTGCGGCAGCGGCGCGGCGGCTACAACAACGAGAGGCCTACTTTGAGTGACAAATTGTACGCTCGTGTAGTGTACAAGCGCCTTACGAAACGACGAACGTCTGCGCGTTCTTCGGCACTTAACATTTGCCAACCCTTTACTTTTATTTTTCCGCCACGAACATCTCTTTGCCGTACATCTCGATTATTCGGCCGGACTATACAAGCAGCATGCTTCTTCTGTCTTTCCTTTGCATATATCGTATCTTCGAAATATATATTCATTTTAATCCGGGACCATACACGGGTCGATGTATGAAATAAATGCCGATCGCCCGCGTGACGTTCGGCTCGAGGACACGAAAAATCAACGGAAAACAAAGAAGAGCAAAACAAACATGATATCCGTTCGAATAGATGCAAGTTGGAGATAATCGATGGTACTTGCCGTCAGTGAGCCACGGTCTCTCTCGCCTATCTACATAACGACAAATATCTCATCGCGATCCTTGCACCATGTTCACGTTACTTTTGTCCGCGTTTCCCACCGTACGCGGCCAACTACGAAAAGCGCACCTACTCGAAAGCACACTCAAGCGTAAATACTGAAATCGCGTGTCAAGAGACGCAACGGAGCTACCACGCAAAAGCGCCGCACCCGATTCGTCTTTCGTCTTTAACTTTCCACCAAAAATTCACGGTATTGCGTAAAATATCCGCCCCCAAAAGTATACATATATAGGGTGTTTGGCTCATGGACCGACACAATTCTTTAGGGGATGGGGGCGGGCGCCATATGCGAGCTTTTCACCCTTAGACCATTGGCGTAACCAGGAAGGGTCAGGGTCTCTCCCCCTCCAGAAAAAGATCCATGATTAAATCTAAATAATCGATTAAATATTTTTAATTTTCATTTTTCACCGAAACAAGCATAGGCAAATAATCTAATAGTTAACTTTCACGCTATCTGGAGATTGTCGGTGTTGCAGACAGAATATTGTAGCAGTTATAAGTTTTCAAAAATCAACTATATTCTCCCATCTAAGTACATGAAAAAAGAATAACGCGGAGCGAAAATAAATGAATATTGTTGTTAAATATTAGGATGAACGTCAAACGACAGTTTTCTACTTCGTGAAACTTGAAACTTTAGTATTTCACGCAGCCCTGATGAGTATTTTCCATTTCCCACCATTATATTAAGTGTTACCGTAGCTGATTGGGTCAGTAAATTTTTTCACGCTGGCTACACTTTTTACACTGTCATTCCACATAGTAATACAAAGTCCACAGAAGGTGTGAAAAGTGTAGTTAAAACGAACAAAGTAATTGCTACACTCACATTCCTGTCGTCGCGAGATCGAACCCACGTTCTGATCATTTTTTTTATTATAAAGAATGTGAAGTAATAACGGTATGTGAATAGTTAATTTCCTTTAATTGTTGAAGAAATTAATTATTTTCAACCAATTATTCATTTTTAAGCTTTTTAATATTTTGTTATGTTGTAAGATTTACGAAAAATTGATTTTATTCAATTTTTTAAAGAAAAAAACCGCGTATCTAACGACATAGAAAGAACAATCTTTTACGTCCGCGATAATTCTTTTTTTTTAAATAAGCGACTGCCAGCTCAGTAGAAAAAAATGACATTTTACGACTGTTTGGCGCTGCCGCTGAATTAATCAGTCACGGGTGAAACCTCGTGCGCAGTTGTATGAAATATTTCTATTGTCCATCTCTCCCTTATGGCCAACTCCGCCATTATTACCCTATAAGATACACGAACGGTCTCGACATAGTCGAAAGATTTCTAAGTTTCGTGAATTGTTCCACCTCCAGAGATGCGCAAGGACTGGCTACATTAATTTTAGACACTTTGAATAAGCACCATATGGGTAATGTTCCAATTCTTGCACAGTCTTATGATGGTACTAGCGTCATGTCTGGTAAAAATCGAGACTTACAGGCGATTATAAAAGAAACTCGCCCTCACGCGATTTACATGCATCGTTTAGCGCACGATCGAAACTTGCGGTTGTTCATTCATGCCCAAATGTTTCACTAGCAAAAACATCAATTAACGGTCTTAAAGATTTGTATGTTTATTTCTCACCACCTGGCCATCATGCCAGCTTGTAAAAATTACGAAGCACTCTCGCAATAAATACCAACCGGGAAATGGAAAGTCTAAGTACTACCAGATGGAGTTGTCGCTACGAAAACTGCAAAGCAGTAGGATAAGGTGGTATAGGAGTACACACCTAAGCATCAAAGCGATAAACAAAACAAACAGATACATTTTACGAATCAATATTTATTTTAATTGAAAGAATATCTAGCATTCTAATTAAATTATGAGCGACAATCAAGAATCTTAATTTTTTTAAATAACAACCTGAAGTGCCAAACGGAATTTACGAACTCTTAGACATATGGGCATTTAAGAATACGCACGGGGGTCGATAAGAGTACGCAAACATCAATCGACACATAAATCGCAAATAAAGTTAGCCACATTTGTATGAGCCGTGCATTTCTCATGTCACCAAGCTTTATACTTCAAACACTCGATCCAGTCCTCACATATTGGTTCTCTGTATACTTCTTTGTATACCTCGTATACTTGTAAAAAAATATACACCATATACAGGGTGTCCCTCTTATCTCTGTCACCCGAAATAACTCGGTAATTATCGACGTTACAAAAAAATGTTCCAGACAAAAGTTGTACGGTGTGAAGGGGGCCATCAAATGCGACCATTTTTTTTTTTCGGTGGAAGCGCTGACGCACTGTGAAGGTCACCTCCCCTTTTTTAAATGGAATGGTACATTTTTTTCAACCATCTTGTGGAGCACCTCAAGCCGCACAAAAAACATTTGGGGGTCAAAGTCGTTCGCTGAAAAGCATGAGATTTCACTAGAACCTGTTGGTGGACAAAAGGACTTTTATATGAGTCCACTGTAGGCAAAGGCAGTATGTTCTGCCGGCTGATACACAACCGGAAGAATACTGGAAAATCAGTATCTACTACCAAGTAGTAGATAATAACATAGTAAATCTAAAGCACCGATTTGATGATCTACCATTAGCTCATGCAGTTGGCACATCTCTCAAATTGGACTTGAAGAACGAGGAAGATTTCATCGATAATCATTTCACAATCTTAGGGATTTAAGGTCGTCGCTCACTTATCAACCCGGCACCCAACCAGCACCGCCTCGCCTCGAGCGGTTGTCATTTCTTATATGGGCTTGCCATACATATGCACTTACTTGTCACCTCCGTAGCGTCACTGGATCGCTTCGCTCGCAAGCTGTCCATATGCGGACGGCGAGTGAACTACTCGGCAACTTAGCAATGCCTTTGGGTCGTTAACAATGCCTTCGCCTAGTTAACCACCCGTTGACAACGAGTGGTTAAAGATCGTTTCTGTAATCGAAGTTATTATTGATTCCTTTGTACATTTCAATTAAATTAATCAAAATTGTAAACAAAACCAATTTTTTATCAAGCTTCCCCTCCTAGACACCCTCCTCCCTCTCAGCATAAAATCCTGGCTACGCCAATGCCTTAGATCCTATGTCGTAGGTGTCACGGTAATTGAGACATGATTTTTTTGGTTTTTCTAATTACCCGTAATGTCGCCTTTCAATTAGTTTGTGGTTATAATAGCACGAAATAACATTTCTTGTATTCTGCGATGAATGCTTATTATAAATACATCATTATTTGATACAATTGGTTTTAAGAAAATGACTCGTGAGCTTCCAAAGTCTTAAAAATGCGTTAAGGGGAAATATACACCCAGGAGCCGGATAAAAAGGTCAATTTTGTGAATTTTTTTCAAGCAAAACTATTTGAAATTTCGGTTTGGGGTTTTAATTATCTAAAAGTATATACATTCATAAATATGTGAAAATTTTTTTATTAAAAATATCACAAATATACAAGGATATTGTATGATCCTTGGAGCGTCGTAAAAAAATCTGCGTATACCCACTGGCGTTTCTTCAAAAATCATCTGAAAAAAAAACCAAAAAGATTATTAAATAAGATACTATAATCTAGTACTTTTCGTGGCTGATTTTGAAAATATCGATTTATGACAAAATGGCGGACGTTTGAACATAAACAGTGATTTTTGGGCCAAACAATAGTTATTATTTTGCTTATAAAACAAAAACTAGGTAACGGAAATCCTATGACAAGTACTAGATAATGGTGTATAGAATAACCACAAAAAACTCAAGGCAATCGGTTCAGTGGTTACCGAGAAATTTTGGGTACCGATTTGAAAAACGTGGTTTTGAGAAAAACGCGTCGAAAATTTGGGAATGAATAAATCATGAAATTTGTCAATTTGTTACATGGAATCGTCGATGCCAGGCCCATGGTGTAGGTCTTCTACGGTCGACGGAATGTTCATAGCTTCTAAATCCTCGACCTCGACCATCTAGGTGTATATCTATCCTTAATGTATGAAAAATGTCAACTTCTAAATTCATTATAAAAAAAAGTAAAAGCTATTTTGTAGTTGGCTTTGTTTTAAAAAGTTGTCTAGTTTAAAGCCCTTCCAACGTTCTACATGTCATAGAAATCATTCATTACGTGATCAAAGTAAGAGATACTAGTTTGCCAGAGTGAAGGTTAAGAAAATACTCTTTATGTTTCCGATGTTTTTATCAAACATGAGCTATAAATTTTGCTCAAGTTGACCTCCATTACGCCGTATGCATGCCTGACACCTTTTTCTTATCTCAACGTTTGTTGTCCAAAGTCGCATTTCTTCTTTTATTGTTACAAATGCAGGCGCTAATTCTTTCTATTAAAATGTCTTTTATGGGCACCTCTGTTGCGTAGACAAATTTCTTTGCACGTTCCCAGGCGTAGAAATCCGGGGGTGTTAGATCCGCGGACCGTGTGGGCCAAAGAATAGGGCCCTCTCTACCAATCCACGAGTTGGGATAGTTGCCCGAAGAATCGACCAGATTTTCCAAACTGATAAGTCGAGTCTTTCAGCAGCAAATCGTATGCTTGTCGTAGGATCCTCATCAAAAGCTTGTAGTATTGCTTTATCGGCTACAACAATATGTTGTCTCACATACCGAGGCTCTTGAAAATGCACGTTCCGGTCTCCCTCAGACATCGATAGTTTGTTGAGAAAGTCTCGTGGTGTGGTAAACGTCGATCAGGATATCGCTTCTGATAAATTCTTCGCGCATTACGCGCATTGCAATTAGTGCTGCCATACGCCAAGTATCATGTCAGCATACCCTGTTACGTCCCGGAGGGAGATTTAGGTGGAACTCGCAAGGTTGCCGAGATAGAGCGCGAACTTTGAACTGATTTAAATTTGCGATGAGTCTTTGTTTGGCTTCCACGGGAGTTCCGAACATAATTTCACAACAATTTGGATTTAGACTATTTTCAGGTGCATGATTCTGGTTAGAAAGTTGGATCCGTCCGATGGATTAATCGCTGATCAAATAAATGTTCGGACGCGTAGATTTTGTCCTAATTCACATAGTTCGAGTTTATTAAGTTTAACTCTTACAACCTTATAGTTCGGTACAAAAGTAGATACGCGTACAATTATTAGACGGAAACGCAGAGCGAAGAGGTTGCAAGTAAACTGTTCTGTTCGGAGATCGAGTACACAGTGCCTACCCCTTCGTGATGTAAAATTAAGAGAATTTAATTTTTGGGAGAAGGAGCTTTTGAGTATCCGTTGTAGGCATCAGTGCCGTATATCGTACATTGAAATCTATGACGCGGATGATAAAAAGTATGGCCCAGGGTAATAATAGAACGAATCAACGATTTGCCTCGTCGTTTCAATAATTTTACACAAAAATCATCCTATCGTATTATCTTTTTCGTTTTTGTTTTCAATGATTCAAAGAAATTTCTCGTTTGACCACTGAGAAGGATACTACGGCACCATCTGTACCAACATCACATCCGAAATCGTGAAATTTCTCCTGAACCGTATAACCCGAGATTTCGCTCGATCGGCAATTACGATTGACTTTGTGTAAAGATTCGGTATCAGGGGATTGAGGGAACGACAGAGTAAAGCCATCGAATGAAAATGACAATATGGGATTACAGAAGAAAGAACTCGGGCGCACAAAGATGATGATCCTCAATCGGTTTATTCCGGTGCAAGATGCTCCCGTCGAAATACGTCGATATCCGCTCTTTCAGCTCTACTTGTACTGCGACTCGATAATCAAAGCCAGAGAGAAAAAGGTTAGTTTTCCTCAATCGGTGAAATACGCAGTACGTATCAATTGCCGAATGAAACGCAATCGGCGGTAATGCCGTTTGATTTTATGAAATTAAACGATCACGCTCACATAGTCCCGCACATCTTGGAAGCAAGTGAGAAAAGCGGAATCGTTGTATCGAATCCTTTATCCGAAAGCCGAGACGTCCAAGGAAGACTCGAACGACGGGGTGGAAGAAATTTACGCGAAGAGAATTGTCGTAAATGGCGAAGAACGAGTGGTAAGTTTCATTTATTTTCGATCGATCGATTATAGGCCGCTAACGCGCGATTGGATTTGTCGGATTCGAAGATAGCTCTGAGCGCGAAGGAAACCGCAGCAGCTAAACGAGAAGAAGAAATAAAAAAAGAGACGGAGAAGGGATATATTCTCACGCGTGACGAGTACGACCGACTTCATTACGAGACCGAGGCGATCAAGGATCTCCGCGAGGCGAAGGCAATAATGACATACATCGTTGTTTGGTTCTATCGCTCCGTCGCAATGCTCGCGATCTTTTCATTTGTTAACTTATTTTTTTCAAATTTTACTCGGGCAGACGGTCGAGGACATGTACGCGAAGGCTCACGAGATCCTGGGAATCCTTTACTCTTACGCGGACGAGGGCCGATACAAGAGGATCGACGAGCAGCCGGAAAGCGGCAACGGCAACGAGGAAGCACCGATCGAAACTACGACGAGCAGGGACTGAAGAAACACAGCGAGCTGGGGGAGTATACTCCGCCCAGGACGGAAAGCGCTGTGAAACGTTCGGCTTATCATCCTCTGTAGAGACATTGGAAAAATCGGAAAGCCAAAGCCTGCGTAGAGTTCGGTCGGCATAAGGACGAGGTCCGAACGGCGATACCTGCCAGTAGCCAGCCTCTTCATCACCGAGCACATCTCTTCGCTCCGTTGAAACGATACACGTCCCCTATTTAGCAGCTTCACCCAAAGTTAGACTCGGAGAGTCAATTTCAACGCGGCTTTGGTAACAATAGTATAGGCAACGCACAATTCAACTATATCGACCTTATTTTACGATCATTCTTGTTTGCGAATCAACTCCTTGTGGACTATTTTTAAGTGAGATGTATAGATTTTTCCATACACGATACTCGAGGCTCGAGATTCGTTCGAGATAATAAGTACCTTCCTCCGCCCGCTCGTCTTTCTTTGGGCAACGCGCAGCCAACTTGTCCCACAAACTAGATCTTCTATCGCATCTTTTTTTTAACATTCGAATGACATCGCGAGTTGTGCGCGCGAGCTTGACTCTTTGTTCAAAGACGCGTCGTGTTTGAGGTTAATGAAAAGGTGTTTGCGAGCGCGACGTGCGGTCGACGATTATGCGGGACGGGGGAGGCTCGCGTCGACTGCCACCTCCTTGCGCCACGCTCGAGAATCCGTCGCTACTCACCCCTATATAGGAAGGCTCGCAACGACGATCGCGCGGTTTGAGACGATCCCGAAAATAATATCATTTACGAGAACGGCGCAGTTGAAAACAGTACGGTGCACGCAGCTCAGACCAATTATCGAGCCTGCGAGCTTGCGGCAAATTTTTCCTCGACGAAAGAAAGGTGAGTCGTCGCAAAGTGTAGGTGTAGAGTTTTTTTCACGTATATTCGCAAAGATTGGCGGCCGTGGGGGGGGGGGGGGGGGGGGGGGCTCACTCCGGCAACAAGTTGTTTCGTCGACGCGCAACGAGTCTATCGCGATCCTCGGCACAATTATATTCATGCGGGCAATGCACCAATAAGATCGTTCGAAAAACATAAACAATGCTTCTCCGAAATATCGAGCTCGCCAGGCGAATAAATAATTTTTAACGACGCACAGTGTTTCAAAGTCCCGAAAAATTCGACAAAATCGAAAAAGTTCGATATTTTTTTCAGGAAAATGACCCTACAATATTGTAGGGATGACTTTGCCGCATACTATGCTGAAAGGCCAGAACGGTAAATCTTGTTGGGGATATCGCCTTTACCTTATAAGGTTTTGTTTTCCCGTAGCCAAGAGGGCTGGTAGCTTTGGTCACGCTCTCGCTTGTTTTGCCACTTCCTGTTTGGTGTTGCGGACACACACAATTCAAGTTATTCCATGTATCACACGTTTTCATATAACAAATACCATCCGATTATATTTCACGAATCCCGAGTGAAAATTACTTGTGCTGAATAAACCTAACAGGTTATGGGCCCAGACAAGTAACGTGATGTATATTTTGAGAATTATAAAGTGAGAAAACGTGCAAAAGTCTAAAAAGGTGAGACCGCGTGTTTTTTTTGGTTATACCCAGCCGTGTGCGATAGTGGAAAATTATAACGGACAAAAAAAACAAGAAACTGGAGAGTGAACCCGTAAGAGTTACGAAGCTCAAAAATATAGAAAATTGGGGTGTGTGGAAGTTCCAAGCGCGTGTGATCTTGAACGCGAATGGCACCTGGGGTGTCGCGTCAGGCACAGAAACAATACCGGTGACGCCGGCCGGGGGTGCGAGTGAATCAGTACTCGCCGAACACAGAAAAAGCCTCGCAAAATGGTACAAGGACGATGCTGCGGCACAAAAGATGATAGCGACAACGGTGGGAGAGCAACCGATGCTACATATTATAAACTGTACCTCAGCGAGAGAAATGTGGCAGAAACTGTCGTCGGTGTACGAACAAAAATCCGAGGCAAGCGTGCACATGTTGCAAACAAATTGGTTCAGCGCTACGAAGAAGAGCTCGGACGACATGGCAACGCACATCTCCCAGCTGGAGGATTTGGCGCACAGGCTGCGGCTGATGGGGGAGGAAATTTCAGACTCAATGATAATAACGAAAATTCTTATGACCCTGCCAGCAAACTACTACCCCTTTGTGAGTGCGTGGGAGTCTGCGCCAGTTAACAAACGCACGCTGGTGAATCTCACGTCGAGACTTACCATCGAGGAGTCGGGGCACTCGTCTCGAGAAGAGAAAAGCGGAAACGCTCTTGCGTCAAAAGCCCAAAGAGGGAAGACATACCGCGACAAAGATCCGAAAGGAAAATCTAAGAACGGGAAGTGCTTCGTGTGTGGCAAGCCAGGGCATTGGGCGAGAGAATGCTCGCAGAGGAAAGGCGACGACGCAGGAAAAAGGGACACCGGTAACAACGAACAGCGAAGAAGACCATCCGGCGTAGGCTTAGCGAGCGTAGCCCTTACATCCACAGCGACCGCAGCGGAGAGAGATGCTGACTGGTTCTTGAACTCAGGCGCCAGCGATCACATGTGCAATTGGAAAGAATGGTTTGTCACGTACGAGGTTTTCGACAAACCACTGGCAGTGTGCATCGGTGACGGACGGCAAATCGAAGCCAAAGGAAGGGGTTGCATCAATATGTTGATGTTCGACAAAACGAATTGGCACGAAAATCATTTGGTCGAGGTTTTACATTTACCGAGATTAAAATATAACCTTTTTTCAGTCGGTGCTGCTCTTGATAAAGGTTTGAAAATGCAATCCAACAGCACTACGTGTGAAATCTCAAGGGGAAAACGCACTGTGGCAATGGGAGTACGGTAAGGAAAACTGTACTCGATGAAATTCAAAGTCGTTCGTCCGGAGGGGTCGAATTCGAAAGCTGAACGAGCATGTGCGAACATAGCCTCGACAGGGACGCTTAGAGATTGGCACGAGAAGCTCGTACACCAGAATTTTGGGCACGTAAGTGAAATTCTGAAACGGTTCCAGATACCCGTCAGGATCGAAAAAGATACCTTCTGTGAAGCGTGCACGGTAGGGAAAATACACAGGCTTCCTTTCCCGCATGGTACGTCACGAACGGGGGAAATCGGCGAGCTCGTACATGCCAACCTCTGTGGTCCCATGCCAACGAGATCAAACGGAGGATCGAGGTATTACCTCCTCCTCAAAGATGACTATTCACATTTTAGAGTGGTCTACTTTATCGAAAGCAAGGCGGAGACGACACGCTGCGTTGAAAAATTTGTAAAAATGACCGATAAACAATGACCACGAGGCGTGCGCATCCTACGCACAGACAATGGGCTTGAGTTCATTAACCACGAGATGCAAGAGTTGACTCACCGGCACGGAATAAGACACCAGCGAACGGTGACGTATACCCCCGAGCAAAACGGGTCAGCTGAAAGAGAAAATCGCACGATGATGGAGGCGGCGCGAACAATTTTAAGCGTAAAAGGATTTGAGGCACGATTCTCGGCTGAGGCGGTAAATACCGTGGCCAACGTCTTGAACCGAACAGGGACAAGCAGCCAAAAAGGGACGACACGGTTCGAGCTGTGGTTTCAGAGGAAACCTGAGATAAAAGATCTGCGAACGTTCGGAGAAGAGGTCTTCACTCATATACCCAAGGAAAAACGACGCAAACTCGAACCGAAAGGTAAAAGAGGTTTCCTAGTCGGTTACGACGACGGAACGAAGGGCTACCGAGTATGGTACCCGGAGGACGACACAATTGCGATAGCCGGAGACGTCGTAGTCACGGGTCGAACGGATCAAATGGAGGTAAGAGAGAATCAAATACACGAGTTAACGATTCAAAACACTCCTAGTATCGACGAAGACGAGCAGAGCGACTCTGAAACGATAGAAGACGACGAGTAGCATCAAATTGAGCCACAGGTCGACCGAGACGCAGATCAACAAGGCGACATAAACGACATACGAGAGGACGCCGCTCCCGAAATAGATCGCGAGAACGAAGCCCCAATCCAGGGACGTCAGCTCAGGAACAGAGCAACATTGCGACCGCCAGGATGGCATGGTGACTTCATCGATATAAACGAGCTTTTCCTAGCTAAATTTCAGGAACCGATCTCGTACAAAGAAGCCGTCGAGAACGAGGAGTCAGAAAACTGGAAAAGAGCCATGAACGAGGAAATCAAGGCGCTGTCGCAAAACGAAGTCTGGGAGCTCCCGGACGCGCCGAAAAATCGAACAACCATAGATAATGAATGGACGTACAAGTTGAAAGCAAGCGGCAATATTCAACGGCATAAAGCGAGACTTGTCGCCCGAGGTTTTCGACAACGCGAAGGGATTGACTACCACGAGACGCATAGTCCGGTAGTTCGCTTTGACTCTATTAGAGCCATACTCGCCGTTGCTGCCAGTGGACGCAAGCACGTTCAACAATTCGACATAATAACCGCTTTTCTGTACGGTAACATCGACGAGGAACTGTACATGCGCCAGCCTGGAGGGTACGAGGACGGAACCCGGAGAGTCTGTAAGCTCAAGCGCAGCCTGTACGGGTTGAAACAATCCTCTCGCTGTTGGAATCGACGGTTTACCGACTTTCTGAAAAGATTCGTTCTCGCAGCAATGAACGAGGACCCGTGTGTATTCACAGGTCGTAGCAAGAATCGCGAGATACTACTCGCTATCTACATAGACGACGGTCTGATCGTTGCAAAAGATTGCGGGTTCATCGACGAACTTCTCAACGAGTTAAAAACAGAATTCGAGATAACCCACGGCGAAGCAAATCTGTTCCTCGGACTGCAGATTGAGAGACATCACGACGGAAGCATATTCATGCATCAAGGAAACTACGCAAGGAAAATTCTGGACAGATCCCACATGGGAGAAGCTAACGCGGTAGCCATCCCGGCCGAACCCCACGAAGAAACGAGTTACCACGAGGACTCGACAAACGAGCACGAGCGCACGCCGGCGCCGTACCGTGAGGCAATCGGTAGTCTCATGTACCTTTCGGTGGCATCGAGACCCGATATTACCTTCGCCGTCAATCGAGCGAGTCGCCATCTCAAAGAGCCAACGAAAAATCACTGGAAGGCAGTGAAAAGAATTTTCAAATACCTCAAGGGCACGGTCGACTATGGGTTGAAATTTGAGAGCAACCAGGAGCATCGGCTGGTGGCGGACAGTGACGCCGACTACGCAGGCAATCCGGAGACTCGGCGATCGACGACGGGGTACGTCATGATGCTTGGCACTGCGACTGTCTCGTGAAACTCACAGAGACAAAAGTCAGTCGCACTGTCAGCCACGGAGGCGGAGTACGTTGCCGCGAGCCAAACCACAAAAGAAATAGCGTGGATGAAGAACCTAGTCAAAAGCTTGCTTGATACCAAGGAGGTCCACACAACAATGTACCTGGACATTCAGAGTGCAATCAGATTAATCAAAAATCCTATATTCCACAAACGAAGAAAGCACATCGAAGTACGCTACCATCACATCCGGGAGCAGTACGAGAAGAACGAATTCCTTTTGGAATATACACCGTCAAGAGAACAACATGCCGACATCTTGACCAAAGCGCTGCCTCGAGATACGTTCAAATATCATCGGGCAGCAATAGGAGTTTACGAGAACCCTCTGCCGGAAAAATAAAGGGCGGCAAAGCCGAAGTGGGAGTGTTGGGGATATCGCCTTTACCTTATAAGGTTTTGTTTTCCCGTAGCCAAGAGGGCTGGTAGCTGTGGTCACGCTCTCGCTTGTTTTGCCACTTCCTGTTTGGTGTTGCGGACACACACAATTCAAGTTATTCCATGTATCACACGTTTTCATATAATAAATACTATTCGAATATATCTCACGAATCCCGAGTGAAAATTACTTGTGCTGAATAAACCTAACAAATCTCTATATCTGCTCTCGAGCATCAGACCGAGTCAACGCTTTCGGAACGATGCGCGTCAGACGCAGTCGCTCCGAATTATTTGTAATTATTTAAAAGTGAATAGTTATTGCTTGGTGTGTTCGATTTTAACGTGGCTTAATGGAGAATATTCCTGAAGGTATGTAGAATTCGAATATCAATTATTCTTTTATTGATTTTTGTTCAATTCTTACTACAAATAACGTGAAATATCAACTCTTCAAAAAATTTAATTTCCAATCGTGCGGGTCGCAATATCGAGCCACCTTTTTACCCATTTTTACCACTTTGGTTTAAAATGTAATACACAGTTTAGACTGTTTTTCATCGAATATTCCAAAAAACAGCTGCTTTGCAATGCTTACTTTTTTTATAACCACCTTTATTTCGAGCGATACGCTCGGGCACACAGTGGGGCAGTTGACACAGAGCGAAGCGCGCAGTGGGGCAGTTGAAACCCGACCCCTACCGGGTGCGTGTCTGCATTTCAAATTAACGGACTCAAATAGTTTTGTGTTTTGTATTGTACCTTTTTACATCCGGACGTGTATGCCCGGTCTTCATGGATTGCACTTTGGAAATTAGTACTTGTAACCTGACTTAAATTTTATATGATTATAGTATTATTTTGTTTTACACTATTCCAAAAAATTAAAGGAACACCACATTTCTTCAATTTTTTAGCGTGTTTCAAGCGCTGTGTCTTTGTGAAAAATGGTTATACCAAAATGAAAAAAAAAACATTTTGTAGCTTAAAGTTTCTAGTTTCGAGACTTTTTGACAAAACATCCTTGTGAGGTATGGTTATCGCGCAATCATAAGACTTTATCGCGCCAGGAAAAATGTTTCCACATCTTTTTGTTTGTTTTTTTCTTCAAGGATCCGCGGCCCGGGTTTTTTTTTAAGTTGAATGAATGCATAGATCAGTTTGCTTGTTTGTTCAGCTCCAATTTTATTTTTTTTTATCTCTCTACGTCAATTTTTTGGTGAGATATCCGACTTTAAATGAAAAAAGATCCTTTTGCCTTTGATCATCGATATCTCAGCAACCAATGATCGCGCGGGGAATAAAAGAGCTGCTTTGAATACTTGAATATATTTCCTACAAGAGCATTTCGTTGATTTCTGAAAAAAAAAATGTTTCACCCTTAACAGTAATTTGAAAAAAAGTACATAATAATGACTTTTCGTGGTTTTTCAGTAAATCTGCCATCACTTGACAAATATTGATAGAAAGACTATTGTTGCCAGGTTATTTTTCAGCTTAATGTACCCCCAATAGCCTTGAAAATTTTCCAATTGAACCATCGAACCGTTTTTCCGGACGGAGTGATCAAAGTTTTACAAAACAATTAAAGGAACAAGTATTGTTCCTAAACATCGTGTAATGATCATCAAAATGAAGGGGCCATTTTTTTTCGACTTTTTCACAACTTTGCTCTAGTTACTTGCTAAATTTCAGAATAAAAAAATCGAAAAATTAAAAAATTAAAATTTCGATTTTTTTTTGTAGAAAATTTGTGAAACATTTCAGAAAACTATACTGACTCATTTTTTACATGATTCGGCCTTTGTGTACCATAATTTCACTCATCTGTAATTGTATCATTCAAAAGTTGATACCCCTAAGTTGTATTCACTACTCTATCTGAGAACATTTATGCGATTTTTTCGGCGAAGGTATTAGGGTTACGAAAAACAGTTTTTTTGACAACTGATCTTTTTTTGGAAGAAAAAAACTGATTAACAGTTTTTTGTGAAACTAATCTTTTTTTGGAAGGAAAAAACGAATCAACAGTTTTTGTAAACTTTAACTTTTTTGAATTTTTGATCATGCTTAAATTTGAAAACAACTGTTTTATGTACGCCCAGTAACCGTCGCAGAAAATATCGAGGATTAATCGCATAAATGTTCTCAGATCGACCAGTGAATACGGCTTGAGGGTATCAACCTTGAATGAATGCACTTAAAGATGAGTGAAATTATGGTGCGCAAAGGCCGAATCGTGTAAAGAATCAGTCAGTATTGTTTCCTAAAATGTGAATTTTTTTTACCGTCGAAATTTGGTTTTCGTATTCGATATTAGAAACCTTGGAAACCCTCATAAATGGATTCTCGGACGAAACTGAGAAGTTTTTTTGTTAAATGTCGGCTATTTTGGATCGGCCACTTCGAGTTCCAAAATATGGATGTTGGATTCGTCATTGGTATTGTCGAAAACTTCTATACACGGATTTTTAATTAAATCTGACAAGTTTTTTGCCCAAATGTCGGCCATTTCGAATCCGCCATTTTGTGTTTCTGCATTTGCATTTCGGATTCGTCATTAGCAACCTTGGAAACCCTCATGAATGGATTTTCGGACAATTTCGGACAATTTCGAGTTCAAAAATTTGGATTTCGAATTCGTCATTGGTATTGTAGAAAACCCCTGCATACTGATTTTTATTCAAATCTGACAAGTTTTTTGCAAAAATGTCGGACATATTGTATCCGCCATTTTGAGTTTCTGAGTTTGCATTTCGGAATCGTCATCAGCAGCTTCGAAAATCCTTATATACGGATTTTGCTTCGAATCTGACGTCTCTTTGATATTTTGTCACAATTCTCGAGACTTTGAAACACTGTGCGACGCGTCAGCGCGCGTGTTTCTTCTTTGATGTCCAAAATACAAGCATAACAATTAAGATCGAGTTTCATCAAGTCCGGCGATACGTTCTGCCTTCGCTTTTTTCGCACGACTCAATTGTTGTTGTTTACCTTCTCGCGAATCTCCCGAGGAACAGTCGATAATTAACGAGACCAAACAAGCTCGCTCCGACAGCCTATAGTCCAAGAGCCAGAGCCAAAAAAGTAGGTTCATAATGCAGTTTTTTACACATCCGATTTTCTTGTTGGAATATGTTCGGGGGTGTCCGCTGACATGAGTGTAAATGTAAGTTGGCGCGACGGGGGGGGGGGGGGGGGGGAGCTTCAGCCACCATCTTGGAAAACACGTTTTATCGAATATCGTGTGAACCGTGGACAAAAACAGTCGGTATTATTTCGTAGATAACATTATCTACAACTTTTATTCGAAACTTATTTCTGTATAGTGCATACGTTTTTATTTATAGCGCGTCAAACTTTTTGCAACATGGTTATTGTTACCGTTAATGGTCGATGAAACGTTAAAAATGGTAGTGACCAAATGTATAGAACATAGAATTTCCAATAAACATAATTTAAAGTTTTTTTTCCATAAAATTGATACTTTAAGAGTTATAACGTTGTAAAAGCCGAGTTGACGCATAATAGCCACGAGATTATAACGCTGTATACTAAATCATGTGCCTATATATGTTCTATCGTATGGAGTAGCTATCGCTCTTAACTTTCCAATAGTATTCAAGTATCATTCCTAACGGCTTCGGTCCCCTTGTAAATAAGGCAAATGTTCAGAAGATACGATTTAGTTATCATTGTGGGCGAGAACGTTGATCTTCTTAGAGTACTAACCGGATTGACGAATGGATATGATAACATTTTCTTCCGTAAGCCTGGAAAAGGACGCACTCCTGAAACCAGGGTTGCGAAATTTGTAATGAAAATTTAATGCATTATTCATTACTTTTTTAATGGGCAATGAAAAAATATTTCATTACCCATTACATTGGATTTTGTAATGTAAAAAATTCCATTACCCATTACATTGGATTTTGTAATGTAAAGAAATTCCATTACCCATTACCTTACATTTTGTAATGTAAAAAATTTCCATTTCTCATTACATTGCATTTTGTAATGTAAAAAATTCCATTACTCATTACAATGTAATGAGTAATGGAATTTTTTTTTTGCACATCTATAGCGGATGCTACAAAACTCATCGAAATAATTTTGAAGGACCTTATCAGAGACCCGCAACCTAAACCTGCAGAGACAAAACATTTCGGTTGCTATAAAAATAAAGAAATGAAAAAATATGTAACGAAGAATTTTCGTTGCACTCGAAGGATGCAGCAAACTCGGACACCATTCACAATCACCGCGCCGCTTTTGCGTCTCCAGCGTTACGCCGATTTCGAGGCAGAAACGAGAAAATAAATAAGCGCGAAGGCGTGCGCGGTTGTATCGTGGATTTGGCAATTCGTCGTACGTACCAGAGAGTGTGGCCCGTCGTATACGTCTTATCGCCCGATAGTTGGAAACTTTGAACCAGCAACGCGTTGCTGATCGGCCAATTTCAATTATCTTTACATTTGCATCGTTGGAATTGAACGAAAATTCATTCTTTGTTTGTATGCACGAGCTCAATTTGCAACGAGAGAGCCTTCGGATGATGATAAAAAAAAGAGAGAAGAGAAAAGAAAAAAAGAAAAAAGAGAGAAAAAGATAAAAATATATCGTTTCATTCCAACGATCAACGGGTTGCCGCATTTGGCAAATTTGCAAACGTAACGTATTTTTGCGCGGCATAGACGAGTTACGAGACTGATCCTCGCGTTCCATTCACAAACGAATATCGACGGGAGAAAAGTGTTTTGTTTCATCGCGAGAAGGTAGACTCTCTCTCGATAGAGAAGGCGTGTACGGAACAATGTATGCGTGATACGCGCTATCTTTGGTGTTATCGCGTTCCGCAAACTCTTCGGTGCAATACTCGAAAATAGAGACGCGCTCGAGGAGCCTCCGACCGATGCTTCCTTTCAAGGCAGATGTCCATATTTCGAATGTTGAATTGTTGCTTTCAAGACATAAGGATGGCCAGCGTCATATCTATCTTTTCAGATGCAATTTGGTTAACGCGATGAAAATAGGGCTCGCCAAGCTCTGAAACAAGGCTCACATTTTTTTATTCAGGCTGAGCACCAGCCTGATTTCAGGCCTAGCTGAACCCCTGAATGATAACGCGGTTTCAGGCTGTTGCTCACAGGCTTGACCAAAGGCTGGTAGAAAAGCCTGTACTAAGCCTGAAACGACGAAACAACAAGGTTCAAAACGAGCCTTAATGAAGCCTTCACGAGCATTTATGACCAGGCTTATCCCAAACTCTTCTCGAGGCTATATGAGGCCTGTTTTTTAGTTTTCTATATTCTACATTGGGATAAATTTAATAAATTTGTAAAGAATTCATTTTATTTATTATATATATTTCTTATTCATTATATTATTTGTTATAAAATATATATAAAATGTTTTAAACACAATACTTTATTTTATTTATTGTTTATGGGACACGTAATACACAGAGTGTACGCAAACCCCAGAGAGTGAGTATATATGAAATGTGTATGTGACGAGAAAAATACTTTTTTGTGTACCTCATAAATATCGATAAGAGAATATGTTTAAATGTTCTGAGCTGCCTCCTTTGCTTTCGTTTTTCGTGCCTTCGCACCCGACAAATTTAGTGCTAATTTTTTTTTCATAAAAGTACAGAAAAAATATTATTTAAAATTTATTTTATTTTATCACAACCTGAAACAAGCCTGCATCCAGCCTTTATTTTTAGCCTTAAAATTCACTGGCTGAATAAAGCTTGAAATAACCCTGAGTTTAGGCTAAGCAGCCAGTCTTGCTTCCAGTCTGCTCCCAACGATGCAATGAAACCTGGCCCAGGTCTGTCTCACTCAGGCTCGATGAAACAAGGCTCACACAAGTTTGTTTCCATCGTCAGCCTTTTGATTCCCTACCTGGGGAGTTGGTCGATTGACGATATCAATCGAAAAAGTGAGGCAAGATGAATCCTTCGGAAGGACGATGACGCCGGGGCATCGCGGACGGCGTTCATCGCTGCTCACGATACGGATCCGAAAAAGGAAAAGACCGATCGTCGAGACGAGTCTGATGATCACGGCCAACTCGTTTTCGCCCATTTATTGCATGTATGAAAAATCGTTCGTCTCGAGGATGACATCTACGGCGACAACGCGTTCGAGCATTTCGGTTGAATTTATATTTTATCATTGTTGTTCTTCAAGTATAGGGATATATATTTTCGTTTGGTGTATCGAAGGAGGCTTGAAATAATAATATTCGTTTGGCGGAATGCAGAGGACTACTCGACGGAGGAATCGAGCGTGCGGAGCAAGCTCGATCGCATCTCTCGACCCTTCCGACAAACATGCCGCCGCAAAGAGCCTCGTGGGAAGCAGCAGCAACAGCAGCAACAGCAGCAACAGCAGCAACAGCAGCAACAGCAGCAACAGCAGCAACAGCAGCAACAGCAGCAACAGCAGCAACAGCAGCAACAGCAGCAACAGCAGCAACAGCAGCAGTAGTAGAGCCACCCTCGATGCTCGGCAAGACCTTGTTTTCCCCCAAAAACACCGATTCCAAATCGTCCGATGAAAGCGATTTATTGCCTGCCAGAAAAACCAAGATAGCGCGTTATTACAGGCGTTATCCGTACAAATGTAAACAGTACGAGTTGTGGCGTTACTCTCTTTTCGTCGAGCACGCACAAAAAGTCTGCCCGTTTTCTCGTTCTTGGGCGCCAGCCTCGAGGTGGAGGACCTCGAGACAAAATTTATTTTACGAGAGAAACGAGGGGAACCTTAATTTTTCCCGGTAGCATCAAACACCGTTCGGTAGAGGGGCGAAGGCCGAAGCGCAGCGCAAAATAAAAAAACACTGGCGATCTCACGAGTCACAAAATTTATTATCTCTTCTCCTCTCGACAATCCTTCACTTTACTCTCGTCAAAAGTTTATCTCCGTCGTGTACAACGTATATCCCCGCCGCGACAAACTATGGCATCCGCGCCTTAATAATCGACGGAGATCGAACACACATTGAGACGGCACAACTAAGTCTACGGACTCAAACCTGCGTAAAAAAAAAGAAATGTGAATCCCTCTCGGCGACTCCCAATAATAAAAGAAGGACAAGGTGACGCGAATGATTTTAACGGTTTTTCTCTTCCTGGTTGCGTCGACGCCCCGCCATAATGATATCACTCTAAGTCGGACAGTTCCTCGACACACAATAATTCAACTTCTACTCACAGGGCCCAATTTCAAAATTCTCAAGAGAGCGAGACGACAGCCCTACCGGCGTTTTCCTCAGAACGAGCCTTCGAATTTCCCAGGTCTCGTCCGTTCATTGTTAGCGGCGGCGTCGCTTTTCCAGTGGGTGGCTGCGGCAACGACTCGGGAAGCGTCTATCCTCGTCCAACGCTGATATTAGAGTCCTTCTCTCTTCTTCGAAATCGCGTCACGTGAACGCGAGCCCTGGCCTCCCACCCCTTCCGATATCATTTATTCGGCGCGATCGACGACAGAGCGCTCTAGATATTCGATTCGGAGCGAGATTCGAACCTTCGCTCGATGGTCGCCTACGATCGCCTGTATTTCCGTGCAAGATGAAGGTGCACTCGGCCGATGTATAGCAATCGGGTGGAGCCTTGATAGAGGACATTTTTCCCTCGCAGCTGCGAGACGACCTGAACCTCGCGCGCTTTTATAGGGGAAGCCTCCCCCTTGCAATTATAGGGGAGCCACGCCAACGTAACGGACGAGAATAGGTGAGGCGCCTCATGCAGGACCGCTGACGACCGACCTCGACGGCTTCGGCGATAAGAAACGTTGGGCCGAGGTGAGCTGACTCTAGCCGAAGTCGTCTGAGGAATGACTTTCCTCGCAAACCTCGGCGTTACCGATGCTTGGGCCGCGATGAATTCATGCAACGTTACCCGGTAAGAGGCTGTCTCTCGCTCGCATTAACATGTCATATTATAAATGTGAATTAGAACCGACCAAATATAATTTAAGCCCTGTTGGATCGCTCGAGAGAGATTCTGGACGACGAGAGGCGCCTCTTCTGCCGAACCATGCCTACAAAAATCGCGCGAGCATCGAGGAAATTTGTGAGGCGAAAATACGCCGTCACAGAGTATATAAGCGTACTCGATCGGGGCTCGAAGAAAATTGAAAAGAAAAAAAGATACACTGCTGACGGGGCTGTCAAAGACCAAAGATTCGCGTAATCGCAACTCGTCAATCCCGAGTCAAAACTTTTAGCCTCCTCTGAACCCTCGCAGGACCCATTTCTTTTGTAATACATAAGCCGCCAGCTTCCGTTGAACCTACCAAACCCCATTTTTCGAGTTCAGTGCCATGAAGAGACCTCCTCTTGGTCCAGGGTAGCCTGTGTTAGACCTCCCAAACCTTCTTTCGACCTCCAGTTTCAGTGAAACGTGCAGAACACAGGCCTCCTTAACCTGCTTTCGATCTCAAACCGTTGCCTCGACCCCACCTAACCTGCTTTCGGCCCAAATTCGATATTTCCTCCATCGTCACTCCATTGTGGCCTGATCGGTAACCCTTTCAATGACGAAAAAAATACCTTTTCCATGATTATCGCCCGAATAACAGTACAGGTAAATATGCATTATCAGATGATAAATAAATACTACACAATTAATAAAAATACATCGTCACCTTATCAAATTATTAGTGCAATGTCAATATACAAAAACAATAAAATTTGCTGAATATCGATTTATTATTATTTTATAGGCTATTCATAAAAGAATGCTCGTATATACAGTCTTACTCCAATTCTATCGGATTAATGGGTGTCGCGAATTTTCCTGTCAGAAAAAATCTCACAGGAAAATTCTTTAAAAATGCCAGGCTATCCAGTATCCACGTACGCAGCAAGAAATATCGACTGGTGTATCCAAACTTTTAAGCGACGTTGTATACTATATATATATATATATATATATATATATATATATATATATATATTATACTTGAAATATGTGGTTGCGTTAATATATTCGAATATACACTACCAGTCGAAAGTATTCGGACACTTCAGATAATTGCAAAATTATGGTAGAATAATTATTATTTTACGAAAATACTATAAAGCTCTGTATAATTAATTAATTATATAGACTTTTCCAGTATCTTCGCAAAATAATAAATGAAATAAATTATATGACTCTCATTTGGCAATTATCCAGCGCTCAAAGGTTTTGCGATTATGTGGAGTGTCCGAAAACTTTTGGCTGGCAGTGTAGACCTAAATAACATATAATGTTGATAGGTATATGAAGCGTTAGGGTGTTAATTATAGTCTATTTCATGTTCTAAAAGATTGTCGGTTTGGAATTCAACCTCATTCGATTTTTTGTTTACTTTTTCCTTTTGTTTTTGTTCTTTTTGTTCTTTATTGGTTCATTCAATAATGAGTCCATCAATGGCGATGGCCGATTTCAAATAAAATGTTTGATATATTTTTATTTTCATTTTTAGCACGTCGAAAATTTAAAAAATATTTCCACGTGTATGTATGAAGCATATTTTTATTTCTTTCCGCTAAATATTATGATATTAACTAACCGCGTCTATTTCATTCTTTTTTATTTGAATTAACTAGATTTTTTATAGAACCAAATTATTCCTATTGCATTCCATTATTAAAATAATTTATTTCAAATATGTTTATTTATTCAAATCAATGAATTTAATATCGTCCAATAACTAAATATTTTGTTTGATCCTAATAAATCTTTGATTCGGTTTCATCTGTTCAACATCTTCATCTGTTAAACAAAACAATTTAGTTAAATTCACTGAATGGATCTAGTTAATTTTTAAAAATTTACATTAAATAGAATTTTCGTGGAGGCAACCATTTTTCTTTTTGATCGAACTAATGGTCTATCTTTATTGCAACAGTCATATCAAAGGAGCGTGGGGATAGGAAAGGTGGAGAGAGAGGAATTATACATATAAACATATTTATATAGGTTATATTTGAAAAAGCTATAGCATGTTATGTAGCAACTTTCCGATTATCACAATGATATTAACTAATTGATATAGTTTATGTGATACAACAGATAGTTATAGGTATTCGTTTGGTCTCTTATGCCATATCAGCGACCAAAATGTAATAAGCACTCGGTAGCATAGGGGCAGCGTGCGTAGCTATGAGTAGGTAGGTACTAGGTTCGATTCGCATATAGGGCAAATATTTACTTCGAAAAAAATCATTTCTAAAGGCCAGGGAATGACGAATTACGATGAAAAATCGTTGTGGTAAAGCTCTCAATTAAGTGATTCATTTTATTTTCGATTTGTGAAATATTTGATGCATATAGTACTTAGCTTTACAGTGTAAATTGTAAGCAAATAAAGATTCATTTGAATCTCATCTTTATTGGCATTTATTTGACTTTGAAACAAACATGATCGTAGTAGGCTGTGAGACAAGGAAGAAACCTATTTTATTTCAATAGATCCTATACAAATTATTTTTTTTGTTTAGCAGTGTACAGTAGGCCGAAGGGGGGGGGGCTGCAGTAGGTTCTGCGGGAGCGCTCGAAGTAGGCCCACCTGAGGTTCCGTAGGTTCAGTTGTGGTCCTCACTGGCCTCCTCTAGTCAAAATGTCCAGTTTCTGCCATGCCGGAGGTTCATTAGAGGCCCTAACGCATGGTATTTCGAAACGGTGTACCCTCCGTTAGATACCCGATAATCCGCTATCGCCGATTTCTGCTCGGGAAAGGAAGCCGTCATTTTTCGGGTTGAAAATTTTGACTCGGTATGTTTAATTGCAGAACACACAAATGGCTACGACTACGGCGTCGATCATCACCTCTGTACACCGATTCGCGTCCGTGGAGGGGGGGGGGGGGGGTGCGAATAAGGTGCCTACCAGGAGCCTTATTCGTTTTTGCAAACGTCGCCTAGTATCGCCCATAAGCTACTCACTCGCGTGTGCGCTTTATCGGGCGTGAGAAATAATCGCGATCGATCGTGAACCCTCGCGTGATTTTCTTACTCCACGAGTATCCTCGTCGCATCCGTGCGATATCGCCGTGCTCCAGATAAAATAAACCAATGCTTTGGATGAACAAAACATATGTAGAAGAATCTTTGCGTGTATACGTTGTGATTTTGTAGGATAATATAAACGAAGAACGGAGAACGGAAGAGAGCATCATCGACGACAAGAAATCTGCGAGAAACCAACGCTGAAGCCACGCCCGGAACCAAAGGCGTCGGAAACGAAGCACACCTTCGGGATATCGTTACTACGCGAGATGTCAAACAATGCTGTGAAAAAAAAAACGAAAAAAATAAATAAATCAAGAAGGACGACGTTTGGACGATCGATCCAGCCAACGATACACGTACTTTTCGCGCCCGCCAAGGATCTACCGCAGTAACGTCCGTTTCGTTCGCCGAACGTAACGTAGTCTTTGGTACATCCGACGCTATTTTCCACGTCAAAATCGAGAATGACCACTTCCAATTGGCAAGAATCGGGGGCCTTGTAGAATCTGCGAAAAAAAATGTTGAATCGTCGAAAAGGCATCGAGAAACAGTTTAAGGAAAAAAGGCGGTTTCGCGGCGTACCTGAAGCACTTGCTGAGATTGTCGGGATACTCGTTGGGATAGCCGGGCGAAGAGATAATCCCCTCGCTGACGTTAACGTCCTCGCACTCGATCGTGGACGGAATTTTCAAACGAGTCGAAGGAAGAATTGGCGAATGGTTCGTTGCCGGAAGTGGTCCGTGGTCCCGATATTCCGCTCCAACGAGCAGCCCCCCCTCGTTGATCCAGTCGTTGGGTCGATAGCCGGGATAATCGGGTGCCAACGGGTTCGTCCGAGCGCACCTGGCATTTCGGAGATAAGCCTCCTTCGCCGCGATTGTCCAATCGATGAAACTCAACGTCTGGCAAGTTAGAAGGGGTGAAAATAGATTGCCGCCACGGCCACCGCCGCCGCTGCCGCTCATTTCATTCCACGCTTGACCTTCCGGCGTAATGGCGAAATTCCAAAGAGCCGGAGTTTCGATGAAGCCGATATTCGGTTTCGAATAGCCGTAGCCAGAATTTCTCTTGGGCCTCGGAGAAGCGTCGCTCCCACCGATGGTGCCGAGTGTTACATTCGTGTCGCCGTTTGTCCACTTTCCGACGTCCTTCTTGCTTCTCGATATCGAATAAGGAGGATAACCGTTGGAGCAAGATTCCTGAAAGACCTCTATCGAGAAACCGTTAAACTTGCTCCTCGGATATCCGGTGTAGAGAACGGGGAGTATTTTCGGAAAAGCCGATGTTACGATCGACGTTACACTCAAGCCCCTTTTGCAACCGCAGAAGCGACGACCGTCAATTTCCACGTACCCGTTGCTGCACGAATAATCCTCCGTGCCGTGATTGAAAAATTTAAAATTGAAGCGCATCCGACAAATGTCGAGAGAATAGGGAATTATCGAGTAAACGCACTCGTAAGCCTCGCCGTTATAGCCGACCGATGGAAATCCCGGACTGGTGAGGACAAATCTCAAGCCCGAAAAGTAACTGTTGCAACAGAGTTTAGTGATCTTTCCAGCATTTGGATTGAGATAAGCAGGGAGTCGCGGTGACGGCGGCGAGTGGGGTGCCTGATAAACATTGGAAGCTTTTGGTGGAATAAAATAAAGGCTGGATAGCCAAGGTTTGCTTCCGTCTTGGCGATTCGGCGGCACTCCGTAATTCGTTGCCGGATAATAAGCCACGCCGAATTTACCATCGCTGTCCCCATAATCGATCGATGGTGGAGGTTTCGTTTGTCGATAATTGGCCGTTACTTCGAGATTTGGTAGATTATTTTTTGGGCCACAGTCGAGGCCACCGTCGAGGCTACCACCGAGCTGCTCGTCGATAGCCGGAATTTCGCCGGAATACGGTGGTTGATCGACCGCCACGCCGTAACAACACCCACCACCGACAAGCCCGATAGGAGCGCGGAGGGAGGCCAACTTTTTATCAGAATCGGGTCTCGATGCTTCCCTAAAAACAGCGTTACGTCGGGATGGCGGGAACATTGAGCTCGGCGGAGGAGTGACCCCCGCGTTGTCGGGATAGATACGCTCGGGCGTCGAAGCGATCGGCGTTGATTTGACCGTCCTCTCGAAAGCCGGTACGAACAGATAAGACGATATTGTCGAATCATTGACAGTTGGAATTTCCACTTTGGTCGGGTCGCCGAAAAATTTGCTTCGCTCGACTTTCCCCGGCGCCGACGACGATGGTCCCCTCGCGAGCCGATTATTTTCCACAGCCGTCGCCAAATCGATATTCCGAATGTTCCCCCTGTTCGCCAGGCTTTTCGTCTTTTCTCTGGTCAAACAAAACTAGTTAGGCTCGATTAATCGAACGATCGAGAATCAGCATTCGACGAGAGTACTTACGCTCTTTCTTTTTCATTAATTTGCCCGGGCGTGCAGGGAAGCGCGGTCACTGTGATTTTGAAACGGCGTCGCGAGTGAGCGGCTCTGGCCTCGTGGCCACCGTGGAACCGCGCAACGAGACCATTCTCTCCGCTCCTATATGTACGAATACCGGCGACCCTGCCGCACAACAAGTCCCCGCCGCCTTCTCCGATCTCGACGTAATCCTCGAGGCAATTTTCCGACGGTGGCAACGAAAAATCCAAAAATTCCAAATTCAACGTTTGGTCGCATCGAGCCAGAGGACTCCCGCGCAGCCTGTACACGCAGCTTTGTTTTTCCGGATACGCTTCCGGATAATTTGGGCTGGTCACGATGTATCGATATCCCGAATAATCACCGCCACATTCTTTCGAATTTTCGACAATGCCAACGTAATCCTTTTCCACGGCGGCACTTTGCGAAGCAACGTCGAATGTGAAGAAAATTATCAAAAGACGCCTAGCGCATCTCGATGACATCTGACGATTCTTCGTCATCCTCTCGCTGCTTTCTTTGCCCGTTGCAACGTGAACGACGAAAAAAATGAGACTGGATCGTCGTTGGTACGAACCGATCCTCTTATGACGTTCGTTCGAGCCCGACAAATATTTTCAAGTTTCGCTCTCGAGAGAAAGAGAGAGAGAGAGAGACGAAAAAACGGGCCAAGACGGCATTGTTTGAAGAATTACGAAAGCCGAGTAGGGAGAGAGAGAGAGAGAGAGAGAGAGAGAGAGAGAGAGAGAAAGAGACCGAGGCGTGCCGCAGGATGTGTATAGAAATCAAGCGTTTCGAGAAAAAATCCAACGACAGACAAAAAGCCGCGTATTTTTGCTCGTTCTCGTACAGGCGCGCGCGACGCAACGGTAGATTCCGAGATAACGAAAGGGGAGATAAGGAAAAAGTGAGGATCGCACGCGAGTGGGGCATCCATTTCGATATGACAAATATTTATTCGTACTGAAAACAAACAAAAATCTTTCATTCATCGGCCGATTGTTCGAAAGGACGACTAACAATACTGACACACGTAACGTGGTACGCGACAAGCGAGATGGCCGTTATTCGAGGCTACCGTGCTTTTCGTAATGGACGAAACGAGAAATGCACGCAACTTCCGGCCCCCCGAGGATATGTAGCGAAGCAAGAGAGCGAGAGGCCTTTCCACGAATTTGCTTTCGAAACGCCTCGACGCTTTACGAGGCAACCCGCTCGTTTGTTATTTCAATTGGGTTTTTTTCTTTCTCTTCTTTTCTTGACGGAATGAGCTCGAGCAAGCAAGTTCGCCGAGTGCGTTGTAGGCCGCGGTGGCGAGTACGAGCCTGGAATACCAAATATACCCGTTTTCCAAATTTCCCGCCTTGCCTTCGAAAAAGTTCTCACTGAGAATCGATAAAGCCGAAAAATTAACATCAGGCATGGACTCAGAGCTTCGACGAGAGGTCTCTTCGATTCAACTGTGCGTAAATAATGCCCGATGGTTTGTCAACGGGTAGGTAAACTTCCTTGTTCTCGCCTTCGACGAGTTTCGGAAAGTTGCTCAGATCGAGATCGAAGTAATGCTTGTTGGGCATTCTCATTTCGATGCTCGATATTTGTTCGACCTTGTCGAGGACCGACTTTTCCGTGAGATAGAGAGTATTCTGTACGCTCGGTGAGTAAATGCCCATCGAGGGTGGACCCGCGAAATTTCGCAATATGCAATCCTTGACCGTTCGCCATACCTCGTCAAAGTCGACACCGGACGCCGTCGAAAAGTCCCAAGACGCACTCACGACCGTGCTAAATATACGATCGTTCGCGTCCGGTAAGGTTCGGTACTCGTCCTGGACAAAATCGGTGAACGAGCTCTGCGTTGTCTTCAGAACCCGAAGATCCTTCAAGCCGCCGCGAATTTTTGGTGATTCTGCGCGGAATAAAATAGTTGGTAGTATTAAAGTAAGGATTGACGGGCGATAGCGTGAGCGAGAGCGAGAGCGAGAGAGAGAGAGAGATATGAGAAATTATCCTCCTCACCGTTTCTAATCTGACCAACTTGGCAGTGTCTCATGGCGGTAGGTGTGAAAACAAAGGCGTGATTGTGCGGTACACCGTCGACGAGATGCCTCGCCCACGGATATTCCGTCACGTTCACGTGAACCTCCTCGACGTGGCTGTACGTGTAGAGAAAGTGGGCGCAAAGAAGAATACCGAATTCTTCCGGTGATTTGACTCCAAACTTTTTCGCCAACAGATAAACCGTGTTTTTCTGGCTGTCGGTTGCTATCACGTCCCTATTGTTACCCTCGAAGTAATCCTTTTGCGTCCCGAGACGGAGATGCGTGTCGACCTCGTATTCCCGTATCTCGTGACGGAACGCGTCCTCCCGGCGAACGTGAAGCAGCTTTACGTGATTCTTGCCGTAACCGTACGCACCGAGCTCGTACTCGTTTCTTTCGTTTAAATCAATTCGTCAAGTTAGTTACTACGGGGAACGGACAAAGTCAGAGCAGGAAGAAAGGATATTCGCTATTCAGCAGGATATCGCACCTTGAGTCGTCGTGCGTCGTGGCACTGGGATGTGGTACGATACCGTCCCAGCGCTCCTTGCACCCTTCGGCCTTCTTTTCCGTCCTCGCGAGAATAATCTCCGTATCGGCGATGCCTTCTCCCGTCCCTCTTACACGAACACCTCGGACGAAACTCGCCGCCCTCGCTCCTTGCGGACAACTTTTGCCCATTATGGACAAGGAATTCTCGCCAAGCGATCCGAGTTTGCTCATTCTTCTTTTTCTTTTTCTTCTTCTTCTTCTTCTTCTTCTTCTTCTCCTTCTCGTTCTGAAATCAAAAGGCTTGATTTTGTTTGTCGTCTCCGCGGGGGAAAGGCTGCCCAACTAGACGGCCCAACCGCGTACTAACCAAATTTCTAATTCGATGACAGATCAACGAAAGAAATGACTTTTCCACGGTCAAATAATATCCGGATCCAACGACTCTTGATTCGAAGCGTATTATCGAATATACTCGGACATTTCTCGTTACATCTCTTTTATATAACAACGTTGAGCCGGGTTATCGCTCCTCGCTCAAATTTAAAAAACGTCTCGCCCCGCGTGCCTTTCGTCACGTGGCTTTCCCTTTCTCCGATCGATGAAACGCTCGATGGCGCGTACAACACGCCCGATAAGTGTTTGCAGACACCCGGGTCGCGACCTCGCCGCGACAACCAAAACGAATACGACGCGACGACACGATCCTTCTTCGGAACGCCGATCCGTGATAACACAAAAATTTCATGTCCTTTTCTTCCTCGCTAACGTGCTGGATAAATCATTAGTCGCCCGCGATTATTTCGATTTTGCAGCAGCCACGTGCCGCGCGAGTAGACCACTCGATCGTTCTTGTCGCTCGAAATGTTTTATGGGCGATGACCGCGACGATACCTCCTTCTGCTTCTTCTTCTTCTTTTTCTTTTTCTTTCGCTTTTGCGCCGCGTTTCGTCTGGCGTATCTCGTCGCGTCGATATCTCAATACGGTGAAAAATTCGTCCCGTTCGGACGCGTGTATAAATTATATAAAAATCGGATACTATGTATCAGACTTGTAATTAAACATGATCGAGTATAGTAGCGGGGAAAGGGTGCAAAGTTCGCACGCGCCGGCCACGCGCAACCGCGATTCGTTTATTCTATAGTTTCCTCGAAAGCGACGACTACGTTCTCGTTCGAACCGGTAAGAACAGGGCTCCCTTATCACGGCAAACGCGCACCGTACGACGCGTATCTTGTGCACCCAAAATAACTTACAGCCTCTTTTTTTCATCTCGCTCATCGCGCGCATCGATACGTCTCACGGATAGAAAACAAGATATTACGCAACATCTCTATTTTCGCGAAATTTTCAACAACGATAAGGTTTCCTCGAAATGCGAAGAGTCGGCACTCATGCCCCCCGCAGTCAATGTCAACGTCAGCAAAAAATCTCGCACGTTCTGTGTCGTAAATAAAATGGCGCTTGCAATCGTTTCGTAATTTCCCGAGAAAAGATAGATGAAGCCGGGGAGGGGGCCATCGATGTTTCCAGCCAATCTATGCAAATTTCATCGAGTGACGCGCGCACGACATAACATGAAAAAAAAAAAAAAAAAAAAAAAAAAAAAAACGAGAACAAAAAAACGAAAAATATCATTATCGGAAGAAGCGACTCGACGCGTCAATCGCCTTTCGTCCGTAGCCAAGATTTTTCCTTTCTTTGCGTCCAAAATATAAGCCTTCTCAGAGTTACACCTTACGCGAACAACGCCTGTATCTTTTTTCGAAATTTGATTACGTGACTAACTTGCGACACGTATCCTTAACCCCCTGACTGGTCACACCTCGTAGCTGTAACGCGCACGGCGCATGTGGGCTCGCAATGACCCCAGCCGCATATCAAAATGACTGCCACGTCTAACCATATCATTTACCATATAAAAGGTACACGGTATTTTATTTCAAATCAAAAGTTAAAATGGTGGAAACAAATCTCCAGCAAGTTGTCGATCCGGAAAAATGCAATCTTTCACCTTCATTCAAAAATTGTACCTCTTGCAGTATTCATTTTTTTCCATACAACTCTAGGGTGATATTCTTCAGATATGATCGTGTGAGGAGGAAATAGCTCGATTGTTCGCGTTCCAAAAAAAGTTTTTATTTGTACATCTGGAGGGCCTCTATTTTGGAATAAAACAAAGAACGACAATTATGATAAATGAGCATTTTATTAACAATTCCGCTTTAAAAAATGGTCGAACATTATAACTTGAGATTATTTCAATACCCCCTACCTCCCCTCTCAACATACAAAAACATTATGTAAGTTTCGCCCGTTGGGCGGGTCTAAATTATGGGCTTTGTCCCTTTGTTTAGCAAAAATGCCGTCGTTTGCAATAAGCCGCTTGGCCGTTTTCCTCGTCCGTATTTTCACCGCCGAAATTTTCTCGACGCTCATCGACGTTTTGAACTGTATATGCCACCTTGAATAAGAGCAATTGTATATATATATATATATATATATATATATATATATATATATATATATGTATGTATGTATGTGTACACACACACACACACACCCACACACATATGAAGAAACGCGGCAGCCTCTTGACGGGACGCAAAAAAAAAAAATCGGCGCCACTGATCGATGCCACTGACGGACTGACGAACACGCCGCGACTCTTTAACAGTAAAATGGGCTTTCAGCGGACATTTTTAAACTTTGAATCGACATAACGCGAAAACACGGCAACTAATTGAACATTTTATGACATTTTACCAATCTAATGTGATTTATACCTTTCGATTTTGTTTTCATCATTTTTCGTTCGGTCTGTTCAATCCTGGGATCTCATAATACTCACCGAGTTTCTTAATAAAATAGCTGAATAGAATAAAGTTGGTTGGTCATGTGATAACCATGAAACATACGCCCTTATACGAGACGTAACCTAAGCACGCTCGTGTATGCAGGGCATTGTCTGGGCATTCCGTCCAAAAATGTGTGCCTTTAAGTGACGCCCTTTTTGCCGCATTCCACCGGGGCGTTAGTGAAGGAGAGGCCTGTTTGCTTATACCGTGTTTACGGAGCATGGCATGCGCGTAGTTGTCGCCTAACCTCGTTCCGTCAAGTTGAGTTCGAAAGTAATTGACATAAACTTTGTACTCATTAACGAATCAAAAAAAAACGAAAACGATTAATTGTTGCGATGCCGAAAAAGTGCATCACTTCGGGATGCAAAAGTCGATATCGGAATAACGCCGTGCATGTGTCATTATGCACGATCAGAAAAAAGATTTATTATTTTGTAATAAATTGGCACATTAGAACATAATTTATCAGAAATTAATCAATTTTTGGTCGTATGGAGACCGTTTTTATGTGATTGTAACTACAGCATTTATTCGGCGTCACTAAATATGTTTTTGTGCATACCGATTTTTCACATCGAAGAAAGGCCATCTTCAAAATAGAACATTTGAATAAATATTTTTTCAAATCAAATAAATACTAATTCCCAATCAGATGTAGCTCACGCATACGCTTACCGTGTAGTTTCTTCCTATGCCAATGTTTTTGGCACAAGTGTCGGTGTTGCATTTCGGAAGTGAGAAACTCGAAAGTGAGGTATAAGTTAAGTGTAAGTAAGAATATAATGTGAGAAAAAAATGACGAACGAAATGACACAATTCCTCGAGAAAAAAAAACCAGCTGGAGGATTATGGAGAATCCTCTTGGATGTTAAGGAAAACTCTATTTGTCGGATATAAAACACCAATTTCTTCTAACTTATATATCCTATTAGATGTTAAGAAAAATTCTTAGTAAATCTTAAACATAAACTTCATTAACTAATTTTCATGGCTGTTAATAAAATCGTAGTAGGCCGACATACGAATAAGAAAACTTATTCGCCGGGGGACAAACTTCTTCGTCCTTAATAAATCTTTTTTCTGAGTGCAAAGTTCCCAATGATCAAGTGTTGCGTGCTGGATGGGTAAAGGCAGCACATGTGTAGGACATATCTATACTTATAATAAAGCTGTAAAGTCTGTCCGTATGTCCTCGCACCACTCAAGACCTACTGAACCGAATGAAACATGGTTTTCTCGGTTGTATAGCTTCAAATTCCACGAAGGTAATGGTATATGTTTCATTCAAATCGAATGAGTGTAAGTTGAGCAATTGATAGCTTGACAACAAAACGTCATCGAGGGACAAGTCCTGACGAGGTGGGCATGGAATCAAACGGTTTTTATATCGCGGATACCACTTATTCCCAATAACTTTCCATTTCAATTCAAGCGAATGCAGTTCTCCGTAAACGTCTGCTTTACGACGACGATTAACAATGTCATGAACGTTAACAGCGAGCGGCTGTTGTCGACCTACAAAGAGCCTGCTTCTCGCATGGTCAGCTCTATGTCGCCTGTTATAGCGAAACGTAGTGCATAATGAAATTTTGTATGATCGATTAAGTTTCAATTTTACATTACTCATTTCAGAAAATAACATTATCCAAAATTCAAAGGTTTCATTTCAGTGCTTTTTTATTTAGTAAAGTTAACATCCATCAATGCGATTTCCATTGAAATTTTTGTAAGTTAATACTCAATCTATCTATACTCATAATAAACATGTAAGGAACAAAAAGTCAGTACATATGAAATACATTTTTTTTTTAAATAACCAAGGTGAATTAACGAAAACTGTAGACCAGGTAGTCAGAATAACTATTTCAACCGGTAATCAAAACCTATATGGAATATATTTTTTTTTCAAATAACCTAGGTGAATTGTCAAAAACCGTAGACCAGGTAGTCAAAAGAACTATTTCACTCGGTGCAGCGCGAGCGAAGTCGCGGGCAAAAGCTAGTTAACAATAAACAAAATATTTAAAAAAAAAACTAAATTATTAATTTTTAAAATTCCTCCCAATTTCAGCATGTTTTTTTTTATTCCAGATTTTCATTTACGCGTTAATTTCTAAAGCACTACTTCCTTTCCATAAAAAAAAAAATAGTAATTAGGTGAAAACCGATGTGTTGGTCTAGTGGTTAGCGTGCTTGCCTCTGAAATCGACACATCGGGAGGTCGCGGGTTCGAATCACCGTCTCGTAGTTTCGGAGAGAAATAAAAACACAGGCGTGACGTAGCTCCAGTTCTACACAGATGTCGCGCACACGGACCGGTACGTGTGTGTGTGTCGGGTGTGTATGGCTGTGCCTGAGAGCTATTTCTCGACGAAACGCGACGAGCTCCGAGGCTGGGAAGCGAACTCGTGACCGGCTGTATTGGTATAGGTTTTCCGCAGTTTCCCTATACCTATGACAGAACATGTCATGGTGAATGCGATACAGAGGGGGAAGTCGGCTGCGGCCGCAAGGTGGGGATCGATTAGGGATGTGTATTGGAGAAAATGGCGGGAAATGTAAAAAGGGGAAATCCCTGTACATGGAAGCTACAAATAGCGAAGCGTTCGTCGTAGCAGATACAATAAAAAAAAATATATATATATAAGTAATTAGGTTGAGCAAAACTTAACTCGGCCCACCGTCTCAAAGACGATGAGTATCATTAACTAATGACTCATCGCTCATATTTTCGGTTTAAGCTTTTAGTGTTTGTGTCCGACTAATTATTCAGGATGTATTAACTTTTAATTACGGACATGTTAATGTAAAGATAATTCGCATGCCCGCATATATCGCACTCTGTCACACATAGTCCTCCAAGATTGCAGCGCTCCACGCTTTTGCAACCAGTTCGGCAAAAAGGGCGTTGGATAGAGAGACAGAGAGAGAACGTTCGTTTATTGCGTGCTCTGGAACGAAAGCCCCCTAAGAGCACCGTGCACAAAGCGAGTATACAATGGCATTAAAATACAAACATGGGTGCACAATTTAACAGTAGAAATACTAAACAGTAGAGACACACTTTGGGATATATGGAAGATATGGGAGTGCCCCACGGTCTTACACACAGGTCTGAAAACTTGTAGCGTGGGGTGAGTGACTCGAATAATGAGGCAAAATGGTAGTTCTCACTTCTGCCACTCAAAGCGCTACTACGTAGAAACAGAGAACAGATTTACATCAAACAACAGGGCTTATAGCCCAGTCACAATGTTCAAATAATTGCCCCGAAATAACAAAAATTCCGTCGTCTCCCTTTCTTGTTTTAACCGTTGGGGGGCGGGGGTCACTGGTAGTCTAAATTCAAAATGACGACCAAATCCTCCATGGGCTTATATCCGTCATTGTGAATTTTATGAAAAATTGTTTTTCTTGAATACCTCGGCCATTTTCAATTTTTGCATATAAATGGTAAGGACTAAACTTGTAGGAAATTCAATTTCCTACATCTTTAGTTATTGCAGTTTTTCTCTACGATCGATATTCTTCGAATTAGGGCAAGTCCAGGGTAGTTGGTCACAGTTTTTTTAAGGGTCCGTCAAAATAAAAGTACAGACGTTTCATAACCTATCTTCATTTATAATTAAACTTTGAACATTCAACTTTAAGATAATTTACGCAATTAAAACAAACTCCTATCAAAACAACCTCAAAATTACTATTTTTAAAAAAATCACGATTGGCTATCTCTCCGGGAGTATCCGCGTGTGATGGCCATAGGAGTAGAGGTTAGATGGCCAATTACCCAGCATGATGCTCTTGGTTTTCTCTTTGGATTTATGTCTAGATTCTAATTTTTTTCCTGGTCACATCTAGAATACATATAATCGAAATCAGTATAATTTTTATGTACCAAAAGTTGGCATATTATCCACCGAAGCCAGTCTTCGATGAGACGAGTTTCATAATAATTTTCTCCGCAACGTTTTTTTTGTCATTGTTCTTATATCGTCTTTCTAAGGACTTCCTAGGTATTCCGTAGTTCCTAGCCAGCCCCCTGACACTGGGTACTATTTCTATGGCAATAAATTACTTGCGTTTTGTCCAGAATGTTTGATTGCGCTGCAGTCCACTTCGTGGCGCTAGTAGTCAACTGCTCGATTTCTTTTACGCATGCGCGTTCCATGCTCGCTATAATAATAACATTTTCGGAGTATTTGAAGTTTTACGGTTGTGTTGTGACTTGTGGATTGCGAATACAATACAATTTTCAGAACATTTTAAATGTCAAAAAATCAATCCGCGATCTGTGAAGTGTATTTTTTGTTTACTATGACATACCTTCTGTATTGTGTGTTGGTTATAATTATCAAACGATGAAGAGCGGCAATTGGTTTAAGATAAATCATACCGATATGCATCGTCCCTGGTTGTACCTCAAGGTACAAATCAAACCCAGAACAGGTGATTTTTTTCACAATTCCCAAGAACCCGCAAAGTAAGAATTTGTGGAAAATAGCTGTGCGGCGAAAGAGCAGCTGTGTGAAAAGTGGAAGAGCAATTTGCGAGAAGCATTTTCAGAAAACCGAAATAATTTGGCAACGCCACTTTCTAAGTCCCGACGGAAAAGTGCTTGGAATAGTGAGTTCGATATTTTTTTTTTTTTGTCGTAACCCGAATTTTTATTTTTTCCTCTTACATTCGAACTATGACAAAAATTTCCGGGGAAATACAAAATCCCTCACTGAAAACAAGGAAGTGTCCCTATTTCCGTGAACCAAGACAAAACAGCTACAGTCCGAAAATGTGTTGACAGAAAATGAAACGGCATAAAAAAAATCGAAATTTCGTACCACGTGAAAAATATTCAAGGTTCATTTATGTATTATAAAGAAAAAACCGGTCATTTTATTAATATGTATATTAAATGTTAATGTTTTGAATTTAAAAATCATTCAAGGGAAATAAATATATTTTTGCTCATATTTATATGTATCGATTTATTTCTTGAAATTTTCATGCTTGTTTAGAAACCGACACTTACTTTCCGGTCTTTAAGGTAGTTCCTCTGCGAAAATCTCAACCAAAAGTTTGCATACCATGTTCATGTTTAAAAGATTGATAATTGGTTTAATTAGTAATGAATAAAATTAAAAACTACGCAGTATTGACTCGGTACTAGTAGATAATACGATGGATATCATTTATTGCCGTAAAATATATTTTGTATTGTGTTTTTGATCGACCATTGCCAGTAAACTTTTTGCCGGGACTGTCCAGGCTTTGCCCCAATTGTTTTTTTTCCAGGCTTTGCACCAAAATTGTGAAGGCTTCTCATGGTTGTATCTTGGAAACTAGATGGTGAATCATGCTCATTTTTTTTTCACATTATTCGTGATATCTGACTGTAGCTTATCCTCGTTTTTGATCAATTTCTTAATTTTAGTTTTGACGGTAGAATTAATGATGCTCTGTTTGCCCATCATAACGCATTAGTTACGTTCAAACCAAGCCAACTTTAAGTGTAAATATCTCAGGTTTGGGGTGGTCAAACTTATTCAAATTGCACAGATGTTTGGATAATGTATTAAATAACGTATATGTCAAATGTCAACCATTTCTTAATTCAACTCTTCTGTGGAGGTACTACCTTAACTGCCAAAAAACAAATACATTTCGAGTTACATCATTTTAAACGATTGGAATAATCATATTATAATAATGATTATAATAAACATTTTCTCCATTGTTTCGTGGGTTCGGCTGGTTCACAGGTTATATGTCACATATATAGTTAACGAGCAGGTGACTGCATGACTGATGGTGACAGGGGGCTGGTCCTAGCTGTCGCACGAACCGCCAATTCATCATTTTTACAGCACTAATAGATTCTTTTAATGATTTTTTAGTCCAGTTCTCTCGTAGAGCAATTGCTTTTCTCTTGTACTTATTAGGCATCTAAAACAAATATAGAAAACATCAATTACTTGAACATATTACTACTAACACTATGGCCATCATGCACCGACTGTACGTGGCCATCTCTCCTAATCTCCCGGGAGAGATGGCCGCATCTAAAATGCAAACAAGTAGAAACAATACATGCGAAATCTTGAGGTTATAACAAAGCAGAGTTCGTGAACTATTCAAGAAATACAAAAATCACCATTACTTTTACAAAATAACATTACGACAAAGTAAAACATGAAACCTTAAAAAAAATCGCAGTAGACAGAATAATTTAAAAGGATTGTACTTAACACTCTTTTTGCCAAACTTTTGTTCCTACACTTACACCTGCGCACTAAAAATAGTTCGAATTTCATTTCGCAGAGACATTCAGTTGTCGAATGGTCCGCGAAAACATATTTTGACGGTTCTCTTTTCCTTTGCCGTTGGCGTACCGTTGGCGTAAAAAAATAAACGGTAAAGACCAAAATTGTCGAAAATTTGATTCCCTACAAGTTTGTTTATATTCATTTATGCCCTAAAGTTAAAAATAAACGAGATGATGCAATAGTTTTACTTCGCCGCTTTTTTCAGGCTTAATTCGAAAAAGATCGATCGTAGAGAATAAATTGTAATAATTGAAGTTATAGGCAATTGATTTTCTACAAGTTTAGTCCTATGGGGACTAAAGTTTCTCCCTATTGGGATTTCTTCCTATGGGGAGCTATAAAGGATCGTGTTTACCATGATGTTCCAACGACGCCGGCGAACTTGCGAGAACGAATTACAAGAGCCTATGCCACTATCACACCAGAAACTATTCGAAGGTCAAGAGAATCATTCATTCGACGTTTTCAAAAATGTGTCGAGGCTAATGGCCATCACTTCGAACATGTGTTACAATAAATTTGCTGCACAACAAATTCAATTAAATTATTCAGATATTCTTATTGTAAATACCATCACAATTTTCCGTTTTTCGTTGGATACTACCAATTTTTCGTTGGATACGTCTTAATATCAACTACAACCCCTTAATAAAAAAAAAGAGAAAAGATGTTCCCATTTGAAAGACCATTGATGACCTTGAGAACGCAAAAATTATGACCTTGACAAAAATTAATTTTTCACCACTCTATCAGCCCTGTGAAAACATTCAAATTACCTCTTGACATTTCTTTCGTCACTCTAAAGGCAACGGAGATATTTGGGGTGGTCACGTTAAATGGTTCACCCTGTATACTCGTTCGTATTGCAAGAAAAGCTTTCATCAACTATGCTTAACATATAATAATTAAAAATTGGTAATAATAAGCTATATTGCAAATTCTAGACTGTTAATAAGTGAATTTTTATAATAACGAAATTGATAAGATATCGTTATGTCGGTTTTGACGTGGGCTACGTCATTATAAATAAAATATCAATTAATTGATTGTAAGTGAAATATAATTTAATATTATAAAAACGGTACAGTCGTCATTAGACTTCTCCCCCGTTACGGTTACGCCTTTTAGTGGTTTCAATGCTCCAAACGATTCCTTGGTTAACCTAAAAAGCAGACGCAGGCTTTTAGAATAAAAAGACATCACATTAAATGTATACATGTACTCACAGAGGCAGAACGAATAATAGGATACAAGGCACTTTCGTATATACAGGGTGTCCCTCTTATCTCTGCCACCCGAAATAACTCGATAATTATCGACCTCACGAAAATATGTTCCAGACGAAAGTTGTAGGGTGTGAAGGGGGCCATCAAATGGGACCAATTTTTTTTCGGTGGAGACGCTGACGCACAATAAAGGTCACCTCGACTTTTTAAAATGGAATGGTACATTTTTTTTCAACCATATTGTGGAGCACCTCAAGCCGCATAAAAAACATTAGGGGGTCAAAGTCGTTCAAGGTCATTCAAGGTCACCTATCAAAATGAAATACAAATCTAAATATTGGTAGTGATCCGAGATATTTAGATTTGTATTTCATTTTAATAGATGACCTTGAATGACCTTAAACGACTTTAACCCCCAATGTTTTTTTATGCGGCTGAGGTGCTCCACAAGGTGGTTGAAAAAAAAATGTGCAGCGCCTCCGGAGAAATGAAAAAAATTGGGCGCATTTGATGGCCCCCTTCACACCGTACAATGTTTGTCTGGACATTTTTTTGTGACGTCGATAATTACCGAGTTATTTCGGGTGGCAGAGATAAGAGGGACACCCTGTATATTTCAACAGCTCTATTTTTTCAACTACTTGTTGTTACACACATTTTTTTGCCGGTGAAATGAAATAGAACACACTATATTTGCACTATGATAAAAGTGATCTGTTGGATGTCATCTTTAGGACATTTGGATGACCTTTTACTATTTCCCGCCAATAAAAGACAGCATGTCGGGATAGAGGGAAAAGTGGATAGATGAAAAACTATGTTTTTGCCTCAATTACGTACTGCCCAACCATGAAAAAACTCCGAAGTTTCCAGACCTGTATGTAAGACCGTGGGATTGGGCCGTATTCACAGTCGAGTCTTAAATGTGAGGCCGCCTCAAGGCGATCTTAAGATCGCATTTCGATTCACAGACGCGCCTTGAGGTTACTCTAAGGCTGAACTTAAATCTCCACCTTACCGAAGGTAGGACTAATTCACAGACGATTCTTGAGCTCGTCTTAAGGCGAGCTTACTACGTAAGATTCACAGTCGACTCTGAGATGTCTTAAATGTCAACATAACCTCACTATTTGAGCAAAGCAGACTATGTATTTCAAGTCGACGTTTTACGAGACTTGAGACGATCTCAAGAAAAAAAAAGTAGCGTGCTCCAAAATAAACTTTTGATACAAATTGATTAGTGCGGTTTTAGTTCTTTGCGATAGTGTGAATTATTTTTCGGCAGAAATAGTATTCGAAGTGACAGTGTATAAATACATTATTTATAAGATTATTTGAATTATTTCGCGAAAAATGCACTATCGTGTTTGCACGTTTTTGTGTCGTTTTGGTGAATTTTGATCCATAATGGATTTTCCCAACGATATTGACGTTATAAACATTGACGGTACAGATGATTTCGTGATAGAGAACAACGTGCGCGTTCCAAGGCGATATGTGCGTAATGGTCACAACCCATTTGAGTGCTACAATGAAGAAGAATTCAAAAGGCGATACTGATTTAGCGAAGATGTTATCAAATTCGCAATACTGCCCCTGATTGAAGTCGGTTTAGCCAAACCAAGTAATCAAGGATTACCTATTCCTCTAGTCTTTCGCTGCTCATGGCACTCCGATTTTATACCACCGCAAGCTTTCAGGTGAGTTGGAATTTATTCAATATATTTCATTTATGATCATTATCATGGTTGTATTTCACGCCTCTTCCTCGAGATCATAGATGTAGTACTTCCCACACGATCGTCACAAATTTTAAAGTTAGAGAAAAAAAACACGACGTGCCTCTCGACCGTTGCTATCAAGTCCGTCAAGTCTGACCCGCGTCCCTCTTGAACCTTCATTCTTTCGCTTTGTGCACGTATCGTCGCACGCAGTTTGACCAAGTACAGCAATAATTTTGATTATGGGCAAGAAAGAAAAGAAAAGGAGCTCTTATAAAGAAGAAGACGAAGGAAGTCGACGGATAAGGCGGAAGATTCGACGTTTGGAGAAAGAATTGGACCGAAAAAATAGAAATCAGCGTACGTAGACCAACATTTTCGTTTGACGAAAAAAGAAGGCGCTATCGGTCCAGTTCACTTTTTTTTTTAAGTTTACGTGGCCGGGTACCGAAACAACGCACAGCTGAATACACGCAAACGATTTTATCGTTGTGCGTCGTCTTTCTGGCTCTTATCAGAATGTACGTCTTTCGTTTTACGAAAGAAAACGCGAGAATCGGGCAAGGATAGAGTTTGACTCAAAAAACGCGTGTCATTGATTGACACGGTTAGATTTCCGGTTCGAGATAGACTGGAAATATCAACGAACAACAAATATTTTACAGGTAAGCACTTGACATCTCAGAATTCGTCGACGTTGCGGAGTTCGTACGCCAGATCGCGGTCTCCTGCGTCAACTCGAGATTGGACGAGTCGTTCAAAAACTAGGAGGCCTACACGGAACTATCAATCAGATCGAACTGAAATCCGACGTTCGTCAACTCGATCTAGTTCGAGACACTCACGATCTAGAAGTCGCTTAACCGAGATATTTTTCGAGGATGAGCTAGCCCGTGGCTCGTCACATCAGAGGTTCTCGCAAAGCCCCGTGCCAAAAAATTTGGGAGGGCCGATTTCAGAGTCCGAGGCTCAACGCGCAGAAAGTGTTGTGCATACCGAAACAACACCATTTGCAGTCACTCCTACACGTCAGGAAGTGACCATGGCGAAGCAAGCGGATGAACCGTCACCAGAAATTCCGGAGCACGAAATGGAGCTGCAACAGGACGTTTTGGAGGTTATTGGATCACGCCTCGAGTCAGAAACGAAAATCGGTGCAGCAATCCACAAAGATGTAGCTCTCCGTTGGTCTGAAATCGTAAAAAACGGGCTCCCAGCAGACGAAGTTAAGACAATACTCGAAAAATATCCAGCCCCGGAGAATTGCAGCTGTATCGCAGTTCCAAAATTGAACGCGGAAATTACTGCTGCAGTTCAGGAAGGTACGTTAACCCATTAACGCCCAAGAATCGCGATTTTTTCTTTCATTTTCAAGCCAGATTTTTATTATATAAAAAAAATAATAAAAAATGAAGAGATACGTTCCCTAGTATTTTCGAGTGTGCTCTTTCAGAATCTGGGGTCAAAATCGGGTTTTGTCCATTAGGAAAAAAAATGGCGGCTTTTAAACAAAACAAAAAAACAGGAAAAATCGATGACACTTTTTTTTCAAAAATTTTTTTCACCTCGAAGCCGTTGAAAACTCCGGTTTTTTTTTCAACCATGGGTGCATAGAATAGTGACGATTGAACAATCAATTTTTTAAATTTGTCGTTGTAAACATTTTTACCCCCAAAATGGTGCTTTTCACCCCCTGAGTGACACGAAAAATTTCACGCCGGTGTCCCAAATGAAAAGTAGTTGGATTTGGACGAAAATTAGTACTCGGAGGTTTTTGAGGTCGCTGATTACGATTCTGTTCTCAAAATTCCGAAATTCAAAATGGCCGATCCAATATGGCGGACACAAATGCAAAAGTTCATTTGAATTGGATAAAACGTGGTACTCGGGGGTTTTCGAGGTCGCTGATTATGATTCTGCTCTCAAAATTCCGAAATTAAAAATGGCGGATCCAATATGGCAGACACAAATGCAAAAGTTCATTTGAATTGGATAAAACATGGCACTCGGGGGTTTTCGAGGTCGCTGATTATGATTCTGCTCTTAAAATTCCGAAATTAACAATAGCGGATCCAATATGGCGGACACAAATGCAAAAGTTCATTTGAATTGGATAAAACGTGGCACTCGGGGGTTTTCGAGGTCGCTGATTATGATTCTGCTCTCAAAATTCCGAAATTAAAAATGGCGGATCCAATATGGCGGACAAAAATGCAAAAGTTCATTTGAATTGGATAAAACGTGGCACTCGGGGGTTTTCGAGGTCGCTGATTATGATTCTGCTCTCAAAATTCCGAAATTAACAATGGTGGATCCAATATGGCGGACACAAATGCAAAAGTTCATTTGAATTGGATAAAACGTGGCACTCGGGGGTTTTCGAGGTCGCTGATTATGATTCTGCTCTCAAAATTCCGAAATTAACAATGGTGGATCCAATATGGCGGATACAAATGCAAAAGTTCATGTGAATTGGATAAAACGTGGCACTCGGGGGTTTTCGAAGTCGCTGATTATGATTCTGCTCTTAAAATTCCGAAATTCAAAATGGCGGATCGAATATGGCGGACACAAATGCATATTGGATCCACCATTGTTAATTTCGGAATTTTGAGAGCAGAATCATAATCAGCGACCTCGAAAACCGCCGAGTGCCACGTTTTATCCACTTCAAATGAACTTTTGCATTTTTGTCCGCCATATTGGATCCGCCATTTTTAATTCCGGAATTTTGAGAGCAGAATCATAATCAGCGACCTCGAAAACCCCCGAGTGCCACGTTTTATCCAATTCAAATAAATTTTTGCATTTGTGTCCGCCATATTGGATCCGCCATTGTTAATTTCGGAATTTTGAGAGCAGAATCATAATCAGCGACCTCGAAAACCCCCGGGTGCCATGTTTTATCCAATTCAAATGAACTTTTGCATTTGTGTCTGCCATATTGGATCCGCCATTTTTAATTTCGGAATTTTGAGAGCAGAATCATAATCAGCGACCTCGAAAACCCCCGAGTGCCACGTTTTATCCAATTCAAATAAACTTTTGCATTTGTGTCCGCCATATTGGATCCGGTATTGTTAATTTCGGAATTTTGAGAGCAGAATCATAATCAGCGACCTCGAAAACCCCCGAGTGCCATGTTTTATCCAATTCAAATGAACTTTTGCATTTGTGTTTGCCATATTGGATCCGCCATTTTTAATTTCGGAATTTTGAGAGCAGAATCATAATCAGCGACCTCGAAAACCCCCGAGGACCACGTTTTATCCAATTCAAATGAACTTTTGCATTTGTGTCCGCCATATTGGATCGGCCATTTTGAATTTCGGAATTTTGAGAACAGAATCGTAATCAGCGACCTCAAAAACCTCCGAGTACTAATTTTCGTCCAAATCCAACTACTTTTCATTTGGGACACCGGCGTGAAATTTTTCGTGTCACTCAGGGGGTGAAAAGCACCATTTTGGAGGTGAAAATGTTGACAACGACGAATTAAAAAAAATTGATTGTTCAATCGTCACTATTCTGTGCACCCATGGTTGAAAAAAAAACCGGACTTTTCAACGGCTTCGAGGTGAAAAAAAAATTTGAAAAAAAAAGGGTCATCGATTTTTCCTGTTTTTTTTTGTTTAAAAGCCGTCATATTTTTTTTCCCTAATGGACAAAACCCGATTTTGACCCCAGATTCTGAAAGAGCACACTCGAAAATACTAGGGAACGTATCTGTTCATTTTTTATGATTTTTTTTATATAATAAAAATCTGACTTGAAAATGAAGGAAAAAATCGCGATTCTTGGGCGTTAATGGGTTAAAAAGAGACAAACGTATTGTTGAAAAGCAAGAACGGGTTGCGGCGTGTCTTGCAGCGTTGGGTGAGGCCTTGACAATGGCCCTTAAAATCGAGGGTCCAGAAAAGATAAAATTACTCGAAAAACTCAGTGATGGGAGTCGACTTCTCGCCTCAAATCACCGTGAAGAGTCTCTAGCAAGAAAAGGTCTTATTCTGTCTAACTTAAACTCGTCATTGTAAACAACATTGACAAACACAATGGTCGACGAATGGTTATTCGGAACAGATTTGGACGAAAAAATTGAAGATGGCAAACAATTTAGAAAAAACATTGAACGAGCTCAAGCCATCAGCTAAACCGGCACAACAGGCGATCACCCAGAAAAACGCAAAAAACTGGAAGGGCCCGTCTCGACAACCTTTATACAAGAATTGATTCACGTTGTCAGGCGGGCGTCGACAGTACAACAACAACCGCAACCGGGAAAACGGCAGCAGCAACCAGTACAACAACGCAGATTCGAAGAAGTCATTGAATCCCCGAGGATCGTCCCGAATCCACAGGAAACGCCGTTAAGCGAGGCAGCAAACGTAGGCAAACCAGCAGGCCGTTTATCCTTATTCGTGGGTGCTTGGTCAACAGTGACCAATGATCCGGTAATTTTAGAATGGGTGCGAGGATACAAAATACCATTTTCATCGTACCCATATCAAGCTCGCCCTCCGGTAGAGCCCACATGGACCGATCAGGAGCACTGGCTAATTAGTAGTCAGATTAGAAAGCTAATCGCTAAAGGCGCCATTGAAAAATGTTCTAGTTCTAATGATCAATTTGTGTCAAATATCTTCTTAGTTCCGAAGCCAGATAAGACGTATCGTTTGATACTAAATCTTAAAAAACTTAACGAGTTCATTACCGCAGAACATTTCAAAATTGAAGTCTGGAAAGTAGCAAAAAGATTGATATGATCGCAAGATATTATGGCTACATTAGATCTGAAAGATGCCTATTGTCTCGTTTCCACAGAAAAACAAAATAGAAAATTTTTGAGATTTTCTCATAAGGGCGAGTTATATGAGTTCACATGTTTACCTTTCGGGCTAAACGTTGCACCTCATGTTTTCACTAAACTATTGAAACCGGTAGCCGCATATTTAAGAAAGAGGGGCCTAGCTTCTGTTTTCTATCTTGATGACATTCTTATTATCGGTAGATCGTACGGGAGCTGCCTTTATAATATTCAAGAAACAGCGGCTCTGTTGCAAGAGCTCGGTTTTATTATTAACAAAGACAAAAGTCTCATGGTACCTACACAACGTTGCAAATACTTGGGTTTGATTTTTGACTCCACCAAAATGATGATTGAATTACCAAAAGATAAAGTTAAAAGGACTCTCGAATTGTTGCATAAATTCGACAAATTAAAACATTGCACAATAAGAGAATTTGCAAGTCTAGTCGGTACCCTTGTTTCTCTGTGTCCAGCTATAAAGTACGGGATGATTTGTGTTTTCCCTTATTCCTATCTTTGCTTGATGCGGAACCAATTATTTTCAAGCCAAATGTTGAATTAATTCAATCTTCCTGCAGAAAGGCACATCCGTTGTGGCGCCACCTTACGCTGGTAGCCGCGATATTATCCGGGAGGCGTTTATCAGGAGGAAAATTCCAGTGGAATCAGTGGATATTTCCATAGCATCCTTATCGGAATCGTCGCTTCGTCAGTATGATTCCGGTTTCAAAAAATGGTGGATCTTTTGTACTGCGAAGAAACTCGACCCGTTTAGCTTCTCCGAAAAGGACGTTTTATTGTTTCTCACGAAGGAATTCGAAAGAGGAGTTTCATATAGTTCACTAAATTGCTACAGATCCGCGATTTCGCTAATTAAAGGACCTGAGTTGGGAAAAAATGATAAAATGCAACGGTTTTTTAAGGGCGTAGCAAAGCTGAGACCGTCAGCTCCCAGATATGATTCGACCTGGGACCCTAAAATTGTCCTTAAATATTTATCGGCGTTTTATCCAAATGAAGAAATCAGTTTAGAAAATTTAACCTTAAAACTAGTGACCTTATTGGCACTTTCTACGGGACATCGAATGCAGACTCTGTCTTTTATTGATACCAGAAATATTTATCAAGCCACTAAAGACGTTTTAGAAATAAAAATCCCCGATCCAATTAAAACCTCAGGTCCCGGGAAAAAACAACCTACTCTACGCTTACCGTTTTTTACTGAGGATAAACCGATCTGCATGGCCTCAGTGCTATTAACGTATATAGAAAAAACGAAAGATTTACGAGATTCAGAGGTAAAACTGTTTATCTCTTTTTAAAAACCATAAAAGTCGTTGGCGCGCAGACCCTGAGCCGGTGGATAAAATTAGTATTGACTAAAAGTGGCATCGATACAAACGTGTTTTCGGCGAACAGTACACGCCATGCGGCAACGTCAGCAGCAAAGCGGCAGGGCGTAAATATTGACGTTATTAGAAAAACGGCCGGTTGGTCAAAAGAATCAGAGACATTTGCACGGTTTTACGATCGTTCTGGTCCCACGGAAAACTGCAAATTTGCAGAAGCTGTATTTAAGGTGTAGGAAAATTGTTAAGCCTTCGAATAAAAGATGATCGTTCATTACGAGGTTGTCTCTGTATTTTTATGGATATCGGGATGAAATTTTAAAAAAATTAAAAAAAATTAAAAAAAAAAGACAACAGCTGTAACATAAGCATATCTGCTGTAACTGTCTTTAAACAACTACATCTATGATCTCGAGGAAGAGGCGTGAAATACAATAAATGATTAAACGAACCTTGGTGAGGTTCAATCATGATTGTATGATACGCCTCTTCCGAAGAGATCGATCCCTCCCGCCACTTTTATCTTTGATAAGTTGCCCAGGCGTTAAGTAACGGCAGTGACTTTAAAAAATGAACGTTCAAGAGGGACGCGGGTCAGACTTGACGGACATAGCAACGGTCGAGAGGCACGTCATGTTTTTTTTCTCTAACTTTAAAATTTGTGACGATCGTGTGGGAAGTGAGGGGTACTACATCCATGATCTCTTCGGAAGAGGCGTATCATACAATCATGATTGAACCTCACCAAGGTTCGTTTAATCATTTATTATTACTCAAATTATAATTAATGCAAATATTTAATGAACAGCTTCTACTTGGTGATAGTACACCAGTGTCTCAGCCAACAGTTTCGAGAATCGTTTTTCGAGTCAGCACACTATTGGCAAGTTTATTGCGAGAGCAGATAAAAATGCCAAATAACACAGAAGCACGTTTAGGAAATCGACGACGGTTTCGAACGATCGGTTATGGGAATGGAGCAATTGGAATCCCTGGCGTCGATGGTGCTATCGATTGTACACACATTCAATTGGTCGATACGAGATTTCACAATATAGATGAGGTATTCAGAAACAGGAAGGGATATTTCCCTTTGAATGTACAGGCAAGTATTTGTGATTTAATTTGTTAACGTTAAGATGCCTACACAATCACAAACTAAAATAAACAATTGATCATAAACACTTAGTATCAACACATTATTATAAACACTTGATTATATTTTCCACAGACTGTCGTTGGACCTAGAATAGAATTTTTGGACACAGTGCGAGAATGGCCCGGCAGTGCTCATGACAGCCGAATATTCCAAAATTCCAGAATTTACGCAAGGTATTTTCAAGGCCAACTCGACGGGTTACTTGTTGGTGACGCTGGCCTTTCCTGATGACACCGATGCTTGCCTTTCTGATGACACCGATACATAATCCTGAAACTCCTGAGCAGCAAAGGTGAGTTTCAAACTCTTACATAATACGTGGAAAAACCCAAATAATCATTACAAAAGTGGGTGTCTTTTGTTGGAAAGAATTCGAATAATAACAAGAATGATGAACTACTATTTAAGATAAATTTATAAATAACAATTATAATTTTCTCGGTGTAGGGTCTGAAATTTCTGGAATTTATGAAAAAAATATGTACTTCTATTGGCAGCAAAAAATGTTTAGACTAATTCCGAACTTTTCTCTTTCAGATCCAACATTATACATGTACGAACGAGGCGAATCGTCGAAAAAACATATGGCGTATGGAAACGTCGGTTTCCTTGCTTATCGAGAGGGCTAACGACGAAGCTCGTCTACTCGACTTCAATTGTCGTGGCTTGTGCCGTGCTGCACAACCTGGCTATGCGGCTCAACGATATTTTGCTGGAGAAAGATGAGCCTGATGCGGTTCACGAAATTCCTGCGAACCCACCTGACTGGCAGTCTGTGGACGGGCATGTTGCTAGAGATACCCTAATCGCAAGAATGTTTCGCTGAGCGTGGCTGTAAACTGGGGCTCCGTGTACACAATTGTGCGGCGAAAAAAAGTGTTGTACTAGTTTGTAAGTTTTTCTTTGCTCATATTTGGAATAATGGGGGAGACAAGAGAATAACGATGGAAAAACGATCTTATTATCCTCGTATCTCCGGAAAAATTTTCGATCGCCTGACGCGTACATTCACCTCTCAAACGTCATGTATACTTGACCTTTTATTTGACACACTTCTATAAAATCACCTTTATACCCCAGTGTGTCAAGTAAGGGTTAAAATAGTTCTATCGTTACATTCAATCAAAAAATTGTTTTTCTGTTTTTCTCACAAACATAATGATTGCGGGCTTAAGTCAATTCAGAAAAGTTGTTGCAAATTGACTAAAGAATAACATACTCCAAATTCAAGGTCATCCAAAGTGATATGTACTTGCTGTATAATTACAAATATTGCGTTTTTTTTTTGAAAAACTAAATGAAGCTTCTTCGATGTTGCATAAAAATGTATGCAAATTTTCAGAAGGCTTCACCGAGTAGAAGCGAAAATATGTATTGATGTAAATGTAACTTTTAACACGCGCTCTTGTGAGAGACTACCGAAAATTGTGATTTTCGCCAATAAATATCTGAAATTGCGCTCGGTAAAATCTTCTAAAATTTATTACACACGTGCATATGATATTAAAGAAGATTTATCAAAATTTTCAACAAAATCTTAAGAAAACGATATAACGATACCTTACATTAAAATCAACTTTATTTTTGCGTGATCGAATAAGATTAAATATAAATTGCATTATATTACAAAAAATGTTCGTTTTCGTGACGGAAATGTTTTATTTTGTATTGTTTTTTAATCACAAGAATTTGCACATAATTTTCCATTCCTGAATAAATGAAATTATTTCAATATAAGCGAGAAATTTTTTTCCTCTCACCACCTATCAATGGGCACATTTTTTTAAATGTTGAAACATGCTCAGCGTGAGCTGACGATCTAACACGAGAATACAATTTCACCAAGAGCCGTGCAACAACAAACATTGAAAACAATTTGAAACAGATAATTGAGTTTTTTTTTTAATTGCAATATATTTATACTTTGAAAAGTTTCGGAAAGCATTTTTGACTCGAGGATATTTGCGCCGATGGAGTGCAGTGACAATAAGTCTTCCGCATACTTGCATTGAGGTTCAGGAATAAAGAAAGAAATACTTTATGAATCCACTGGTGCGATGGTCTAGTGGTTAGCGCGCTCCCCACTAAACCAGCGGACCGGGACGTCCCGGGTTCGAATCTCAGTCGCGTACATTTCGTCGTGCAATGTTTTTCTTCGGCATTTCGCAGCGAAATAAGACTAGTTCCACGACTGGGGGGCGAACTCGATGACCGGCTGTATTGGTATAGGTTTTCCGCAGTTTCCCTATGCCCATGACAGAAATGTCATGATGAATATAATACAGAGGGGGAAGTCGGCTGCGGCCGCAACAGGGGGGAACAAGGAGAAAGATGGAGACAAAAAGGAGTAAACAGTAGAGGAAAGGACGGTCATAATGATGGGAAAGAATAGGTAACAAACGCGAAAAGCGTGTACCTAAGGAAAAAAACCAATAAAAAAAAATCCTTTATGAATCTATAGTATATATATTTGTATTTAAAAAATTACATTTATATATTTTTATCACATTGGTACTTTTTTTAAATTACGTTTGCACTTGTGTCTTATTATTTAATGAACGTAAAGATAAAAAAATACTTTATGAATCTATAGTATATATATTTGTATTTAAAAAATTATATTTATATAATTTTATCACATTGGTACTTTTTCAAAATTACATTTGCACTTGTGTCTTATTATTTAATGAACATAAACTTCAATGAGATAATGAACGGAAACTTCTTATTATTTGTATTTTTCTTTGGCCAACAGCAACTCTGCCAACTCGGCCGCTGCTTTTGCAGCTCTCAAATCGTATGCATTTTTTGCTTTCGCTAATTCGTGTAACTTCTCTTCGTGACTTTTTTTTAAAGAAAATCTCCGATTCATGTTTCGTGATCAATTGAAATCGACGAGTTTTCAGCTCTTTTTCTTCGTCGTCCAAGTCATGTGTGCTGCTCGCTCTCTTGGATTTTCGTGCTGTTATTAAGAGCTGAATCAACATCTGAATGCAATTAAATTGCATAACTGCAATTTTACTACAAAATGACGATTAATTTTACTTGTGGAAGTTGAAGACGAAGTAGATGGCCTCCTCGGGTGATGTGTGTCGGGTTGCCCAACTTGTGATGCTTGGTAGTTTATTACAGCTGCATCATTCACCCCTTCAACGAGCAATGCAATGCCTTGTATTGCACAACTGTGTGCGTCCTCAGTTGTCTCATACGCGTTTTCTTCGTCCGAGATTTCGAGAAGAATTTCGTCTGTGTCGTTGGCAACGACTTGATTTTCTCGCCCTGAAATGTCAATACTTCCATATTTCATAAATTATTTGATCAAATACGGTAAGAGGTGCAAGTCATGTAAACGTATGTTTTTTTGCAAATAAATGGAATACTTCATTGAATTAATTCTAAAGCATACCTCAAAGTATGTATTCTAAAAAAAATTGTAAGGATACTTATATTGTATATTTTGAGATAAGCCTTATATTAACTCTCAAAGTATTTATTTTAAAAACATTTGTCAGGATACTTATTTTGTATATTTCGAGATAAGCTTTATATCAACTCGATCGAGTCTTCCATTTCTTTACTAAACAATCTCGAAAATTATTACGTTTACATGACTTTCCCCCTTCAAACATTTATGAATCTTTGAATAAAATGTTCTTACGTTTCAGAGTCTCTTCATCGAGACTTGATGAAAACATCGTGGGCGCTGTTGTCATCAAATTCCGCACAATCATGCTGATTTCCGGATCGACACTAGCCGACGCGGATGGTGGACCACCGCCCGTCAAAAAATGACTTTGCTTTTCTTTAGTTAATGCATCTCGCTGGGCTTGCTTCAAATTTGTCCACAGTTTTTTTAACTGCTTCACAGATCTCTAAAACATTGAAAAAATTTAATCAGATTGATTTTAAAAAAAATTACATCGAAGATTAGGTTTTTAATACCGGCTGCAAAACAAAAGCAATGTTTTTTTTACGAATTCTTTCTTAATATTTCTTAATTTTGCCTATTGATTCTATTTAAAAATAAATATATAAACAGGGATATTTTCTTACCTGCTCTGTAACAATCGATAACGAGTTGTACTCTTCACCAATCGCTTCCCACGCCTCTTCTTTGTCTTGAAGACTGGACGCAGAACTCTTCTTATTTTCCACTGTTCGAGCATATTTTTGTAGAAATTTTACAAATAATTGCTTTTCAGTCGCGCCATAATTTTGATTTTTGTATTTTGTGGCAATTTTTTCTGGTAATATCAACAAGTTGTCGTACAATATTCAAACTTATTCAAAATGACCGGCGTAAACAAAGGAGATAAAGGAAGCTGCGCAAGCATTGTATTTAGAGCATGACTTATGCAATTTCAGTAGAGCAGAAACGACATGAGAATTCGAGACAACTAAATGTGCTCATTGATTGGCTGTTCTAACGGAATAATTCCGGAAAGACCCGAACCTCGTATAAGATCGTCTCAAGCATTGTTTCAGCTAAGGTGAACTTAGACCCGTATTCATAGTCGTTCCTTGAGGAATCCTTATTCCTTATACTTTGTTCAGAACAAAGAACATGGAGGCCTGATGTCTTAAGAAACGACTATGAATACGGGTGTTAAATGAAATAAGCAAATGCTTGGGACCAAATTCTTACGTGAGGTGATCTTACTTGCCAACTGTGAATACATAAGGTCTCAAGACCGTCTCAGCGGTTTAAGACGATCTTACGTGAGGCGATCTTGAGAACGGTCTTAAGACTCGACTGTGAATACGGCCCATTCAGTCTCAAGCGATTTGAAGAATTCTACGCACTGTATGGCAACTGACCCCTTCGGACGCGGTTCTACCTTATCCGGTCTACTCTCGGCGTCGATACACACGCGCTCTGGCTCGTTGATTATCAGTACGGAAGAAGGAGCGCCGCTCGGTTCTTCGTCGTCGACAGAATCACGGAGACTACGCCTCAAGAAGACTATAGGGAAGGAGTCCAATCTCCGTATTCTGGTGCGTCCGTAAAAGTGGGACAAAATTGGGTTCCGCATAAGCGGCGCTGGGGAAGTTAGTCATTATGTGTTATATATACATGTGTGTTTTGGGCATGCGTTGTTATCAGCTGTCTGTGTTATTAGCTGTCACATGAGCTGAAAATTTTCATTTTTCTTAGCCTTAATTCATTTTATAAATAAATTTCGTGTAGCTGTAGTAGTGCCTCAAGATGTTTCTACATTTAAGTCATAGCGCAATAACCCACCTAATTATGACAAAATAACCCTAAAAAATACCATAACAATTTATATCCGACGTAAATATACATTCCATTCAAATGTGGTCAAGTGGCCGAGATTATAGTGTGTAAAATATGTAGAAAATGTCAGCGACTAAGTCATGTGAGTGTAAATTGCAACCTCACATGCTACTGCGTCAAGTGTAGTGCTTCACACGAAAACGGAAAATGCACTTTAAATAACTCATCAGATAGACAGCTCCACCGCTGTCCAAATTGCAATAATCTAGATCACCCAGTGATCATAAGTGATACCTATACTACAAGGTCATATACAAACGCTCATAACGGGAGAGACATTAGACATCGACAACTCATTGATAGAATTGAAGTGATACACCCGAAAGTCACATCGGACATATCCTTTGTGTAAGCTATGGCACTACCCGCAGCGACAGTACCAACACAGACATTCGCTACCCAGTAGCGAGCATCACCCACAGCATCGCAAGACTTGCGCGTGTTCTCGCTGTGCAAATTGCAATAACCTAGATTACCCGGTGAACTATAAGTGATGCCTATGCTACAAGTTCATATGGAAACGCTCATAAAGTGACAGACATTGGACAAGGACAACTCATCGAAAGAATTAGAGCGATACACCCGGAAGTCACATCGGAAATATCCTTTGCATAAGCTATGGCACCACCCGCAGCGACAGTAGCAACACAGAGATTCGCTACGCAGTAGCGAGCATCATCCGCAGCACCATGGCTACCATGAGCCATCATTTTACATTTAACATTTATTAAAATAATATCAAGACTTCAAGATGCTGATAACAACAGTCCAAAGTCTACAATCTAACTACTACTGAGATGCGTTTGTTTGTTAAGTTTAATTTTAAGCGCAATATCAAAAAACTGTATGGCACCGCGCGAGGTAATGCTTTTGATTCTCTCCTTGTAAAGTATTTTTTATAACGGATTTTTTTTTTATCGACATGATTTGTTACGCCTTTTATCGGCAAATGAGTTTGATTATTAATTACATTTGTTATAAGAATCACAATAACGCAAATAAAAATAGTAATAATTTCTAGAAGCTATTAACGTTAATGTGTTTATTGATGGTTGATGATTTTTTTAACTATCCAAACATGCATTATAAAAATTATTTACAAAGTCATAATACATTTTTCGTAATCAAACGAAAATGTAAGAACTTTGTAAAAATTGTCATGCCAACTATTGCATTAAACTAATTACACGAACTAGATCGCAAACAAACAATCGTAGTGCACGATAGGTGTTTTTTTTTACAAGCGTCAACGATTGGCCGCCATGACAGTCAGTTTCACCCTGTGCACTGGCTGTATTACTATATTTTTGATACACTACGGACACGGGCGTCATCTACAGGCCATATTTAACACCACGCTCTTGGGACAAATTTACGGACGTTTCTTATATCGTCTTACCATACGAAGATTGGACTCCTTCCCTATATGCTCCTTGGTTTCACCATACGAAGATTGAACTCCTTCCCTAAAGTCTCCTTGATACGCCTCTTGGATATCTCTAGTGGCGCGGCTTGGTGGTAGATTCAGGCAACTCGTGGACGTTCGACTGCGACAAGCTGTGCGGTTTACGTATCAATTTCGTTAAAAAAGGCTCTGTGAAATAAAGGGTAAATGGGTGGTAGAAGGTTATTATTGTGTTGTGAAGTGCAAAAATTCCCAATCGCGAATTTGACCTATATTTTTACCGGGAACATTTTTAGAATGGTGCAACCGTTTTTTGTCATCTTATTTGTTCGAACTAGGCTGATTCCAACGTTGCGGTTCATCGGTTTTTGATTACGTGCATTCGTTATTTATAAAAAATGCAGACCGCTACTACATGTTTGCACCCTCGAACCCATAAGCCGGCCGTGCGGTACATTCTTTTCTTCGTATCGTACGATCTACGTTCATCTGTACAACAATCAATTCCTATTGAAAATAAAGGATAAAGATCGAGGCAGCACACACAAAAAATGTACACAAACATGTAGACACAAACAGGAAGTGCAAATCAAAATATACAGTACCCAATATTCATTGCAGTGTTAACGGTATAAAATGTTTTTAAGCAATACGTGTACTAAAGCCAGCACAAATAAAAATAGTAACAAGCGTGCAGAATGTTAATCATATTTCATTTTAAATCGTGCATCAATATCTTCAGAGAATCGCGTGCAAATTATCTTTTATTTCATTGTTTTTTTGTCTATGATATAAACATTATCAATTCAACATTTCATACTCATTTTTAACGATGAAATAGTATTCGCCATATCATATTATTCATTTAACATTCCATACTTATCCTTAATAATGAAAGAAAATCTGTCATTTTCTAATGCTGTTATATACCGAAATAAAAAATACGGTGTACCAAAACAATTTCACTTATTCCTTCATTATTCATATTTCTTTGATAAGGAGATACATGTTCGTTACCCATTTGTTTTATATGTATGGTTGAAAAGTCGCGGAAAATATATTTTTTTACATTATTATTGAAGTGTTAATTGATCTCATAATTAATGTATACCTCTACTTTTACGTCATACGGTGGATTATTCACTCTAATCTGTGGTATTACTTTCCCATGGACAATTCGTTCTCCCCTAGCTGAATCACGGATTTCGACGATCTTTTAATCGTGGTGGCTTTGGAATAGTTTATGCCCTATACATTTTTAATTAATTGATCATCGAGTTAATAGTGATACGATAATCCTAAAAATAAATACGCAGTAAACATTACAGTGAATTTGACAGAATATCTCATGTTTCGTGTATTTACTTACCTTTACATACAGATTTTCGGCGAAAGAAATCTCCATAAATATTCTGGAAGTCACACTTGAAAACAATGTGGCTCATAATTGGCTCACTTCAACAATTTCGTATTGCACTAAATAAATGAATAATCCAAAACGCGCAGTGATTTGTATGCGAATCATATGTTTACTGTTATGAGCAGAACGACCTCGAGTTACTGCCGTTAACTGACAGAAGGCGTTGCCGCCGCTTCGCCATGATATCCAAGAGGGGTCTATGGCACGGTCTTACATACAGGTCTTGAAACTCTGGTGGTGGGGGTATGTCACCGGATTGAAGCACCGGCCGTTTCGCCTAGTGACCACGAGTGTCGCTGCGATAGAGTGATGCAGGCTGTGCGAGAGAGATGGAAATCGATTGTTGACTCATAGGAACCTAACCTAGCTGTACAATTGGCTGACGTAGGCAAATTATGATGTTCAATGTCAAAAATGGATGATGGACCTAAATACAATTAAAAGTAACTTTATTGTAAGCCTGAGGAAAACCAAAGACTATAGTTATCCAAGTGGGTAGAATGAATATGAATGTTTTTCATATAGGTGTCAATGTGAGCTCGTGTTGGTCGAGGGGTTCAGTGCAAGCTTCGTAATGCTGCTTTCAGGGGTTCGATCTCGTGCGCTCGGTTTTTAAAAACATGTTTTGTCTTTTTTTTAAATAGGCTTTACGCGTTGTTTTAATTGACCGGACAAGAAGTGGCAACTATTCGAGAACGAAGTGGAATCCAGACCGAAACACTTGTAGGATGTATTTCTAGAAAATGAAACAAATACTTAAGAAACAGTGCTTCTTTTGCAATTCTTTATTTCCCCTTCGAAAAATTTTAATGCATGTCCCAAGAAACATTTTCAATAATCTCTACTTTGCAGTTTCCGAAACGGTTTGCGTTGGTACATTAAAAAAAAAAAACCTCTTTTCCGACCTTTAAGCGTTGGACTCTCGAGTAGGATAAATGAAAATAATTCACTGAGTTTGTTTTAGGTCTTCTAGCCTGGAAAGTATTTATTGTAATGATCCCAATAATTTTTCATTTTTTTTCAGGTTCCCGGCTCCAACGCCTGTTTCGCGCATTCTCGATGAATATATTTCGGTTCGAAATGATTTTCGCACACGTGTCTCGGCTCTAATTTCCCAACTCCCGGTATCGCGGCCTCCCATTTTTTTAATTGCCCCAAGTCTCTCGGCACCCGAAACACTGAGCGTTTCGATTTTTCACTCCGAGAGCCTGTTTCACACGTTGGCACAATACACCACTTAGTCATTTTTCAATATCACCGTTTTTACAAGTTTACAAGTAGAACACGTCGCGTGTGGTCGCGTGAATCAGCGGTTATGTTTGGGTTTTGTTTACTTTTGAAATCTATTTCCGTCTCTCTTACACCGCCTGCATCACTCTACAGCAGCGATCCTCGTGGTCACGAGTTGAAACAGTCGGTGCTTCAATAAGAGGCCATCCCCCACCACTGAAATTTTGAGCGAGTTTCAAGACCTGTATGTAAGACCGTGGTCTATGGCAACGAATTCAGACGTTCGTTGGAATAGGGAAGGAGTCCAATCTCCGTATTCTGGCGCGTCCGTAAAAGTGGAGCCAAATAAGGTTCCGCATACGCGGCGCTGCGGAAGTTAGTCACTATGTGCTATTTATACATGTATGTTTTGCGCATGCGTTATTATCAGCTGTCTGTGTTGTTATTAGCTGTCACATAAGCTGAAAATTTTTATTTTCTTAACCTTAATTCATTTTATAAATAAATTTCGTGTGTAGTAGTGCTTTAAGATATTTCTACATTTAAGTTGTAGTGCAATTACCCACCTAAAGACAAAAAACACCTGAAAATGCCATAAAAATTTCATGGTCTATTCAAATGTGGTTAGGTCGCCGAGATTGAAGTGTGTAAAATACATAGAAAATGTCAGCGACTGGAACATGTGAGTGTAAATTGCAACCTCACATACCACTGCGTCAAGTGTAGTGCTTCACACGAAAACGGAAAATGCACTTTAAATAGCTCATCAGATAAACACCTCCGATGTGCAAATTGCAATAACCTAGATCACCCAGTGTGAATTATAAACGATGCCTATACTACAAGATCATATACAAACGCTCATAAAGTGAGAGATATTAGATAACGACAACTCATCGAAAGAATTGAAGTGATGCATCCAAAAGTCACATTGGAAATAACCTTTGCATAAGCTATGGCACCACCCGCAGCGACAGTAGCAACACAGAGATTCGCTACGTAGTAGCGAGCATTATCCGCAGCATCACAAGTTTCGCGCGTGTTCTCGTTGTCCAAATTGCAGTAACCTAGATCACCCAGTAAACTATAAGTGATGCCTATGCTACAAGCTCATATAGAAACGCTCATAAAGTGACAGACATTAGACAACGACAACTCATCGAAAGAATTGAAGCAATATATCCGAAAGTCACATTGGAAATATCCTTTGCATATAAGCTATGGCACCACCCGCAGCGACAGTAGCAACACATGTTCGCTACGCGGTAGCGAGCATCATCCGCAGAATCACAAGACTCACCGCTACCATGAGCCATCATTTTACATTTTACATTTATTAAAATAATATCAAGACTTGCAGATGCTGATAACAACAGTCCAAAGTCTACAATCTAACTACTACTGAGATGGGTTTGTTTGTTAAGTTTAAACTTACGAACAATATCAAAAAAATTGTATGGCACCGCGCGAGGTACTGCTTTCGATTCTCTCCTCGTAAAGTTTTTTTTTATAACTGAAATTATTATTTTTTATTGATATTATTTGTTATGCCTTTTATAGGTAAATTAGTTTGCTTATTGATTACATTTGTTATAAGAATCATAATAACGCAAATAAAATTAGTAATAATTTCTGAAAGCCATTAACGTCAATGTGTTTATTGATGGTTGATGGTTTTTTGTGACTATCGAAAACTGCATTATAAAAATTATTTACAAAGTCATAATACACTTTTCGTAATTAAACAAATATTTAAGAACTTTGCAAAAATTGTCATACCAATAATTGCATTAAAATAAATAGACGAACTAGATCGCAAACAAACAATGTTAGTGCACGATAGGTGTTCTTATGACAAGCGTCAACAATTAGCCGCCATGACAGTCCGTTTCACCCTGTGTACTGGCTGCATTACTATATTTTTAATACACTAAGGACACGAACGACGCCTACAGGCCATATTTAATACCACGCTCTGGGCTCGAATTTACGGACGTTCTTATACGGTCTCACCACACGAAGATTGGACTATAGTCTCCTTGGTTTCAGCGGTTTCTCACAAGCGGCCGCGGAGACTCGCGTCTCTATAGGTTTGTTCGCGCTAGCTGCACTCTACACTCGCCAGTGTAAACGGAACTAGGGCAGTGTCTAGGGAGTGCAGTTTATTTCCTCGCGGGTAAGCAACTCTAGCGCGAACGCGATAGTGTACAAGAAACATGTCGGCGACCTAGTGGACCACACCTTAACCTCAAATAACACATGAGATTACGGAGTCTCATCTAACCGGTAAAAGAGATATACCGCGTAACCTCAAGTTTGTTGATCTCGTAAACTGATTACAATGGACGGTGTTATTGAAATTATTAACTTGTACTTGTAATTGCGCTCAGAATGGATGTATTGATACCAGTTTTACATAGAATGGAGTGTTAGTGATACGATTGTAGAAATCCAAAACCTTCACAAATGCACACGTTGTTGTCAGCATCAACGACTAAGCCGCCTTCTGAATCTCGGAACAGCACTGCTGACTTAATTTTTTGCTCCTGTTCCATGTTAGCTTCTGTTTGCGTTAATAATAGATTGGAACGTATTGTAATACTGCGAATTTATAATAAACACTTGTCATTATATCTTGTCAATTTTTTTAATACCTTGATCAATAGAAATTGATGATTATAATACTTTGTTATTTTCAACCTTTATTATTGATTGTTTTTCATAATAAATGAGAATTTGTTTGTGATTGCCTTATACATTGTAGGTCATGTCAATTTTTTAATCACCTTCATCGATAGAGATTGATAATTATAATAGTTTGTTATTTTGAACCTTTATTATTGATTGTTTTTCGTAATAAATGAGAATTTGTTTGTGATTACCTTAAATATTTTAGGTTATGTCGTACTTACCTCTGTATACACTTACTGACAGTTTCGCTGGTTATGGGGTTATTCTAGTAATATCACTGTTACACTTTTCGTGTACTTTTACACCTCGTCAAGATCGAGTGTAGAAAGTCTAGGGTTAGTGGCACGAAAGTGTAGCTACACTCGTAACGCGAACAGCGGCGCGTGACGTCATTTCCGTTAAAACGAACGCGAAAGTGTACACTCCCTAAAAAAGTGTAGAAAGTGTAGCTAGCGCGAACAAACCTTATATGCAACCGTGTTTCCCCTAGCTCGTGACAGCCCGGGCGCCTACAGCAGGGAACCACGCCACAGCCCTATACCCAGGAAGACTAGAGGTAAGGAGTACGAACGCCGTGTCGTCGAAACGTCCGCAAAAGCGAGGACGAGAAGGGCGGCACTGCTCTCCTACCGCACCGAAGTAAAGTCAGCGACAAACAAGTGCCGTACGATACGCTCCCTCATATGGAGCGATAATTTGGTCAAATGAATTGTAAAGGCAGTGCCGTACGATATGCGAAAAGCACCCATTGCTACTTCATATGGAGCGATCATTTCATCAAATAAATTGTACAACCAGTTGATGAAGGCAATTTCTATATATATAGACAGAATTCTCATATATACATAGTTTTGGGAAATACCGAAATACAGAAATTAAGTCAATGTTTTTTTTTGTTGCGGGAGCAGTAATAAACAAAATTTATTTATAGACACAAGGAAAGTCATAATAAATTTTCATCCAGACAAAAAATGTACAGATTTTGACACGCTGTACGGATTAAGAATAATAACGAAATACAGAAATTAAGTCAGTTTTTTTTCCTTGCAGAAACCGTAACAAACAAAATTTATTTATAGACACAAGAAAATTCATAACAATTTTTCAAATTCTCACATATTATATTTACACATTATGATACGCTGTACAGATAAAGAATAATAACGAAATACAGATATTAAGTCAATGTTCTTTTTTCGTCGCGGAAGCAGTAAAAACATAGACACAAGACAATTCATTCGAATTTTGAATTCAAACAAAAGATTTACAAATTATCACACATCATATTTGCACATTATGACATGCTGTACAGATAAATCGACCTTACGGTTTTGATTTTTTTCCTATTGTCTTTCGTTTTGATTTTCCTTGCGTGATTATTTTCGTTGACCGATCGCGCTAGAAAATGTCCTCTCATGACGAGATAATAGTTTATCACTCTCTTCGTGAGCTCTTCGTTATGTGCTTGGCATCCCACGTACGCACGTACGCACATAACCATTTTCACGCCTCGAAAATAATCATTTTGTTTATTTTCGAGACATGAGACAAAACGTGCAATATATGAAAAATCCATACATTGCACGTTTTGTCTCATCGACGGGACTCTTGCTCCATATCTCGCGTTTGTGATAATTTTTATTTCACTCGGTACGATAATGGTACGATAAAACGAAACCATTCTTTTTGCGAATGTAAGTACTATTTTTCTTACCTATGATTGATTGTTTTCGCCGCAGATCACCAAATATATTTTATACCGAGACACAATTATTTTTTTTTCCATCTAACACAATTCGCGAAATTGGTTAGCCACAACATGCTTTATGCCAACACGGAGGACGAGTGGGAATCATCGATGACACATGACGTCAGTTGTGTTCTTGTCGCTTAGTCCACTTCGGTGCGGTCGAACACTAGCGACGCACGCCGTGAAAACACTAACTACTAAAATCCACAGTTTGACGGACGCGTTTGGATCGGGCTCGCCACAGGCGTTCGTACTCCTTACCTCTAGTCTTCCTGCCTATACCGATGAACCCGTCACTGTACCCGAGACGAAACGCAAATTCCTTCTCCTGCCTCCTACCTTACCGACCTTGCAGAACCTGGACACGATCGCCCTTACGGGAGTACAGGGCCACCGGTCATCATTATATCACAACACCGAATCTCTTTGTTTTTGTTTACTTTTATTTTTTTTTATCGATAAAACAGGCGCGCAGGGGCTGACACCGAATCTCGACAAACGTGTGGCGGTCCTGTTAGTTCCACCATCTCACCGCTACGCAGCTACATCGTTCCAGCGTTTCTCACAAGCGCTCGCAGGGGCATGCGTTCCAATATATAAACCGTCTTTCCCCTAGATCCTAACACCCAGCGCGTCTAGGGCAGGGTACAGTGACACAGCCCTACTGATGAGTCTGTCACTGTACCCGAGACGAAACGCAAACGTTCTTTTCCTGCCTCCTCCTATCTTACCGACCTTACAGAACCTGGACAAGCAGCGGATAACTACAGGAGTAGAGAGCCACCGACCGAATCTCTACAAACGCGCGCGACACACCGCAGTGACATCTTACCGTGAGGCTAAAAACTAGTCATAACACTGAGTGAACTTTTGCCTCGCTTGAGACTACGTGCGCGCTTCTGCCGTGAGGCTCGATCCTCCTTGGCTCCGATGGCTTATCTCCTCGGTGACACGATACACGCTCGGACGGCTGACGAATAAACGAAAATATGGCTAGTTCGTCGAGGTGAATTTCATACATTTTTACATATAATACGAGCGTATTTTCACGTGTGCGCACGTCTGTGACTCGTATGCAGCGGAAACGACGCGATAATAATAATAATCCTACTGGAATAATTGCCGCTGTCACAAACGCGACACCCCGAAGCTTTCTCGGAAAAAGACCAACAACAAATATTCATCCGAGTTTGTTATCGTCGTAGTAACGACATGACGCTCTTCCTATTTACTTTTGCAACGTTTCGTCCAGACACTCTTCCTGTCAATGCTCGCGGCCACGGCCGCCGCAGCCGCGCATATAACTTGACAACGATTCCTTCTATTTTTAGTCCCATTTTATAGGTTATATCGAGTTTCTTTTCAAACAATTATTATAATCTTGTGCAAAACAGCCGCGATCGGTAATTCGTTGTTCGCGATCGTGCGACTCTCTCCAACCACTCGATTCAAATAAATTTTCAAGCGCCATTTAAATCATACGTAACGACGACCCTACATTGAAGAGGCATACACAATTGATGCTCGTCTCCTTTGAACGAACGACGCCATCGTTTATTCGAGATTAAACAATTTTTTGAAAACGCAGGCACGACACCAACAAAGTATGCTGCTACGCTCATCCGGACGCGTCTCTCATAGAGGATTACAGAGCCGGCGATCAAATTTGCTCAGAGTGCGGTTTGGTAGTGGGCGACAGGTATTGCCGCAGGATTATCCCCTTTAACCATTGCAAAGCATTTTTTTAAACCTTACGACGCCATTTACCGCCTCGCTTGTTCTCGGACAGAGTAATAGACGTCGGCTCGGAATGGCGAACGTTCAGCAACGAGAAGGCTGGCGTAGATCCATCTCGTGTCGGCGGTCCAGAAAACCCGCTACTCAACGGCTCAGACTTGTCCACCATGATCGGGCCCGGAACGGGTGCAGCTTCGTTCGACGCATTTGGCGCATCCAAGTACCAAAACAGACGCACGGTTTGTTCCAACTTCTAGAGGCCCGAGAGGGAGAATTGGCCATTTATTCTCGTACCACGTTTGTACAATTTTTCTTTCTCCAGATGAACAGCTCCGACAGAGCTCTCGTAAACGCGTTCCGCGAAATAACCGGAATGGCCGATCGTATAAATCTTCCAAAGACGATCGTCGACCGGGCAAACATACTCTTCAAACAGGTACACGACGGAAAAAACTTGAAGGGACGAGCCAACGACGCGATATCCTCGGCCTGTCTGTACATAGCGTGTCGCCAGGAGGGCGTACCCCGTACCTTCAAGGAAATTTGTGCAATCAGTAAAATCAGCAAAAAAGAAATAGGCAGATGCTTCAAGCTGATACTGAAGGCTCTCGAGACGAGCGTCGACCTAATAACGACCGGTGACTTTATGTCGCGTTTCTGCTCGAATTTGGGCTTGCCGAATATGGTACAGAGAGCGGCAACGCATATCGCGAGAAAGGCAGTCGAGATTGATATAGTCCCCGGCAGATCCCCGATTTCGGTCGCCGCGGCAGCTATATACATGGCCTCACAGGTTTCGTATATATTCTCAATTTTGTTCCCTTCTCGAAATTAATCCGCAAACTCGACTAAACTCTTTCGGCTATTATTCAGGCTTCGGAGGACAAGAGATCGCAAAAAGAGATTGGCGATATCGCCGGAGTGGCGGACGTTACAATCAGGCAATCGTACAAACTCATGTATCCACACGCCGTCAAACTCTTTCCCGAGGATTTTGCCTTCGCGACGCCCATCGACCAACTGCCGCAGATGTAAGACCAACCTTTTCTTTCCACATCCGCGAACCGTCCTTCCGGGCCCGAACACCCCCGAACAACGAGTACGCCTTGAGGACGATCGGTAAGAAGATGATACCCTTCGCGGACGCTCTCTTCTTACCCAACACATTCCTGCTGAATGCGCCACCTTCAAACTACTACCCGGACACATTTATTTTCTTTGTCCTTCTTCCTACCTTCGCGCATCCCTTTCTCTTATTTTTTTTTCGCCACGTTAACCACACGAACGTCGATTTTGTCACCAATCCCTAGACTGAACGCAGCTTTCATTCTCTTTTCTTCCTTGGTCCGACGTTTCACGAAGAAAGTGTCTCATCGGTAGGTTTTTTCTTTTTTTTTTTTTTTTCATCTCTGATACTCATCTGGCGCGCGCGAGAAAATGCCAACAGTCAAGTAGAATCCGACAAAGGAAAATAAAAATACGGCCAATGGAGCTCGCCCCTGCTTTATTGTATCAACGACTTTGTTATCACTGTTTTCTAATTGGACCAATCAAACGATCGCTTTCGCAAATGAATAAGATTAGTGTATGGCTTTTGTGAATTCGTAAAATATTCGTGGGATTCAATTTTTCAAAGCGTCAACACATTGTTTTTTTCTTTCGAAATCGACGCGTTTCTACTTGTTTCGCCACCCCCGTCGTCGAAATACAAATCGTTTTCTCTATTTAATGTTTTTTACCGCGCCGGGGGTAGTACTATTTTTCTTTGCGACAAAAAAAAACTAATCTTGTTGCAAACAACAAGAAAAACTTATGTGTACGATATATTTATAGTGTTTGCTAATATCTTGTAATAATATGATACAATTATTATCTTTGCGGACAATAAATAATATTCCTAAATGTTTGCAATCGTTTCATTAATCTTGGACTTAGTTGAAGCAAAAAAGAAACAACGAAGGACATCCAAGCAAATCGCCGGCATACAAGTTCAATTATATGTTCAAGAGCCAAATCGGGTCACCCGAGGTGAACGAAAAATCTACATCCTGCTCTGAAATGTTTTGGATACTCTACAAGGAATGCAACAGTCGGTCAAAAAAAAACATCGTACATACGCAGTGACAAAATGTGCGACAAATTTATTACACCGCAGTTATATATGAGAAAAAAAATCGATCGGCGTCCAAGTCGCGGGCAATCATATACCAAGTAAAATTCAATACATATTGTTTTTCTTGTGTTTATTGTAATAATGTAGTAATATGCGATAGAACTCGCGATAAATAACTATGATAGAGTTGTATTTACACAAACGGTAACGAACGTAAACTAAGTCGTATAATCGCTCGTGACCCTGGCAGAGGGCTTCATCAAGCTTTCAACCGCCGCTTACATTTACACAATTATAATATATATATATATTTATTTATTTATTTCATTCATTCATTGCACATTTCTAGCGTGACGAAAGCCCTTGCATTCTTCTTTATTTACAATGTAACTTTTTTCTTCTCATTCGCGACAAATCTTCGTAACAAGTTACCAAACAATATCTACACGTAAAAATATAGATAAATCCATATAAATACACAGCCGCGCGCGTGTTTCGTGTGCGCCCCGGTTGCAATATCAATCCTTTCATTCATACGCGCGTGTCTATACAAGTGTAATCTTAAACACAAACGAAATTCCTCCACCACTTGGACAGGTTTCAACCTTTTTCGCAAATGTATACTTGTGTGTGTGTAAATATTTGTTTTTAAACTTATTACGCGTCGACATATACGTATTTACGCTCGCGTGTGTGTGTGTGTGTGTGTGTGTGTGTGTGTGTGTGCGTGTGCGAGCGCGCGTGTGTGTGTAAATATATTAACACACGCACTCTTTTCACAAATTCCGATCGTCAAGACAAATGTATCAGCGTAGATTTGACACGCAAGGCTCACGTGTTGGCTCTAAATTCAATTCGATCGAAACGCGCGCGGTTAGTCACCTTTATTGTTCACAGATTTTTTCCTTAGTCCGAACTTGAACAAAAGTTCCAAAGATTATCTCTCGTAACAATAATTTGATTTGAAAAAAAAAAAAAAAAGGAAATTTGTGTTAAAAATCGGTTAAAAATTGCCCACGCCTACATACCAACGTATGGCATAATATACATATATACATATGTTACAAGTGGTATGTAACGAGCTCACTGCAACGCTAGATTATTACTCGTTTCGACATTTCGTCTATTTAATATTTGAACATTGAATTCTGACGCATATACACGTAAAGCATCGTTCAAAGAGGTGGATTATATATACAAAATTGCGTAGAGGTACCGAGACAAATACACGCGCACTAAGCATTTCTTATTCGCCCAAATACGTACGCGTGATATATTAAAATCGTTCCGAGACTTTCTCCTACAATCTAACGCGAGCGACCGTCGTATTTTATCTCGTGAAAAAATATATACTCAACGGTTGCGCATATTTTGTATGGTGTAGGAGAAGAAATATTATCAATTGTCAGAGGAGGAGGATGAGAAGGCGCGGCGCAACGTTCTTCGCCTTACCATGATCGGAAGAGGGGGTAATCTCAAACGCATCGATGCGGACCAATTAATTTAATCGGAACAAAGAAAAATCATTGCCGCGTATCAACTTGGATTCGTTCTGTAACAAGACTCATCATACTCGTAGAATACAGGGACTGCTGGACCGTAACGATAAACAAAAACATAAGACTAATCACTTGTGAAAATATAATCATGAAGACATTTTTTTTTCCTCTCAATATTCAGGAGCAATAGCGGAGCCGGATAAAACCTTGAAACGCGCCGAATTGCGATGCGTAATATTTGTGACGTGAATGACGGAGTGCGAATCGAATCTTACAATCTTCCACAGATTCGTTATATACTTTTCCTCGTTTTTTTTATCAGCAATAATTTTCAAATAACGACCGATAGAATTTGGACCAAGTGCGTAAAAAAGTCCTTTAAGAAAGGTTGGGCTATTGTAACATATTAGCACTAGGATCGCATCGTCGCGAGCCCTCTCACGGCAAGAGTCTTTTGTTTATCGGTTTATTTGGGGGAAAAAAAAATAGCGCGTACGAGGAAGAAAAGGACGTTCAACGATCCCAGTAGTTTTTCCACTACTCGAGGCTCGTCTTTGTACGCGCATTGCGAAAGATTCGTCAACCAATTCGAAATCCAATGAATCCTATATTCCTATCTAGTTAACGTTTTTCCCCTCTCAATATCATTTATCATTTGAATAATCGAAAGAAACTCGAGAACCTCACAAAGTTTCCAATGAGCCAATGGGCTGCTTTCGACTTTTTCATCCGCATCCCTCTTTGAACGATTTATCGTAGCTTCTCGCGCGTCTATACTGGACGAACAGCGCTAGTTTTATTGATTTTTGTTGTTGGTTCGCTCCAATATAAATTGGTCCCGCAAAATTCCACGATCCAACGGTTTGATTCTAAATGTAGGGTAGGTTCAGTTCTTTCAGGCTCCTTTGTCCAAGATTCGATTTTCGTCGAGAAGAGGTTTGGCATCGGAGCGCGATCGAGGAAAATCTGCCGGGCGAAACTAAGTGTTTGTGTAAAAAGGCCTTGGCACGACTCGAGACACGCGTCATCATCACATCATTATCGTGATGCTTTTCGAGACCAGTCCATTTCATTATTTTTCTTCGGAATACAAGGTGCGTCGGCCACACCTCGAAAATATATATTTTTCTAGTCTGCGAAATTTCACCCAATCGTTTGAGTCCTCGCAAATATTATAATTGACCGACAATAAAGTTTCAACTACTTTGATACTTTTTCAAATGCGAATAAAAGGATAGATGATTGGGCGTAATGAGAGGAGTCGCCAGGTCCGCCGTTCCAATGCGACAGCTGGAGAAAAAGCAACGCGACGACTCGAATGAAAGAATCGAACAAGAGTAAAAAGATGCACACGTCGCAAAGCCGCCAACGCGGTGAGAATTCTACGCGTATCTTTTGTTTATCACGCACGGTCATCGTGTTATTTAAAGAAGGCTCTTTTATCAAATTTATAACACACTATCGAGCGTTGTATCTCTCTCTCTCTCTTCCAAGCCCGTAAGCCTCAAACTCTTGTTCGAATTGGCCACTTTTTCTCAACTTTTGTACACGAGAAGAAAGTCAACGCGTCTACTACACGTCAATGCTCGTCCAATCTCATTTTTCCAAAACGACCTAGTCTCCAATAGATACGGGGGAAAGAAAAACAAATCCAAGAGGGCTGGATTCGACGCGTCATCTGGAAGAAGGGGGCGGCGAGTTATCTTTATCCTCCCTCTCTCTTGGTCGCACTCTCTCCCTCTCTCTCTCTCTCTCTCTCTCTCTCTCTCTCCACTATTGCCGCGGTACTCCTTGCTATTACTTTTAATCCGTTCGTTTCGAGAACGTGCGCTCCGTTTTTTTGGTTTTCTTCTCCGTCTCGGCTCAAACTCGTTGACTCTTCTTTTATCAAAGACCTAAGTATAGTATATACAAGAATCGAATATAATAATGCAAACATAGGCAGCACCTTTGCAAACTCGAGACGAGTATTAACTGTCCCGGTTTGGATGCTTGGCAAGAAATCTTCGAGGCCATGGCAAAGGCCAGTCGTATTGTCGAGGTACCGTACCACCCACGTTTTTCTCGAAATACTTGAATAACGGAAACCACCAGAGCCGTGCCAAAAAGTTGTTTGGTCCGTATTGCTGAAAGCAGAGTGTCGCCCGTTTGACCGATCCGTGAGCAACGTGTTCTTTTTGACAATTCTCCGCCGACCCAACCTCATATATGTATATTTACCTTGAGATGAGAATTATTAGCCAGTGTGTGATAAATGTACCACAAGCGAGTCGTCACCCAGTAGGCTATGATAATATCGACGGTGTAATGACCGTGAGCGAGCTGAACCATAACGACCCCGACGAGGGCGCCAAGTCCGGCGAGCCAATGAACGGGCTGACATCGTCTCGGGGAGTCTGAAAACAACAACAACAACAACAACAGCGGGCTTTCATAGAGACGGCTCTTTTGATGTAAACGGGGCGAAAGTAGTCTACCCTCGATTTAAAGACTCACATTCTTTAATAATGAGGTAACAAAGTACGAGAATAACGGTGTGACCGCTGAATATGTAATCCCCGCAGTAGGTGTGTTTGCCATTTATCGACAAACCAAAGCCGGACATTATCCGCAGTACCCTCTGAGCTATGATCAACGGGCTCGTATGATTGAGTTTTCGACTGCAGAAGTAAGTCTTGCTCGAGACCGGCAATACCGTTACATAAAAGGTGACGCTTCTCATCATGTACAGCATACCCATCAGCAAGAATATTCGTCTCACCACGATGAACCTTTTCGAAAGAGTGATTGTTCAGTGATTACCGATGATCCATTTATCCTCACGGAGATGCCCGATGATCTAGCTTACCTGTGCTTGTGGAAAACAATGAAAATCATGGCCGAGTTGGAGGCGATCATAATGAGAACCTCCGAGACATCGAGAGCCCAATCCTGAGCCGGAACATTGTCAAGTATGATATCGGGGAGGGGGCCGTATGTCGCGCGATCCGGTACACGCTCATGTAACATCGCGAGGGACGTTGTCGTCAATATTAAATTTATAACCATAAATAGGAATGCTGCAACCAAGAGACGGCTCATTGCGGCGGCGATCTCGGGCGAGAACGAAACATTCCGTCGATCAAAGAGGATCATTAAACGAGAGTAAACATCTTACCGAGAAGAGTTTTCCATTTTTCTTTGGGAAAGCGAGGTTCCTCTCTCAAGGGTGGGGGTATGTCCAGTTTGACAATTCCACTGCCCGAACCATTTTGCAATCCACCGTGTCTAATCTCGTCGATCTTGTCGTCCCCTTCCTCGTCGTCCTCGTAGTAATCGGAACTCGAAGCGATGCCAGCTCCTCCGCTCACTACACCTCCCCATCGGTCTTTTCCCTTGATCGGTAGGCCCGGAAGCAACGGTTGCCTCTGATAAACGTCACTCGACTGTGCCATTCCACCGCTACTCCCATCAACCGCCGCCGCCACCGCCGCCGCCGCCGCCGACGCCGCCGCAGCCGCAGCCGCCGCAGCCGCGTCCACGTCCCTCTCGTCTCCCTCGCCGCCGGCCAACGAACGATCGAAGCTCCCGTAATCGTTGTGAAGACTCGTTGCCTTGTGATCCAATACCATCCTGCTCCGTCACGGGGGCGAAGAGCGCGCGACAAACCCAAACAAAACAAGCACATTTTAACTATCGGAACCGCCAATACCCCCATTCATACACATGTTCATACGAATAACACACGACGCAATCCCCGCTAGCATAGATGTCCAATTGACGCCGATAAGTTACCGTTTCAGGTTATCTTTGAGACATTGCCGTAACATAACTATTCGTCATTTTTAAAACGACATCCCTTTTTATGTTGTCGTGGAGTTATGAGTTTTTCAATGATATCTTTTGGCGGTGAAAACGCATTTCTTAAAGGTATCACAAACTGTTATCCAAATGATGACTATTTTCAGGAATCAAAATGTTATCTGTCTGCTGTTATCTACTGTATCTAATTGAACGTTTTCCGAAGGATATCCAGAAGAATAATCGCATGTCTTTTTCATGATATCTTTCGGCCATCGGTAATATCCTGTCTTTTTGACGTATTTGGAGAGTTGGCGGGAGATAGAGAAAAGGCATCCAAGTGTTTTTCGAAAGATGACACTTAACGGATGACTGTTGTATTCTCACCGGCTCGCCTACTGGCGCATGGTGCAAAGTGTCAAAAAAGACCACAAAAAACGAGAAAGTGTTTCAACAAATTCACGTGAGTGTATATGTGTGTGTGTGTGTGCGTGTGTGTATGTATATATATTTAATGTACGTTTCCTGTATTCTAAAAGCGTACGTTTGCTTTTTAGGTTTTACAGAGAATTATTTACAGCGCAGGCAGTTTTCTTCGAAGAGACGCGAAAATTTGACTAAGTACACTATCGGTACGTAAATATTAACGTATAAATAAATATCATATTGTTTCAATATTTTATAAAGTCATCCGCTGTAAAGACGTCATCGCACGTGTAATAAAATTCTATTAATATTTGTTCATTTACTTTTTCAGATGTCGTACGAAGCACATTCCGCGACGCGACTAAAGTATATCGAAAATCACATCGCGGACCGTCTTCCCTGTGGGGTGACCGGTTGAAGGCTAGGCAACTGGTGGCTCACATTGACTTTTTCTCACTATTTTTTTCATTTTTTAATTTTTCTTTTCGATTCTAGGTCAACTTATACACAATATTGTACAAAGTAAACATATGTTTGATTTTTTTCTTCAGATCACCTGTCCGGGTGTTAGAACTTCCGCAAGCGAAGAATGTCATCGCCCGCGCAGCGACATACGTCGCTCCTACCACTCCCACCACCATGTTTTGTTAAACTTAAAAAAATATTTTCATGTTCAATAAAGTTCGCTTAGTCAAGATAGCAAATATCATCATTCTATATTTCATACTTGACGCATTAAAAATTGGTGAAAAATCGAACATTTTTTGACCCAACAAGGCTAATAAGTTGATTGTGATTAAGAAATTGATATATAGATATATAGATATTGGGAATAAATAGATATCCATTCGATAGGACTTTTTGATGCCGATTGGATGTTGTTTTGTCAACTTTGTTGATGCCTATGGCATCTTGGCATTCTTATGGCTTTAAGGAGGTACGGTGATTGGAGCGAGTTCAAGATAAAAGCCCGATTTTTATTTTTATAGCACTGTCGAGACCTTCGTCCATGCGTATGCGGAGTTTCCACAAGATTTACCGTACACTTTCCGAGTTATTAATTGTTAAAGTTGGTGAATTAGTCACACGTAGACGACAAAATGTGCCTGTCCTCACATATAGAGATTTTTTTGTGCTACTTGGAGCCAAAAAACACGTAAAAAAAACTGATGGTTGCGTTCGTTGAATCTTTGTGATCGATAATAAGGCACCTTGAATTGGAAAGCTCACCGCAGAAATAAGCAATAAATTTAGAAATAAAGTCGCAAAAACCGAAGTTTCCGGAGAGCGAGACTTCTCGTAACGTAACAGCAGCCATCTTGCTCGACGTGTGGCAACGCCGGATACCCGCGCAAATTTGATTCGTCTATCGGATATTTTCAACGCGAATTAAAAATATGATTGTGCGAAGCCGTACATTTTTTAATGGATTATAAAGGGCCTTTCGTCGATATTTACTCCAAGTTCTTTTACGTACAGCAGAGGCATCTCAATTTTTCTGGCGACATGTACCTATACAACGCATCTATATATAAATTCAGCATGGGAGAACCGTCATATAAAATAAACGTTCCTTTTTATACTTGCAAATATTGTGAAAATTGGGAAAGGGAAAAATAACATAACAATCGATGAAATATGTTTTGACTTTGGACAGATTGGACATTGGACATTGAGGTTAACTCCAACGCGACGTTTTTTGTTTGCAATCGCAATATTATCTTTTCATTTTCTAATTCTTATCCGTCAGAATCTACATTTGTCTCTAAACTGGACTTCCCTGGTACAATCCCGTTACTCTTTTGATAAACTTCCACAGTATTTTCATTCTCCATGTTAACCGGCTACAAAAAATCATAAGCCGGACGCGTGGAACCGATGACAGCCACCGAAAATGCGACGATGCTAAACGTCAACGATATGGCGTACTACTCAAGTCGAGTAGCAGATTATTAAGGTTTTTTCCATATTATTAACATATGGAAACAAACTCGAAATTCAATACTTAAAAAAAATTTCTCGATAAATAGGCCATATACAAGTATCAAAAGCGTGGAGATACTTCGGGGTGAAATAGACTCTAAGTTTACTAGCATGGTCATCACCGTACCTCCTTAAGAGGATATCTTTAGGATATATCGATTTGATAACTTAACGCTAACGTACTCACGACCGATAAAAGTTAACCTCTGGTTGTCAATTTGTCAACCATCAAAACTTGCCGTAAAGTTAACCTATTGGATACATATAAGTTATCGGCGAAGCGGTCATTACCCATACTATTTGTAATCGAAACCGGCATCTTTTTGGACAACCAAAAAGTTATCCATATCCGTTTTGGGATATCTTTCGCATACCATATAGATAACATTTTGCTGTGTGGGATGTTGCCCGAAATGCAACATTCTCGAAAGCAACGTACTCATCGAGCGCGGGCTCAAAGACAACAAGAAGAAAAAAAACCTGTTGCGCTTTGGTGCACGTGTAGGCTAAAGTGTACCGAGTAGTCGGAGCCTTTTAGCGCAATTCTCAACTTTCAAATACTCTCCTATAAACAAACCAAACATCAATAGTCTCAAATGAACATCTCTTCATTGAACTTTGCTAACAACGTTTCAACAAACGTGAAAAATTTGTAGGAATAGAAAGAAAGAAGAAAAAAAACGATATTTATAATAGAAAGGGCGACTTTATCGGTGTGCTCAGTCGCTCACGACTAACACAGTCACCCTCTTATGGCCCTATATCGAGTCACCGCGTACACGATCACTGCACTTTCGGCATGCAAAAGGTACATGGCCAGTTTTTTGGAAAATATTGCCGCTGACAAAGTTGGTGCATTGTTAACGGTACGATGCGCGGCAACTATTGCAACTAATTTTTTTCAAGTAATTTTCTATGATATTTTTCAGGCCATCTTCCTTGTCCAATCCCATTTAGCGTTCTTCGTATTCTCCATATCGTATTTTCATAAGCGTCCTTTTTTATTCTTTTCGTAGGTACTGCTAGTTTCAGAGACCCTTTGAATTTGTCACTTTTGCCGCTTCCTTTTTTTTCCCCGTGAACCTAGGCTCTCTGCAATTTCCGCACCAAAATATTCGCCGATACAGCTAAAATTTTATTGTTTAAAAAAAAATTGTATTGCTCTTTTCAACCGGAGACGGATTTTTCAAAGCTTTTTCGATGATGGTGGAATTTTTCCGGACTCAATCGAGATTTTGGATGAAACGTCGCTATTGTTTATTTCATCGATACTATTTTTACATTGGTTCTCTTCGTCCTCTTCTCCCTCGTGAATGAAAGCTTGCTCAATGATCTTTTTTTGTTTGTTTGCTTATCTTCGCCCGACCTTAGTTGAGATCTTGAATGATTCCCCTCGTATCGCGCCATACACCCGCGACACCTTTCTCTAATTCTCATGCCCTCTCTTACTGCGGTCATTGCTCGTGTAAGTTGCTCTCTTTCTATATTTGAAGATCGGTCTAAAGCGGAATACCTCGCACGGCCGCCGACTACCGGACTTTTCCCGACCCAAAAGCGAGCCCCCTTATCCGGTTATATAAGTTTGCTTTGTTCGGCCAACTATTGGCAAAAACCATTATTATTAGTGTTTATTTTATGTGCAGAGTGTGTTGAAGTATATGTTTCGTTTATTTGCAGCATACATTTCAAAAAAATAAGAAAATTCGAGTAGTCAAAAAGAATTAATTTTCGTTGCATTTCGACGATGCGAGCTTTAACGTCTAGAGTCGACGGGGGCTTTGTGGTCGATTGTGGGTTTGCAATATTGAAGCATATACCCAGTAGTCGGGCCAACGTGAAAAGTGCGTGTGTGTGTATATATATATATATATATATATATATATACATATATATGTTTATTCGTTTAGAGAATTTTACCCCATATAAAGAAGATCGGTAGATCAGCCTACCAAAGTTTAGCGCCTTATCTATTAACCATTTGGTTCTATCTTTTCATTTGTAGCATAACAAGTATTAGGTTTTCCATAATTTAATACGACTTTATCCACAAACTCCGTAAAAATGACAAAGAACGTCTTCTTTCTTGTGCGGGAATGGCTTTGAAATTTGCATCGTTCAAATGCAACGAGATATGTTTTTAATTTTTTTCGTTTCGTCTTTTTTCTTACAATCTTTAATGATTTTTTCTTCTCTTTAGATTGAGATTGCGGATCTCTCGAGAGGTGAAAAAAAATCGTTTCAATGAGACGAAATGAACGCGAGCGGTTGAAGAAAAACGCAAATTTCGTTGCATTCCAACGACGCAAATTCCAACATTATTTGTGGGAATGAAGCCATAAATAAACACAATCAATCGAAAAACTATAAAATACCCAACTGTCACGAAAATGACGTGCCGCTACGAAAAAAAAAAATGTTACGCAGATACATGCGCACCGATTGCCCAATTGCGAATAAATTTTAATTGTTCGTTTTTTTAAACGTTTGATAAATTAAAACTATGCGTACCGACAATCGAATATCAGGGATTTCGTTAAACACATTTTTGTCGGCACAAATGCATATGCACGCTATACTGACGCGCGCAAAGTTGAAAAAAAGCTGTCACTACTGGAGAAGGCCTGAGTGCCTTATCCTATATACATATACATGTATGCAGAGGCGTGGCACGTCTAAGCCGTTCCGAGCCGCGATTGCTTGTTTTTCGCGCGGCGAGATTCAACCGCGATCAAACGCGATGAAAATTCTACTCTTCCGAGAATATTTTCGTTCAGAGTCGATACGTCTGACCATCTCGAGTGCCTCGACGCTGAGAGAACGCGGATAGTGTAATGGTTGTATCGGTGAGTCGAGCCGTACAAATACTCGGCTTTCTCAGCTTGCACCAAATACCGGCTGACGCACGTATACCACCACGCCTACGCGTTCCAGCTTTGCCCAGCCCCGGATCTACGATTCTTCCGAGCCGGGGCAAAAACTTGACATTGGCGCCCCTCCCCTCCAGCATTTGAGATTAAGGGGGGAAATCTCTTTAGACGCCCGAAAATGAGTCATTTTTCATACATTTTTTTAAAGGTGATGAAATAATCGCATCATTTAAAAATGTTGACATTACGTTAATACAACTTCTAAGTGTTAATTTTGATTTATTTATAAAAAAAAAACAAAATAGCGGCGTTATAAGGTATTTCTTTAGGCGTCTTTTGAAAAACTGCTCATGTTATAGCTAAAAAAGTGATTGACCGATCTGGCTGAAATTTTGGGAGGTTACTCGGTATAACATTGTTCGAAGGATATACCTATGAAAATATCGAAAAGTACAAAATTAAAAATTAAGTGGGCTTTGTAATCAAGTTTTCATATTTTTGACAATTTTCTCGACAATTTTTATCCCAAAAAAGTAATTTATTTACGCGATCAGCCAGATCGATCGACAACTTGTTGAGCTATACATGGGCAGTTTTTCAAAATAGGCCTAAAGTAACACTTCATCAAAGTTCGTCTCGTAGGCACTTTTGTTTTCGATGGCTAGAATCACGAGGCCATTGAAACTCACTAAAGCGCCCTGGATGCTAGACGCTTCAGTGAAACAATTTTTTTGCAAACACAAGAATTCGGCGCCCCCTTAAATTGCCGCCCGGGGCAGGTACCCCGGTTTGCCCCCCCCCCCCCCCCCGCCCCTTAGAATCGGGGCTGGCTTTGCCGCAACATTTTTCAGCGAGATCTACCCGTTTTCCCGCTCCACGAAACAAACAAACAAAAAATTACTTTTTGTTTGCGCCCTCGCGAAACAATATCCATTATATTCCAAGCGGATAAGTATCGAATGACTCGTTTTTATTTCTCGTCTCGGTGAATCAATCGAGAGATATACACTCTAATTCGCACTCCGACACGAATTGCCATTGTAAACGTTTCTTTTTCTTCTTTTTCTTTCCATTCTTGACACTCGCGCATCGTGCTCGAAAACGAAAGTTTCGATCAGAGCGCGTCGCTCAACGGGAAGAATGTGTATCTTAGATTCCTCGAAATATTTCGGGAAGAAAAACAAACGCGAGAAAGCATGGACCGCATTGGGAGCACGAATGTTTTTTTTCTCCATCCAAGAGTAAAAAATTCCTTTCTCTTGAATCAAAACAGCGTTTCATAAGCAACGCACAGGGCTGGTTTTTTTCAAGAGCTTTTCAGGGGGAGGGGGGTCGGATGGGCGAGGCGAATTACCAAGTATGCGGACAGGAGCACGTCGTACAAAGACAAAAATGGCACGCGAGTGTGGAGATCGGTACCGCCGAGGCATCGAGACGAATTCGCGGCGGCGGGTGTTGATGAACGGCGGCCACTATTGGAACGAAAGGTTTCCACGCGCCAACGCGACCCATTGTACTCGACTGATGCCTAATTTTGGTCGGAAAGAGTCGCGCACGTTCGTATGGGAAAATAAGTAAGCGGTGCCTATACGTCGAGCCATCAATTTTCCATATCTACAGGCGCAAGGACACGGCAGTACCCCCCGCCGCGTTAGGCTTATCGCTTCACAATCATCCAACGACTTTCCGTAACAATAATTTTGGGTTGCCGTCTCGACGGAAGCCCCGTTTTGTACGGGCAAACGAGCGGTCGTTTGTATCGCGCCCACGCAATGCTTGCCAATTCCCTTGAAGCTTTTTACGATCGTTTCTAACCGTTACGCCCCGAATATTTCTCACATCGCGAATAAGACGAGTTACGAGACTTTTAAACCATACGCACGCCCTTCTGTCTCTCTCCCTCTCTCTCTCTCTCTCTGTCTGCCATCTTTCGCTGCGTCGCTCCAGTTTCGCGGTACATCGACGCCAAGTCTCGACGATTGTCCGATTGAGGCCGCGATCAACGGCCGGATAGAAGCGATCGGATATAATTTTCAGCAAAATATATAATTTTCAAACTCAGCCACGATAGTTGAGGTTCAAGTTTGCATCATTCGAATGTAATGAAAAATACTTTTTTTTTATGTCGCAATTTTCGACTCAAGCTCCGAAAATTGCCGAAACATTTTTTAAACTGCTCATTTGGAGATGTAAAATGTTTATGTGCAAAACCTGGTTTCGGATGATGATGAAAATTGGGAAATAAAAGTATGAAAAATAGATGTTGGGGGTGCGTTTGACCGATGCGAACTTGAATCCCGTTCCAATGGTATCTTTCAATGGAACATCTCGGTAGATACGTGAAAGAAGCTCTCGCGCGGTGCGGGGTTCAATTCGTACACTCGAGTTTCTTTTTGACGATACAATAACAACATTTAATCGTTGATATTTGGTTGCGCGGGTCGCGCCTACTCGACGTCAAACTCTCAGGGCCGTATATTTGCCGACAGAGTTATAAAGCGTAGCTTCCGTCAAGGCGTTTCTCCCTCCCCCATAGATCCTCGAGAGCGCGGGATAAACACTTGCGCGCGAATCAAGGATAAATTCGTGTAATTTGCCGAGAATTTGTTTTTTCCGCGTGCGCGAGTTGCGCAATTACTCGGTTCGCGGTGACGCGGTCTATCGTGCATCGCAAGACACTGCCGTCTTTTACTTTTTCCAATAACCTGCTAAACATTATCCATTGGGATATTTTTGAAACATTCGATATGCGAGGTAACACATCGAATACAATTGTTGATGCACAAGAATAAGGAGCGAAAGAGGGATGCGATTTCGGGCGACAGAGAGCAATGTCTCTCAACGAGGCCCGATCGAGTGATTCGTGAAGAAAATTCGTTGAAAGGCGATATCGGATGGTCGGTAGCCGCGAGGGACGATACAAAAGACGAGAGAAACTGACGAATACCGCGGAGTACATTGAATACCTGCTAACCGATAGACACGTCTCTCCCTCGCGTGTTTATATCGCAAGAGGAAGTACCAACTGACCGCGCCGATCAAACGACTAGCGACTTTGTCGTCAAAAATCATTGAAAACATATACCGCTGGGCCGAATCGATAAACAAATCTTGTCACCCACTTTCTTCCTATTATCGCTTTTGGCCAGGTATTTTCTTCCGCTCAACGTTCCCATACATTTCCATTTTAACTCATCGATTGATACTTTTTTTTCCCCTCGAAAAGCGTCGCCGCTCGAGTGACACGGTCTCTGAATCACTACTTCTCAGCACTCTGTTCCAACAAGCTTTTTATGCATAAAAAATCTCGACTCACGCGTCGGTCACGCTTTGAATTGGGTGCACATTCGGAGAACTGGCGCGCTGATCGTATAACAGCGGGCCCGGACGCCTCCTCGTTCGTCAGCCGCAGCGCTGCAGCGCGTCCATACCGCTCTGACCGACACGAGTTCGGCACTCGCGGCAAACTCGAGAGGCAACAAAGAGCGACGCGACGACAGGACGATCGGAAGGGGCCGCCCCGTCCGCCGCTCTACTCAAGACCAATAAAGCGGGATCGCGCCAAAGTCCGGAGGGCTACGGTGGCAGTTGCCGCCTCTGCCGCGTACTTTCCAAACTACGATCCTCTTTGGGCCATGCCCAAAAATAAGATTCGTGTTTTCTCTTTTTTTTTTTTCTTCTTTCGTTACGAAAGAAAATTGGAAACATCGAGAGTTGGAAAGAAAAAGGCGAGAGGAAGGTCGTCGCGTGTACAGCAGCGGCGGCGGCGGTCCGTAGATACGGAAGAACGCGCGAGAGCGGACGCTCTTAGAATGTTAATTGGTTTTTAACGACGGTGACGAACCATCCTCAGTCACTGTGCGCGTCTCCCGATGATTCATCGTAGAATTTGATGAAAAGCGCGTCAAAGTCTTGGGGACCCGTGATCAAACGAATATCCTAAAGGTACGCCGAAGCACGAAGGCGACACCACGTCAACGGTCCGATATATCGGGTTGTCCGGAGAGTTCAAGCTGATTTTCGCTAGATGGCTCGTGGAAAAATCGATGCCAACTTTTCGAACAACCAATACTCGAAACTCGTCGCAACCGAACGAGCCCTTTAGGTGTATTTAGTTGAGAAAGTTTCAAGGTAGACTCGCCGTGGAGCGTAGGCCGCCTCGGGCCGTACCATCGACATCTCTGAGCCGTACGACATCTTGTACTTTAGAGACGAGCAAAGTGACAACTCGCGCCAACGCGACGCCATTTACAATTATACATTGCGACGCACAGTTGCAACGCGTATACGCGTCACTTCTCCGGTATGTCAACCTCCGATGCGCACGTTAAACGGGGTAGCGTCTAGGATCGACCGGTATACCAAACAACTTGTGCATTTTGGCATATTGTAACGCCTGCTGTAGCCTGTGTACAATAAAAAATGTGACGCATCGACGAGCTGTTGAAAAAAAAGACAAGCTAGGTTAGGTCACGATGAATTTGCCAAATTAAGGCGATGCAAGTTTGGGAGGGACAGGCGAGTGGCGGCGGTGGCGGCAGGCGTTCGAGCGAGCGATAGGGGACAGAATGAGAGAATGAGAGAAATTGTATTACTTTACGAATACCTGTGTTTTTGGGCTTGCCCCCATACCTTGTCAACGCAGTTGGCAATTCGACCTTGACGGACAGTCTTAACTTGTGCATTTTTTCCGACACGTACATACACTGCTATCGCGTATTTTGTCGTACTCCTTGTATTTTGCGCTCTTTTCGCACTACAAAAAATACGTTGAGGCGCGCGCGCGCGCGCGCGCGCGCAATCCGTTGCGACGCGTATGCGGATCAAAGTATGGAACGAGAGAAGAGACGCGTGTGCATATGGTCGATGAGCGAATGAGAACGTACTAATCCAGTCGCGAAGATGAAAAGAAAAAAGGCTTTGCAACGTCGCGGAGGCACATCGGAGGCAGCCGTCGTACGCCGATAATAATAATACACGCGTCAAACTATCTCTCGCACGACTGTACCCTCGCCCCTTGTCTTCTTCATCACGAGAGAAAGAGAGAGAGGGAGAGAACGAGAGAGAGAGAGGGAGAGAACGAGAGAGAGAGAGAGAGAGAGAGAGAGAGAGAGAGAGATAGGGAGCAAGATGTAGCACTCGACTTGAAAACAAACAGCACAAAAACTAACCGACTGTAAGGGCGCGTGCGCTCAACGCATTGGGTTACATGGAGACTCGAGGACGGCGGCGGCGGCGGCGGCGGCGGCGATGACGACCACGACGACGACGACGACGACAACAACAGCGGGACGACGACGACGACGCCAATTCCGTTTTTCGGTTCCTCCCGAGGTTTTCCGAATCCGTCTCGATGATGACAGCCACAATGTTGTTCCGATACCAAAGTCCGATCTATGACGCAAACTCATAGCACACGACGCACGCTCACACCGAGTGCGTCGACATTATCGATACGAATACAGCGTGCGCGTGTGTCTATATACACGTAGACACCTCAGACGTATGTGTCGTAGCAGATCCGAGAATCGGCGAGTAACCACAGCCTCTTTCTTTTCCTTCGACTCGCGAGTAAGCGCTCACGGCTATCACCGACAAACACTTCCTCCTTTGTACTCTCCGTAACGCGCGACTTGGCACTGTTTATTGGTTATATTACGGTCGAAGGTGCGCGCGCGCATGCCTGCCTCGAATGGGCCGAGTAAAATGGAATAAGGCGGGGGTTAAAGCCAGCTTCACACGGCAGCAAAGTTGGCGAGATAATGACGCGCGTTACTCGACGCCAACGATAGATGGCGCGAACAACCGGTCCAATAATCATAGTTTGGTCATTTTTCTCGATCCGTTGCCGCGTAATTCAGTCCATTGAGAAAAGAAAAGGTTCAAGTTATATGTGGTATAGTCGCGCTACACCGTGTCAGCGGCAAAAATAAGTCGCGGATGGGTACGTTGTAATCTCAGTCGAGCGGTGCTCGTGCTATCGGGATCGCTGTGCGTACCGTGCCTATCTTCTCTTTAAATTATTTTCAATATTCTCCCACCAATCTCGCAGCTTGTCAAAATTTGAAGAAACTTTCCGAATACTCGAAGGAAAAAGGGTACGATTATCGTTAACTTGGTCATCAGCGAGCTATCGATTGCAACGTAGAATTGACAAATTACAAGGCAAACGGTACATGTATAAAAATAGCGAGTTCTCGCGTCAGATTTTTTTCGGAATAATATCCGTCATTTCTGAGAGCGAATAGAACGGGATCGATTGCAAGTAGAACGGGAAAAGAGAGTCCGAAACGTAGATGGGAACGAAAAGACCCTAGAACCACCAATTTTTTCATCACCGGGGTGCGAAAAAAGCGTTGGAACGCCATTTTATTAGTTTTTTTTTCTTCTTTCTTTCACAGACCCTTTCGTGTCTTTGTATTCGAAAGACTCGACGCAAATTCACCATCTGTTTTGTCAAACATTCGTTATTCGTAGTCGCCTGATGACAATTATCGACTCTTTACTCGACACAAGTACTCGCGTTACGATGGACGGAGGTAACTATCGGTGATAATAATTTAACGGCGAAACGTTTCAGTTTTTTTGTCTTTCTTCAAATCAAATCATTTTAACGCCGACGATAAATCATTTGACCACTTTTATTGTTTCGAGTTGTCTCTGGTAGGAGTAAAGCGGTTTAACGTTTTTTGTTTTCCATACAGATCGCGGCGTTCTAGTCTAAAAACGTGAAATATTTTAGTGAGATAAATTGATATTTTGCGTAGGAACGAAGCACGGAATGGAAGACGATTTGACCACACTGATATACACCAAAATATTTCTCGCCAGTATACTCTACTATTAAATAACGCAATCTTTCTCTCTATCTCGTATTTATTATTCCTTGAAAAGATACAACTCGAGGGTCTTTCACCAGACTATTTTTCCTTTTTCGTCGCTCTACCAACCCCTCGCGCGCTCAGAGCTTGTTGCTGTAATTTAAACGTATATTATCTCAATGTTTTCGAAAAGAAGGGGCCATAGTCGTAATTGTGTCAATTTTGCCATGAATGTTTGTTCATCGTTGCATCAGGAGCGACAACGTGTGTACGTGTGTGTGTGTGTGTGTGTGTGTGTGTAAACGCGAAGGAATCGCGTTGCACCAACGATGCGCAAGATCCGCCTCCTTGAGACGCGGACGCGAAACGAGGGATATATGGGAAACCTGCGTAGCCCTCTCTCGCTGAAAGAAGAAACAAAAACACAACTTGCGGCGCATACGTGCGTCGCACGATCGAAACTCCCGCCATCCGAATCTCCGGAGAGAATATCCTTTTCTCTCTCCAAAACACGACCAAACGGGAGAATGTTTGCTGTCGTGTTGTTTCGTTTAAGTCATATAGCCCACGCGGTACCGGAAATAATACGCGTGGAAAAGAGCTCCGCGCGCGCACGCGCGCGCTCACCTCAGCAACGCCTTCCTCCAGCGGTAATCCGTCTCGATGACGAGCAGCTGCAATTTCATCATACAAGTCGACGTAGCCCGATAAGTCATGGAAAAATAATGTGTTCTCTTCGTGGGCTATCGAATTCAACACAGCAGCAGCTATGTACGTAGAATTATTTGGCCGCACGGAATCACGCTCTACGCGTGTACGTCGCCGCCCCACCGACACTATGCCCCATTTCATTATCGATTCATTCTTCTTTTATTTCTTTCGTTTTTTTCTTCTCTCAAAGATCCGTCGAAAGAGAGAGAGAGAGAGAGAGAGAGAGAGAGAGAGAGAGAGAGAGAGAGAGAGTGCGTGAATTGTCTCGCATCCGCCGCTATCTACTCTCAATCGCGTCTCTGCCGGACCGAAATTCTTACGCTCGACGCAATTGCCCTAGAACGCGGATAACTTGTTCCTCGAAATGTTGAATGAAACGTGCGTGCGTGGGAATTCCGCGAAACACGCACCAGCCCGGAAAGAAAGCGACAAACGAAAAACAATTGGGCGCGTCGCTGAAACGAGAGTGTTCGGTTCAAGGACAAGCGGACGGTCACGCGCGCGTGTTGCGGCGCTCCGACGAGCGGGCAGTGAAAGGAGCTAGCCGCTTCTCGCTACTGAATCAAAGACGCGATGAGAAGCCCGAGCGAGGAGCCCTTCCCCCCCCCCCCCCCCCCCCGCCCCGTCACGCGGCGACGCTTACGAGGGGAAGATGGAGCGCGTGCGCCCCCTCGCGTACCGATCGCACGGGACTTTTGGAAAGGGATTGCGCGTGGGACGAATTACGTCATGTCCGAGCTTTTCATTCACGCGAACGCGTGGGAGGTCGATCCAGTACGAGGTTTCTTTGGTAATCTTGTTTAATTGTGCTCCCTCGATGGCGATTGAATCAACGTCGCGCATTTGCACGGAAACGGCAATTCCTCCAAGTACGAAAAACTGGGGCTTTTTGTCTTCGACGAGAGTGAATGAGAGGAAGATAGAGAGAGAGAGAGAGAGAGAGAGCATAAATTATTGTACGCGATTGTTACGAGAGAGAGAGAGAGAGAGAGAGAGAGAGCGTGATCGATACATCGATGCGGGGCTAGGCGGTGGACGAGACACAACGCCAGGCTACAATCGTAGGTACCGAAAGAATATAAATATATGAGAGGGTCACGCCTTGACGCCACCACCGCTGCCTCGTTGTCTCGTTTCGAGCTTGACCTTGAAGCCCTCGGCCCTCTTAAGAATGATATCAGCTTGAAGCCTAAAGTCGTTCTCATTGACGCACGAACGAACCCGATAGTTTCTCAATATCGTTGAGAGAAGAATCTTTAGCTTGAGCATGGCGTATTTTCGGCCGACGCAGGAACGCGGTCCAGCCGAGAACGGGACGAACGCGTAGTAGTGACGACTGGCTGTTTTTTCCGGTAGGAAATTGTCCGGATCGAAAACGTCCGGATTCGGATAGATGTGAGGTTGACGATGCATCTTGAAGGTACCGATGACTACGGTACATCCGGCCGGTACGACGTAATCCCCGGACGCTGGAAATAACGGGTGGGGGGAGAAGGTGAGACAAGAAAGAGACTGAGGCCGCCGGCAGGTGCGTGCTAGCCGCGTACGCGACTCACCGAGCTTGAGATCGGTGTTTATCTGACGAGCGATTATGGGCACTGGTGGGTACATGCGAAGAGTCTCCATGAGACAACGCTCCAGATACTTCATCTCGAGGGTGTCCTGGAAGGTCGCCGGTCGATCGCTGTCTCCGAATATACCGTCCAATTCTTGGATAACCTTTTCCTGAATCTCCGGATGACATCCCATCATCGAGAGGAAGAAGCTCGACCCTGCGGCTGTCGTGTCGTGACCCTGCGAGCGCGAAAACTTGGCTTTTTTCTTTTTTCTTTTTTCTTTTTTTTTCTCGTTTTTTCCCCCTTTTTCATTTTTTTTTGTTCCCTTCCCACGCCACCCACGCACCTCGAACATAATCGTGTCGACCTGCTCCTTGACCTCGTTGTCGGTGAGGACGACACCGTCCTGACTCGCCTCGACGAGAAGATCGAGAAAAGCGAGCCTCTTCTTTTCGCCCACGTCGTTGTTGTCGTCAACGTCGAGATCGTCCTTGAGACCGGCCGACTGGCCGAACGAGAGACCCTCGACCGTGTTGGCGTTCTTAGCTTCGGCGGTGCTCGTGCTTATGAAGTTTCTCTTTCCCGTCTTGTAGTCCTCCTTCTTGCGCTTTATCACCTTCTTCGTAAGTCCGTGAATTATTTCGAGCAGTTGGATCTGTTCCTTGCCGTATTTCGTCAGGTTGAAGAGCCAGTCGGGCCTCAACCAGGGCTTGGTGTGACGCAGATGGAGAATTCCGGACATTCTGAAAGAACGTTACCCGTTAGCCGCCGCCGCCGCCGCCGCCGCCGCCGCTGCCGCTGCTGCCCCCCCCGCCCCCCTATTCCTCTACTTTCTCAGCGGCTGTGTACTCGCTTCATAACTGCCATCGCGTATTCGAGTCCGCTGCGATCCTGAGTCGTTTTCGATACGCCCATCGCCGTTTCGAGAAGAATCTCGACGGTGCACTCGGACATGTAGTCGTGGCAGTCGAATTCTTTAGCTCCCTCCTTGCGCATACGCTCAACGACCGCCCGCGAATTGGCGTTGAACAGATCGATGAAACTTTTCAAGACGTTCAAGTGGAATGTCGGGGCGATCAGTTTCCTGTGGGCTCGCCACTTTGGACCTGCGCGATATTTCGACCGTTTACGAAAGAACGCGGCTCGGGGGTGGAGGATCGCTCGAGAAAGTATAGGTACGCGGCCGAGAGACCTTTAAACGCCGCGGCGTTCAACCTACCGGATGAAATGAGAAGACCGTTGCCCAACCACGGTTCGAAGAACCGATACTCGTTCGATTTGTCGAGATAGACGTGGCTCGAGAGGACGACCTCGACGTCCCGAGGATCAACCAGGAAGACGACCAGCTTCGGTCCGATCCACATCTTTATCACCTGATCGAACTCGAACGAGCGTTTGTAGATATTTCGGAAGATACCTGCGCGAGTCAACCTCCTGTTTTGTCTCCTCTTTGTTGGATATGTTGTTGTTTGAATTGTTAAAACGCGGCTCTGTGTATAAACTCACTGTCGGCGCTCCCGAGGAATTCGGTCACGTTTCCGATGAGCGGGTAACCCGCGGGTCCGGGAATTTTCTCCGCGAGTTCGAGCATGTGGCGTCTCGAGATTCTAAAGTATATAAAGTACAAAACCAGGGCGGGAACTAGGAGAGTGAAGAAAACGGTGCCTGCCGAGAGAGCACCGCCGCCGGTTGCCGCCGCAGCTGCCGCTCCAGCCATCGCACCGGACATCGTTTCCGGTCCCGCTGCCGACATGATGTCCTCACAGTTTAGTCGTCGATGTGTATATTCCGCTGCGCCATCCAACCGACAAATTTCCGATTTTTTTTCTTTTTTTTTTTTTAATTTATTTCCTCAAAACATCTAATTCAATTTTTGCGAGAAGCTTTATAAATACTCGTTGGCGAGTCTTTTTCTCAAGTTCGCGAGAGAAGCGCGACGCACCCACCTGTTCGTATGTGTGTGTGTGTGGAATAAGCTCTGTCAACGCGTTCCACTCGATGAGCAACCACCAAACTGTTTTAACAACGGACTCGATCGGAGCCTTTTATAAGCCGAGCGCGATTCTCCCTTCCACTCATTTCCGCATTGTAATTTTCATGCGTATACGTTCGACGGCGGTGGATATTAGAATCGCTAATGGACAACATAATTTTTTCAACAGCCGAGCAACTCGAATGACGCGGTACAAAAGTTTGCATTTTATTTGAGATCACGTTCGAAAAAATGTCTCAAAATTTTCCGCCACCGCCTACTTTTCGTCGCGCATTCAAACGACACAATGTATCGTTCGTTCGTTACGATAAAAAAAATATCGGCTAATGATACTTTTGTCCAACTCGTGGATCGCGAGTAGCTCGTAAGCGACGCATTGCCATCTCAACAATAGGCGGATGTCCAGGTTAAGCCTCGATGTGACCCCGCAAACGTCATCGTCCTTTATACTACCTCGTTCGCCCGCCTCGCTTTTCGTTTCAACTCGCGAGGCAAGTCGCGCTTCGCGGCTCTCTATGTATATATGTGTGTGTTGCATCGAGAACCAGCGGCACGGACAAATTGTAATACGGAGCGGGTAGTAGGGAGAGCAGAAAAACGTATTCAGCGAGGTGTTTGACGAACAAGATTGAAGGAGGAAAAAAAAATCAAGCTCAACCTATTGATCTTTGGTCGTTCGGTATTTAACAATATTAATCAAATTCCCACGATCAAAGTCCGCGCCGGCTCGGCACGCGCGCCCATTTTTACCAGCATAGTCGAGCACAGGGGATGAATTTTTAACATTGGCGGCGCTGCTTTCCCTCTCACAGCTGACGATAGCCTGTCATGGCCGCCGTCGCCGCTGCCGCGACCTCGTCCCCCCTGTGCCGCTTCGATCGTTCGTAAGACGCACGAGTACTCTGCTCTACACCCGCTTATTCCTCAAACAGTGTCCTTGCCGGGCGGCGGTCCCTATATTTTCTCAACGTTTTTCAATATTTTTCCCAGCGTCCTCGTTGCGACGCCAAACAAACTCGTTACGTGAGAGCAATCTTTTAACCTTCCTCGGCGTTTATCGAAATCTCTTGCCGCTCTCCTCTCCGTGGATCATCGGTTGCAACGCAACACGTTTTCTTCTCCCTTTTAACGAGAGAGAGAGAGAGAGAGAGAGAGAGAGAACAAGTAGCGATTCCCCCGAGAGTGGGATCGCGTGTGGTCCCTCCCTCCGGAGCGAGCGCTTTCGGCCTGGTTTTGCGTAAGAAAGGCTCCACACCGCTGACATCAATGCAAATGTCCAATTTTCGTTGCCGTTTTTGAAACGCTCATAGAAAATCGGTTGGACTTTGGGCTCATTGGTGAAAGGGGGCGCGCGGCCGTACAACACGCTCCGTCCCAATTTTCCTTCTTTCCCGAGAGACCCACGCTCTCCCGCTCTCTCTGTTCCTGCCTAGCCCGACGATGGAGAGAGACGACGCGTCTTTCCCTACGGCGATCGGCGTATGTTTGTCCGATACGATCGGTTCGCCGTCCCAAGGCGAAAGCGTCCCTACCGCCATGGACGTCCAATGTTTGCCCCGCTCGACAGAGGGATCGCCGGAGCGACGAGTCGCGTTTGCTTCGATTTTGCCGGCCGCGGATGGCGCAATTTTCAGCGACGATCTCAGGCAGTTTGACGTTTTGGACGACCTGGAGCGTCACGACCGGCGCGACGACAACGCCGACGACGACGACGACGACGACGACGACAACGACGACGACGACGATGACGACGACGAGGAAGATCGCGAGGACGGTTCGGACGACGAGTCCAACAGTAACGGAAGCCTCGATTCGGATGTACCGGACGACGAGATCGAGGCTATGCTGGAAGAGGGTAAAAAGGCCATCTTTCGTCGCACCGCCACCTGCGCGCTCTTTATTAGCCTACTTTGCCCATATTTCAGGTCTCCCGGCGGAGCTTCGCGGCAAGAGAAAGGACCGAGGAGACTGCATGCCCTACGAAGAAAAGGAAAAACTCGTTTTGGATGGTAATCGTAGGATGGATCGCTCGACGGAGCGACAACGAGCGCGCTCTTTTTTCGTTGGCTTTTTCTTGTTTCCTCTTGTTTATTTTTCGCAGAAATCGGACACAATCATTTCGACGTTTTGCCCGAAGGTTGGGTACAAGTGACGCACAACAGCGGTATGCCGCTCTATTTGCACAAACAGAGCAGAGTATGTACCCTCGCGAAACCGTACTTTCTCGGTCCTGGTAGCGTGAGAAAGCACGAGGTCCCGGTGAGCGCGATACCCTGTCTTCAGTACAGGCGAGCCTTACGGGAAGAAGAGGAGGAACGAAAGAGAGAAAAGGAACGGGAACCAACGGCGGAGGCGTGCACCTTGCCCAGCGCGAAAATCGAAACGATTCAGGAAAATCGCGCCGCTCACTCTCTCGACAGTCAACACCTGAGAACTTATTGCCAAACGCTCTTTCGCTTCAAAGCTATCAAGGTCATGAGATTTCAGTGAGTAAGCCTCTCTCACGGCTTTCTCTCTTTTGTCTTTTCTTCTCATTCTTCTTCTTATTCTTGTTCGTATTGTTCTCCTCGCGTCGTACGCGCACAGGTCGTGGTCGGCACGGAGAAAATTTACGAAAAACAAGAAGCACAGGAAGCAACTGGAGAGGCCCACCTTGCCCGACGGAACGAAATTGATAACTTTCCCGATCGGCGGGGGAAGCGTCGCGAGCAACGGTAGTCCCGGAGGTGGTGAAGAAACGGCCGGCCAGAGACCTCCCAAACACTGGATCATGAATCCTTCGGGCAAGAGCTACGTCTGCATTCTTCACGAATACGTTCAACACGCCCTCAAGAAACAACCGACTTACAAATTCAAGGAATTGGGTATTTTTGTCATATTTGCACCTTTGGAATAGCCCTCCCCCCCCCCCCGCCCCCCCGCGAGACTCGCAATGCTTGAAACGATGCGTGTGTTGTTGTTGTTGTTGTTGTTGTATGGGTTGTTTGGCTCGTTCAGAGAACGCCGCGACCCCCTATTCGGCCGTCGTCTGTATCAACGACATGGAATACGGGAGTGGATTCGGGAGCAGCAAGAAACAAGCGAAAGCCAACGCCGCGAGAAAAACTCTCGAAATATTGATACCTCAGATGAGAGACAAGATATCGGGAGGGGAAACGAGCGCCGATGGCGTTTCCGCCAATACCGGACGAACGATCAAGGCTTCGAGGGCCAACTCCGACGCCGATTTGTCATTTTTCGACGAGATATCGATAACCGATCCCAGAGTCGCCGAATTTTGTGCAAAAACTACCGAGCCCTCGCCCCACGCTATACTCATTACCTGTTTGCAACGAAATTTCGGCCTGGGCGATATGCACATCAATTACTCCGTCAATACCTTGAAGCATCAGCGCAACGAGTTTACGATGCGCGTTGCCAAACACGAAGCTACCGTGGTCAGCCCCATTTTTCACTCCTTTAAACGATAAACCACCAAAGCCCCTCCCGCAATTTTTACAACGCTTGGATGTTTCATTCTAGGTATGTCGAAACAAAAAGGACGGCAAACAACGGGCGGCTCAAGCGATACTTCAATTGTTGCACCCGCACATACAATCTTGGGGCTCGCTTCTTCGGCTGTACGGTTCTCGCAGCGTTAAATCCTTCAAAGAGAAGAAACAATTGGAGCAAGAAATAACCCTTTTACAGGGCAAAGCAGCTGTCAACCAGCCGAATCACGCGATACTGGGAAAATTGAGGCAAGAGATGCGCAAATTGGCCGAACAACGCCAGGCGATACAGCCCATCGGTAAATTCGTACCCCCCGATTTGCCCAAAGGCTCCGCGGCTAATTTAAACAACGTTGACTTGTAATCCAAACAATATGATTTTGCCAATTTTTTTTTTTTTTTTTTTTACCGCAACAGTGCGCAACGCAAGAATAATTGAGGCATCAAAAGTTGTACCTATATTTTATTCGTGTAACAGTTTCCATTACAATTTCAATATTCGCCCACGAGTCTATTTCGCGATACTTGACTAACGTACGACAAATTGTTAATTGTTCAATTGTGTGTGTGTGTGTGTGTGTGTGTGTATATACAAATGTCCGTGTCGCATTGGAAACGAAACAAACGAGAATCATCACTGCCCTTATTATTCGTATTGTTGATATATTGGATTTTTTCTTTCTTTCTTTCGGAAAATATACGTTCTTGGAAGAAAAAAAAACAGACCACGAGAATACTTTGCTCCGAATGTAAATTTTATCTCGTCGATAATTTACCAATGGATATGTAGGCATTACCACAAAAATGTTCATTTCTACGACGAGTAGATACCTCGCCTCTACTCCTGTGTAAATGTTTGTGTTTTTCTCATCATCGTTACAAGTTGCTCTTTTTATTTCTTTGGAATGTCGATTTAGCACACGTGCTCTATGTCACAGATATATACGTTATACTTTGTGGATGCTAAATATTAGCATACCCGAAGAAATTCGACCAATCTGGAAGAACTCTTTGCGAGATTTCAGCGACAAGCCGGAGGCGCGCACGCTCTCTCTCTCTCTCTCTCTCTCCCTCTCTCTATAGACTAGTCGTAAACTGGAGTTAATACCGTAATTAAGTTTGATCAATCGAGGACTCGTTGGTTTGGTTTTGCAGCAGCGTCGGCGGATATCATCGATAAACGCAATGTGGAAATGTATAAAATAAAAGAGGAAATTTGATCGAAAGTACGATGACAAGGAAATGTGTTGGGGCTAAAATTGACCCATCGCCGGTTTAAAATATATGCCTTTGTATAATTATAGATCTACGATGGCTAGTGTTTTTGGCAACAAATATATCATCGTTATAAAATACTTGTACTACTTCCTCACGGGAATAGTCGACGCTCGATCGATACGAAAAAGATCCTCGATTTGGGTTGTCGCTGCCGCCGCCGCTGCCGCGATAAAGATAATAATATTATTGGAAAAAGGCGCAAGTGCTTTCCGTCATTTCTCGTTGAAAGGTTTGTTCAGATGGACGTGTCATTGGCACCGTTACCGGAAAGTGCCATCTTCGAGAGACTGGAAAGACTTCGCCGCGGACTGCTCCCACCGAGAAAACCACCGCTGTTTTCGGAAAAGATTTTCCGAAAGCTGAAATGTTCAAGTTGCGTCTCATTAGTCTCGATGGTTAAAAGTATCAAGCTTGAAAATAGGAAAGATGAAAATTACAATTTTCGAATGCCAGATTCCGAGGACTTTTTCCACGGTGCATCGTCGGGCTCGTACGGAAGTGGACCCTGAACCGGTGCTTCCCTCTCATCCTCGGGTCTGACAAAGAGACGATAGATTCAACAACCAACGAGATAATACGCCGTAACAAATTTAGCGAATTAATTTCGTTGCAAATGCGTTTTAAACGTCATTTGCAATGTAAGAAACAAAAATAAAAGCGTGTTCGGGGATGGAGCGGAGGTGGGAGCGATGTGTTCTTACGCATAAACATTAGTCGGGATTGCCGGTAGCCCACTGCCTGATCTCAAAGCCCACGCGGGAGGAAATTTTGTGTTTTATGTGGCAAGATACACAGGGCGCGAATCGCGATCGACCATGGAAAATGGAAAAAACAAAAAAATCATGCAAAATCAAGTTACATACGATAGGCGAAAACTAGCCGAGCGATCGTCATTATTTTTTTCGGGCTCGGGAGAAAAAAAAACAAACAAAAAACACGCCTCTCGTACGGAGGCGAAAAAATATATGGCCGAGTGATACGTACGTTTCGGGTTTTGGACGATAAAGCTCGAGCTCGTCCTCGAGGTCGGAAACTCGCGCCTTGAGCTCGTTTCTCTCGTGCAAAATTTCCTTGAGTTCGGCGGTCGTGAATCTAGGCCTGTCCGGATCATCCAAATCGTAGATGACTTTGTTGCTCAAATCCGGATTCCCGTGACATTTCGTCAGATCCTCGTTCTCCTTTCGTGCCAGTCCCAATCGAGCTCGTAGATTGATGAGCTCGCGATTTTGGTCCTGCAGCTGTGCGAGGAAATCAGCCCTCTCCTCGACGAGGCCGCGAGACTGCATCTGCGCTTGACGCTGCTTTCGCTTCAATTCTCGGCCGAGCGCCCCCAATTTTTCCACCTGTACGGTCAGCTAGTCCGGCAAAAGACGGCAAGATCTCGTAAGAAATAGAGCCGGCCTGCGGCAGGCGCGCGAAATTTTCTCAATTATTTACATTTTCGATCTCCATATTTTTCTGGGAGAATTCGCGATCCCTCGCTCGAATCTGCTCTCTCTGCTTGTCCACGGCGCTTCTGAGATGCTGCAAAACGGCGACGTCTACCTCCCGACTAGCTGTAAAGGCTAACCAAAGAGCGCGTTAACCGTACGTATCGTCGAAAGAAGGAGGCGCGTGCGTGCGCTACAGGGGCAAAGATGCTCTTTAGTACTTTGTTTACCGCTGTCTCGGGTATCGGTACGCGACTCGTGCAACGCCTCCGACAGACGACGATTTTCATCCTGCAGTCGAGTGACCATGCCCAAGAGGTCGCGAGACTCTTGTCTCCAGTGTTCCTCCGTCTGTTCTACCTCCTGTACCGAGAAAAACCTTAAAGCTCGAGCGCAAATCGAGGGTGGGAGGAAGAGAAAGGCCCTCCTGTCCGCTCACCTTCTCGAATCTCTGCCTATCCTCCGCCTTTCCTATCTTGTCCGTCTCCAATTGCGATATCTTGGCGTTGAGTTCCTGCACCGTCGTTATTTCTCTTTCGTTCTTCGTCGCCAAACTCTCCAGCAATTCCAGGGCGTTTATAACTTTGGGCATGAGACCCGTAACCGCGTCTGCTCCGAAGACGTCTATCAACTTTTCGCACTCCTTGCCGATCTCGGACGCAATGTCGTACACGTCGACGACGGAAACGTCCGAGGCGGCCGTATATTCCTCCATTTCTGGGATTGAACTTCTTCTCAGGTGGAAAGGCATTAAATACCGATTGCGATTCTTGCCCGCGATTCTTTCCCTCCTCTCATCGATCTTCGAGCGACTCGCTCTTTTCTCCCTTTTTTTTTTGTTTGTTTTTGTTTTCTTCAATTTGTCAATTTTTCACCCGTTGCTGCCGACGAGAAAGCCGTGCAAGAGCTACGAATAAATATTATTGTGACAGAGGGGGAAGTTGACTCAATGAATCATCGCCGCGAGAACGATTCCGTACAACTCGTCGACAATTGAAATATTCTACACCTAAATATACAACGAGTGGTCATTTAGCTATCCGTTTGCAAACTTGACACGGCTCGGTGGAAGCGCAACTCTCTCAAACGCCCATATTACACCGAAAGTATTTGGCAACTTTCAATCGTCAAGTATAGTGCGAACGAGTAATGCGCGACGGCGGCGGGTTGAGCCGAGACTACGACAATCATCTCCGAGCGGCGGTGAATCTACCAATTCCAAAACAAGCCACTTACGCCACGAACGAACGTCCGCGAAGCTCGCGATCGTGCGTGCAACGAAAGAAAGAATAAGAAACGAAGAAAAAAAACGTTCTTACGGCTGCTGCTTTATCGATGAACGGTTCATCCGTCGGAATGGAAAAAGAAAACGTTTATCGTACCAACGGCGATTACTTTCTTCTACTTTCGAAGCTCCGGATAGTTCGCCGCTACGCTCTAGTCTCGCGACAATACCGTAAGACACACAAGTTGCGGGTGACGAGAGAGTGACAAACGGCGATACACCGATGCTTTTCAACAATTTTTATTCCGTACAGCTCGCTGTACGATCGCTACGAGATACAGTTTCGCTAATGAATTTCGCATTTTCAAAAGCATTTCGAGCTTCGTTGGATCCGTTTGCTTGCGGCGAGTAACGTACGCGCCAATCGAGGGAAATACGTGTGTCCCGCGATTAGAAATATCGCTCGCAGAATTTGGAGGAAAAAAAATCTCTCGCGCCGCGACGACGTGTCTCCCCCCGGACGACTCAATTGGTCGCATCAGAGCGAAAATATACGCAACTCGCACAATTGGTTATTCCAACTAGTAAAACGGTTGCTCGGAGCATTTGCAAAATTGGTGAGAGACGATTGGGTAATTGGATTGGCTGAATCACGGAGATGAGAGCGAGAGAGCGACGCGGACCATCGCCGGTACACACCACGCGAGAATAATAACCTTTCAAATTTTATTCGCTACACCAAATAACACGTAACATCTTTGTCATTTTTAACGTATACGGGGGCGGGAGGGAGGGGGGGGGGGACGCATCCTCTCCGAAGTGGCGACGATCTAGCCAAACGAAAACATTCCATACCTGTGAAACCAGAAAATAGTCTTGTTATTCGATACAACGCGGCGGATGGTTTTTTCGTACACAAAACAAAGCCAAATCGCCGCTACTCCGAAGACTTGCGTAGATCAGAATTGCAGTACCGACGCACCCCCGCGCCTCCCGTCCCCAGAAATGAGCGATGAAGACGTTTCGAGCGGTCGTGCGTCCCGACCCATTGATAAGCACTTGAGCAGCAGGAGACGCGGTAATTTCTAGTCCAGTCTAGTCACTCCTGCGGCACTAGTACTTAAGAACAGGAGAGGATACGAAATTTCTGCTCTCACTCTCCCTTGGTGGCCGGATATGCCCCGTTGACGCGTGCTCCACCATGAGATAGCCCCGAAACTCGTCGAGAAACATACGACGCCGAGATCTGTACCACCCCCGCCAATCCAAACGACGCGCGATATATTGAATAATTGACTGGCGGAGAAACGTCGGCGGAGTACGGTAGATGAAAGGATCTCGTCTCGGGCGTAACCGCGGCTCCCTTGCGCGCGTCAAGACAAACAATAATATAACGCAGCAAACACCACCTTCAAACGGAAAGAGTTACGATTACACTTATATATATAATCGAATATAAATTATGCGCACTTACCCAGCAGCAGGTTGGCGCTCTTTCCTCAAGAGCTCTCTCTCCTCTCTCTGGTCGCAGTCGGCGACGCTGGAACGAGATGGTTGCAGGGGGGGGGGGGGGGCAGATTCGATGAAAAGATTCGTCGGTCGTGGATCGCGCGGGCGTTGCTGCGGGTCGACCCGTATTATTTTCGCCAAGGAGATAGTCGACGATTAGTTCCGGAAAGAAATATCGCGTCTGTCACGGGGAACGCGTGAGAATCGGAGAAACGTCGAGCGATCGAGGCGTAGGAGGTCGCGCGGCGAGGGGGGGGGGCGGAAGCTGCGGAACGATGAGCTCGATTAACGCTAATTCGAGTTAATCCGCGGTTAGTCGGGCTGGCAAAAATGCGACGTTCCCTGCTGCTCGTGGTCGCTTGCGATTCATCTTGCGACGAGGCGGCGGCAAAAAACGGGCAATGCTTGAGAGTTCGAGAGGTCGCGAGCGACGATAAGAGCTACCCGAGCTCGTGTTGTAAAATACGCGCGCGCGCGCGCGCGCGCGAACGACTGGTCGCAACTCTTCGAAACGCGCGTACACAATCGGCGGGAGCTTCGCGAGGCGACCGAAACAAAAATGAAAGAGAGAGAGAGAAGGATCCTCCCGAGAATGGAGCGCATCCTCGACTGAACGATCGAGCAGCCTCGATTGGCTTGATATAGTCGGGCGAGAAGCGTAATTGGCCGCTCCTCGCTGCGCGCGGGAAACGATTGGTCAATTTAATCCTAAAACTGCTCGACATTAAGCATTCGAGCGACGTTCGCTACCTATTAAGAGAGCTCGCGGTGGGACGGGAATCCGCTCGCAACGATGCCGGCTCGCTCTCGGGTAGAGAAGGCGATCTTCCCGGACGGAGCCCGCGACGATCGTCGAGAAGAACGCACCGTGCCGATTTGTACTCGCGCGCGCACGCCAAGCCTCGGCGGCGACGAATCGCGTTTATCTTCTCTGGCGCGCGCGCGATTCATTCTTCGAAGTATTCGCACAAGCACCCTCGATGTTGCTGCTTCCACCTTTATTATCGCTACGAAACGTGCGCGTACCAATTTCTCGCATCCGCACGTATATGCGGGCTCGCACAGTATACCCTTTGTCCCGTTGCCCCTCCCCCAACGCCAGTACCGAGAGCCCGCTTGTTCTTTCGGCGAACGAACGCGTCGTGCTGCTGCTGCTGCTGCTGTTGCTCCTCGTATATGCGGATGTAGCTCGTCAAACCCGCCTTGCCGGATACGCTCGCGTATCTAGCTGGATGACCAAGAGTGCGACCGCTACCGTTTCCCCTCGTAGCCCCCCCCCCCCCCCCGCCGCCCTACTACCGATAATACTAAGATGAAAAAAAATTGAACGTCGCAACGCGCACAGATGTTTTCCAACCTGTGTGCGAGCTATATATATCTCATTGTTGATTGTTATGGTTTTCCGCTTGGACCGCGGCGCGGTAAAACTACCCGTATATACGCGCGCATGACCGATTTCTCACTCCTCAACGCGTGTATGTACATTTTCTATTTATTTTGTAGACAAATAATGTCTTTATGTAGGAGAGTAAATGTCGTTGATTGAAAAATAATAGAAACGAGAGGAGCGATGCAGCTCGAGCCCGCGACGTTTCGACGGCCCCCTCGTAGAATGCCTGCGGGCGCGCGGGACCGCCGCGTCAATCGACGATGCAGCCGCAAGGCGTCTTTATTAATGTTAAAAGACTGTGTTAAATTGGGTATAATATGCGGTGCGTAGGCCCGCGGGTACGCCGGATACGCCAAGAATCAATCTCGTCCACCGTTGAGCAGCGGGCAGCAGCAGGGAGGAAGTTTGAATTAACGTCGTGACGTTCTCGCTTGCGAGGGATACACACGAGCGCGCGCGCGCGCGCGCGTGTACCCGCCTCCCGCCCTTCGAGCAGTGGTCATACCTGCTGCCGCTCCCGGCGGTGACAAGCCAAACGTGAGATTCGCGAGTCGACCGTCGGTAGCAGGAGCGTCCAGCCTCCCGAGCTTCGTTAAAATCGTTTGACCCCGCGCCTCTCTCGCTCGTGTGGCCGTTTCTTTCGATTCAACGGGTGGGGCGGGCTACACGCCTGTGGGTCGTTTCGAAGGCGGTGGCACCTATGGATCGTTGTACTTTGACACTGCTCGCGTGGGCGTACTCCTCGCGTTCCGCGACCAGAACAACGATGCCTTCATTCGTTCGAGAAAAAGACGAAAATAATACTCTATGACACGGACAGGCGAAAAGAATTACGAAGACAAGGAAATTTTCACAATTTTTACGAGACGAGCTTTATTGTCTAGCGTACAAAATACGATAAATAATATTTGTAATATATAGGATTGCACTCGTGTACGAGATGTATCGTCATCGGTAGTCGATTCAGCCTCTCTCGCAAATAATGTCGACGACGCTCGGCTCCATGAGTACGGGTTCGAGGCAGCGATGTACCGCGCTTCCCAGTATCTCGTCCAGTAGAAAATGTACGAGACTGCGAAGCAAACGAAAGTCACGGCGCTACGGATCAACCGCTATCGACTGAAAGAGCGACGGGGGGGTTATCCGATAAAACTCACTTTTCATCGGTGACGAATCTCCACAGATACAATTGGAGATAATGCGTGTCAACTTGGATCTGTTGAAGACCGTATTTGCTAAAAGTGCGAAGTCTCACGCACTCGAGGAACGTCTGCGCGAGAATAGAAGATACATTAAGGATATATCGCATGGTCGTGTGCGTTTGCTCGTCATTACCTTTAAACTTATTTTGATGACACCCGTTAGTATGGAGGCCTTGTTAAATTGAACGGAGGAAAAAATTTCTATTCGTTCGGAGAAGAGCTTGTGAATGTTGGTAACGAGAGAAGAGTCCAAATGACTGGAAGCGTACGACGACCAGTTGGATCTGTAGCGATGTCGCGACACGCTAACGCTGAAATCGCAAAGACGCGTTGAATTTTTCGTTTTTTTTTTCTTTCTCTCTACACCCTCTCTGCTACTCTATTTGAATGTTCAACCTGTGGGTCTTTCTGCTGCTGTCACTGCTTCTGTCGGCAAGAGTCTCGGAGGTGTCATCGTAGAGGGCCGTGACCTGTGCCTCGATCGCCGTAACGTCCTCGACGACTCGTTTCATTACCGCTCTGACGGTCCTCGGTTCGATCGTGTGCAGCCAATCTCGCGTCTCCACCGACTTGCGAAGCATTCGCGATACCGCCAATCCCTGAAGCCTCACGTAACAATTCAACAAGTGACGAGCGGCTTTTTGAAAATGATCGCACATCTCGAGCTCGGACGTGACGCGCTCGGGCGGACTGCTGCCCTCGCTGCCGAGGGTATACTCTCGAACGTTGAACGTCTCGTCGCTCGTTGTCAGCTGAGCGTGACGACAGTGGGGTCGAAAGAGGAATTGCCGCTCAAATGACATCGTTGATGGAGAGGGAGGGAGAGAGAGAAGAAAAATACGGTCAGTCGCGGTACTCACGAGATAACGGACGCCGCTCTCCTTGAATTCCAAGCACATTTTCCCGAGCAACAGCAACAACGTGGGTGGAAATTTGGGTACGTCCGATCCAGTGGCGAATCCGGATACGGTCTCTATCAGATGATTGAGAAAAGCCACAACGAGGCCCTCTCGAACTTGCCTCACCCCGAAGCTTCGAAGAAATTCTTTATTCGGGCTGAAGGAAAGATCCGGTTGAAGGAAAGCCTGAAACGCAAGATTCGTTGCATCACCTCCTCCTCCTCCGGTCGAGATTAGTCGCGACGAGGATTTTTACTCTTACCGATAAATCCTGCAAGACTCCTTTGACCCTTTCGATCGTTGGTACAACCAAAAGAGCCTCGAGCTCCGCGAGACCACCGTCGGCGGCGTTGTTGCCACTCTCAGCCGCCACCGCCACCGCCATCGTTCCTCTCTCACCAGCCTCCTGGCTCGCTCTCGTCGCCAAACTCTGACGGACTTTGGCCAAAGTCTCGCCGAGATGTTGCTTCAACGAGTCCAAGTGTGCGCGACACTGTTTCTTTCCGGCGTTTATCGCGACTGTTGTTGCTCTTCTGAAATACAACGAGAATCAACTTGGTTGCGAGACTAGGGGTGTTTGCAGGGCGCCACCGCTGCCCACCTGGAAAAGTCCGTCTCGGTGCAGAGTCCGTTGATCGTTTTTAGCCTCTTGTAAAATCTGTCCAAAGCGCGAACCAGTAGAGCCGTGTCGGCGACTCGATCGATTCTCTTGGTTACGAGATCGAAATACTTGTTGACGTTACCGAGGACAAACGCATCGAGACGAGCGAGCGCTTTAGCGTTCGAGTCGTCGTCGTCGTCGTCGTCCGACGATTGCGGCAGTGCCCGGTCGAGAAACATGGTTTCGCAAGAGGCAACTGCGCGACACAAATCACCGAGAAATCCTGAGCTGGTCGCATCCATGAATTCAAGAATATCGTTGTCGCGCGTGTTCGCAAGCAGATCCAGTTGATCGGAGAGTCGATCGTCGACGTAGCTGAGAAATTCGGCACACAACGAATCGGCTGGTTCCTTCAGTCGCAACAGCAATTCCACCTTTTTGGCGAGAGAATCCGCGTCGGTGTCGCGTTTGCGAAACTCGACTCTCAGTTTAGCTCTGAGCTCGTCTGCGGCGGCCTCGCAGTCTTTGCGTATGCCATCGAAGGAGGGAACGTTTTCATATTTTTCCAATACTCGTTGAGCGCGTGCATAATCATCCACAGCCTGTTAACAAAATAGATGCGGCGTGTCTTTTTTACTAGCGCGGCGGCCTCTCTTGGACTCGCGCTTGACTTTACCTTTGCGTAATAGGCGCCATCGGTCAGAGTTCTCAGGCTTGTCGGTAGCTCAAAGAGGAACTCCAATCTTTCTAGGAGGGTGTGCACCGACGACAGCCTCGATATCTTTTGTCTCGTTCTATGCAGAGTCGAAGATATCCCTTCCGAAAATGAAGTAATACTTTCCATGTTGGTCTCCAACGAGTCCAGGGTATCCTCCATTTGCCTAAAGTCGCTCTTCATCTGTTCTCGTTGCGGATGTGTACAACAATTACTCGCTTTCTCTGTGTATCATTTGCGATTTGCTCTCTACCACCTACCTTTCTCACGGTGTCGGTCGCCGATATAAATTTATTGTAGTTTTCGTAGACGAGGGTCTGTAGTTCCGACTCCAGTATCGCTCTCGTCGCCGCTATTTCCTCCATATTGTCCATTATCTCACGGAGACGATACTCCTGTCAAAACAATCGAGTGGCCACGTAAACGTCTCTGGAAGAAAGCTTTTTTTTTTTTCCTATATTTACCGTAGCTACTTTGTAACAGTACATGTCCGGATTGAAGTTTGAACTATCGATGTCGAGTTGATCATCTCCCTCGTTCGCCGACATTTTATTTACACCTCGTCGATTCAATTATCTACCCCGTAAAAGATTGAACCTAAACGACGACCTCGTAGTAGTCGTCGTCGTCGTCGTTGTGTTGTCAACGAGGCCGAGTCACCGAATTCCCACCTTATCGACAAGTTGGCGGCGCGAATATGGGTACAAGCGCGTGCCAGAGGATAAAACAGTTGGCCCCGATTTCAGAGGTATACACGGTGCGAGTGTGTTGTCGCGAGACGGCTTTGCCGCTTATGTCACCGCAAAAGCGCGACAATGAGTCGAACGGTATCACACACACTCTCACACACACACACACACACACACACACACACACCGACCGTGTGTCCCAGTCCACGCGATTGGTCATCGCTCGCGCATCTACGAGCTTGTTAGTCGTGTACGTGGGTTTTTCGTGTAACACATGCAACAACCGCGCATCGAATCCCGGTTTTGATACAATTAACGTAGAAGCGCGAAACCTTGAGGGCGGCAATACTGCGCGCTGTATATTTCCAATTGCATACGTGTATACACGTTGAGGTGGTCGTGCGCGCGCGCGCGCGTGCGTCCGTCCGACACTGCTACGTCGAAAAGTAGTCTCGTTGCGCGTATATTTGGCCAGCTTTGCAAAATGACACGAGGATAGAGGGAGAGAGGGATATTTGGTGAGTGCAGCGCGTTTACTCGCTGCAATCGAATCTAGAATACAAGTATATGTGAATATAATTTGATAAAATGTGAGCTATTCGTATAGATGGCGATATTATAATTAGTGCGCTCGGCGAGGACAACGACAGCTGATGAATCCGATGCATAGCGCCGCCGCTGCCGCCGCCGCAACTGCCGCGTCGCGTTTAAACGATCGCAACGTTTGTGCAAAATTGTCTTACCTCTCTTGTCTTTCTTGTCGTATACGCGCGTCAAAGAAAAAACTTGACGTGCGTCGTGCGCGATCCATCCTTGGCAGTGCAGCAGACCTCGCGCGATTCACCTCATCCGCTCGACATTAGTCGCCCAAACTGGTGTTCCCTGCTGCTGGTGTTGGTGGTGGTGGTGGTGTTTCTCGTCGACGTCTCTCGGTTGTCCTATCGATGATAGCCAGTCCGAGTAGATATTTGAGACGGACAAATTGCCGAGGCTAACCTAAAATGCGAGGGCTCGTGCGAAATGCCGACGCGATCCTGCTGTTCGGTCTTCGGCTGCTGTGCTGGTACTGTTGCGTTATGGAGATATCCGCCGGCGGTGGAGCCCTCGATACCGGTCAATCCAATTTTCCAACTCGATCGAGCTCGAGCGGCGTAACGACGGATGGCTCGACGACCGTTCCTCCGCCTGTTAAAATGACAGCCTTCTCCGGCAGCTACACGGACGGATTGGCCAAAGCGGTCGCCAGAGATGCCGCTCAATCCAGTGAGTTTGTCAAAGTTTCTCTTCCCGTCGGAGACGAGTCTCCTTTTGTCCTTGCTCCGTGTCGCGCCCCCCTAGCCCTACCCCCGACGAGTAATTAGTCTTTGGTCGATGATTTTTATTATAGGCGTGGAAACTTGTAACGACGACCTAGCTTGTATCACAATGGCATCTCACGATCGTCTAGGTTTGGAGGCCATCGAGTCGCTGCACAGCCAATTGGACGACGACGCGGACGGCGATGTCGATCTTTCCGAATCGGACGACGTAAGACGAGCGCCTCCGGGAAGGAGCGTCATTTCTATTCCAACTGTATCGACGCCCGAGACTCTTCTCTCCTTGTTTACAGTTTTTGAGGGAAGAACTTCAGTACGAGGCTGGCTACGAAAGAAGACAGCGAGCCTTTCATCACAACGACGACATGCACATAAGCGTCAGAGAATTGTGGGAAGCTTGGCTACGTTCCGAGGTACGACCAAAGTCTCGTCGCTCCTTCTCGTATCGCCGACTTTCGGCTACCAAATTTATCTTACTTACGCGTGTTCCGCCTTGTCCCGCTGGGTCGTCCGCGTACAGGTACACAATTGGACGATCGAACAAACATCCGAGTGGCTCACCAGCAACGTCGAACTTCCTCAATACGTTTCCAATTTTATACAGCATCGCGTTACCGGTGCCACTCTTCCCAGGTAACGTCCGTAGCGAGGATCCCCCCTCCCCCCTCCCTGGTTGGGACTTTTCGCTCTACAAATTGACGGGCGATCGTGTTTTAGGCTAGCCGTCAACAACATGCACTACCTGAGCAACGTTCTCGGCATCAAAGATCCTATTCACAAACAAAAAATAGCTCTCAAAGCGATGGACGTTGTTCTGTTCGGACCGCCCAAAGGTATCGAACCCTGACTCTTTAAACTCGAATACACCCCTTCTCTGTATCGTACGATCGAACGTGTGTGCGTGTGTGTGTGTGTTTCCCGGCGCTTCCGTAGATACCGGACACAGCCTCAAGGATCTCGTACTGATAACGCTCTTGTTCGGAGCTTTGATCGCCTGTTGGTACGCCTATCAGCAGAAGAAGCGTTCCGAGAAACACGTTCGAAGATTGGTCAAGGACATGGAAGGCTTGCACAACGCCGAAGTCGCGCTCGAGGATTTGCAGGTGCGTATCGAATTCGACCTCGTCTCGAACCTACTTGTTCATTTTCCCCCATACCCCCTTTCTCTTTGCAGAAGGAACTCGAGAGAGCTAGACTGGAGCAGGAGAGCGCCGCGACCGAGAAGGAAAATCTGGTAAAACGACTGCAAGATGAGAGCCTGGGACTGCACACTTCTTGCTCGGATCTCGAGGTATCTCAACTCAAGGCGGAAATCGAGGTAGGCGCTCCCCCCCCCCCCCCCTCCTCTCCCCCATATCCCCCTTTTCATGCATCTCCGCGACTGTTTGCCTCGCGATTCAACTCGTACGTCTCTCGTAGATGCTCAAGATGGAGCTGCAGCGCGCCGAAGGTGAACTCGAGGATCGTTGCTGGTCCCCTCCCGTCGGGCTCCAACACTGGCTTCAACTGACTCACGAGATCGAAAACAAGGCTTACACGAAGAAGAGAATATCTGCCGAAAAGCAGTTGCAACAGGCTCGCGAGGCGGTAAGTCGTCGATTGATTTCAGGAGTATCGCGCCTAGTTTCCTCGCAACCTTATTCGAGCTTGTTCTTTCCGTCTTCGCCTCGGCCGCGGCACGCCAACAGTGCGAAAAATTGCGAAAGAAGCGTTCGAGTCTGGTCGGAGCGTTCGTATCGACCCACGGTAAATCTATCGACGAGGTCGACAGGAGCATCGTTGAAGCGAGAACATCCTTGAACGAAGTTACCGTCGAACTGCAGGAACGCGTGCATCGTTGGAAACAGATCGAACTCTTGTGCGGTTTTAACATAATCAACAACAATGGCTTGAACTATCTGGAAACGATATTGTACCGGGGTGCGCCAAACGGTCGGAGCTTCGCTCTCCGCGGTAACGACGACGTCCTCCTCCTCCTCCTCCTCCTCCTCTCTCTTTACATATCTCTCAAAGATTCTTTTTAATTTTTTTTTTCAATTTCAGGACGAATGAGTAGTAGTCAGGACGATTTGGACGACGATTCGAGCTCTGTCTACTCGCCATCTACGAGCGGCGGCGGCGGCGGCGCTGCCGCCAACATCATCACCACCTCCACCTCCGCTGCAGGTAAGCTTGAAACGGATGTCCATGAGAACTCGGATTGATTCACTTTGGGACTCGTCGGGTATGTTCTCGTCGTCAGCGGGTGACACCGCGACACACGAAAAAATGTTAAGATTTTCAATTTTTTTCGCGCTAACCGTTATTCTCTGCTATTCCGTTCGATACTTTTCCAATAGTTACTCGTGAAAGTTACCTTGGCTAATTTCGCGAGATAAATTATCTTCCACCTTGTAGTGTCTCTGGCTTTTGGCTCTTTCTCTTTCGTTTCGTTGTTTTCTCCGCTTTGAATCCAGTCTTCCAGTGGCTCTCTCGTTTCGCTCAATATCAAAGAGTGCCTTTTTAATATCTCGTACGTACGTACGTACGTACCGAAACAAATCTTGTATACACGATAAGAGTATCGCTCGACGTGACGGGTCGCTCCAGCCTCCGCCGCTGTTGCTGCTGCCACCGCCGCCGCCGCTGCCGCTGCCGTTGACGCCGCCGCCGCCGCCGCCGCCGCCGCCGCCGCCGCCTCCGTCGTCGCTACCAACTCGTCTCGATCTCGAGTATTGTTCTTCCACCGGATGAAATTGTATTTTGTACATTCTCGAATAGAGGCTCCTCGGCCATCAAATTTGGTCAAGGCGCTGCGTATATTATTATCGTTGTTAATATTAATGTTAATATTATTGTTTCGATGAGCGTTATCATTGGTATCGTTGCTGTTGTTGAAACCACGCCTTACTGTACGATTGTATTATAATACGAACAAGTTTGACTAACATTGTGCTCTTGATAGTTTATTATATATCGAATAAAGCTCGCGGCGATGAATCTTTACGAAAACAAAAAGAAGGAAAAAATCGTCAAATTGTTTCTGGAAGAAAAGATAGAGAAAAAAACGCCTCTGTGTGCGAGGGATGGGTTAAAGAGGTATTTATTCTTGTTATTGACACGATGATGATCAATGGTTGTGTGTGCGTGTGTGCGCAGGTGGATCGGAGCAGAGTTTCGGGTGGAAGGAATCGTCGGTGCCGCCGGATTCCGCCTCGAGCAGCGAAACTGGCAAGGAGACACCTCCAGAACCGATTAAATTTATCGTCGGCGGTGGTGAGGAAAGGAGCGAGCAGGCTACGCCGAACGAGAACAAAACTTGGCGGAGAGAAGCAACGAGCTTCGGTAGCGTTGTTACGAGAGGTCGGGGGATGGTCAGATCCTGCAGTCAGGATGCGAATGTACTCGCGATCGAGGAGAGAGCGGCGTTTACGAGTGGAGGCAGCGGTGGCGGCGGCGGCGGCGGCGGCGGCGGCTCATCATTCCTATCCAAGACTTGCTCGTCAGAAAACAGTCTAGGGGATATCGCTGAAAGAGCATCGAGTCGTTTCGCGAGTCTCCGCAAGCAGTCTACTCTCCGAGAGCCGCCTCCGAGTGTTCAGCAGTCAATGGACGACGAGACGCTCTCGACCGATTCCAATTCGACCGCCGACAACGACGAGATGAAACGACGACGAAGAAGAAAGCTCCATTTTCCAGCTTTTCGAAAGACCAAGACGAAACCAACGTGATGCAACATCCTTTTTCTCTCGCACCAAGATATCTTTCTCTCTATCTGTAAATAGGTTTACCATCGTTCAAGTATTTCGGCCTTCTTCTCTTTCTCTTTTATCTTGGCGCCCCCCGTGCGCACGGGCGCAAGTTTCGATGTATCGTCGTCATCGTCGTCGTCGTCGTCGTCGTCGTCGTCGAAAGGTGGGGGGCAGGAGGCGGGAGACACGGCGTAGCCTCGTAGGTTACGCGGATTAAAATCAAGTGTACTTTGGTAGAAAGGTCGAAGCGGGATGATAATAGCAGGCGAATGTACAGAAAAACAACATCGTGAAAAGGCCAACGCCCGTGACGCGCGCTGCGACGGTGAGAATGATATTTGAGATTGTTAGCAAACGATAGTCGAAGGAGTTTCCGCGCTTCTGTGCGCCATTTCATACACTCGTAACGAACATTGTATTTGGGTCTTTGACGATTGAGCGTTGAATCCTTACTACCGAATACGCGTCTAATATATGTACATATGTTAAAATGGGCCGGGGAGGTGGGGGCACATTGTGGAATAAGGGAGGAGCGGCTGCTTCGCTATCGCTCTTTCTCATCGCACCTACGATCTACCACTAGTTACTAGAAATAATAACTACAATAATAATAATGCACGTCTGTGAAAAACCCGACTTTATCGCGTCGAATAATTATTGAGTTTTACACATCCGCGCGAACCCTCCGTCTATACGTACAACGTGCATGAACGTCGTTCGTTATAGATGCTATTCAACGTACATAACAATAATGAAGAAAACAAAAAAAAAGTAAGGCGCGTCGACAATATAGGCAGAGATTCGTTGCTTTTTTCATCACGACACGGACGAATAGACTGGCGGCAGTTTGCGGCTGTCGTCGTCCTTTTTTCTCACGTAATCAGTCTTTGCGTTAGAAAATTTTTATTCCGTCTAATATTATCGAGGTACACACGGCGAACGAGGCATTATTCTTTCGCGGATAAATACTTTTCCGCTCTGCGTATGTGTGTTTATCGGCAGTTGCGAGAAATACCCGCACGCACGCACGCACGCACGCACACAAATCTTTATTTAAATTCTCCAAAAGCGGATTGCGGATGCTCGAGTTCGCAGCTTGAGCGCCCGCACTATGTATTTATTCATTATTTTGACGCGCGCGCACAAAACACCGCGATACGTATAAGAATAAAAAAAATACCTCAGACGTTCGCATAAACGTATAAAAAAAAATGTATATATCCATAAAAAAAAGACCCTGGCGTCGTTATCGGTAACGTTAGCCTCGTAATCGTAACACGAATCTAATATACATTTAATATATATAGTAGAAAAAGTGTGCGTCGAATGCGAATGTACAACGACGCGTTTATCCTTAATAAATATAAATAGCACATAGGAAGACGCGTCGGCGGCGGTAAACGCAAATAACAAGCCCGACGCCACCACCGTTTACGATTTGTGATGAACGCATAAACAAAAACAACAATAACAACATTCAAATTCAATCGCGCGTAATTACTTAGGTTGCTACATAATAAATCGTTTGGCGGTAGGTTCGTTTCTTTCACGAACGTTAAAAATAATATAGAAACAAAGAAAAAACGTTTGAGCCGTCTCACGAGAAAAACAAGATCGTGAGTGGTCGCGTCGCGCGGGGTATTTTTGTTTTTGGAATGGTGAAAAAAAAAACAGGCTCGGTCATCTCGCATCACTGACGAAGAACGGCGGAGCTGCTGCTGCTGCAGGCGGTTTCGTCGTCCCGCTGTTCGCTCATTTCAGTAGCGGAGGGTATAGTCGCGAGGAGTCTGACGGCTGCGAGTCGTGAAGGGGAACAGCAAGAAGATGCAGTGGCGGCGGCAGCGGCAACAGCAGCTCCGCCACTGCTCGGTGGTTCGGTCAGCTCGTCCCGAATAGCGAGCTGTCGGGTCAGTCGCGGCTTGGGCCTAACGACGGCGGCGGCGGCGGCGGCGGCGGCGGCGGGTCTCGGTTGTACCGCGGTACGGGCAATCGCCGTTGCCGTTGCCGCATCGATAGACGCGCTCGATCTCGATATACGCCAAGTGCTCGTACTCGCGGTAGTCGCCGAGCCCGACGAGTCGTTGCGCGAAGAACTCAGATTTGAGTCTTGAGAAGGTTTTCTCGTGACGAGCCAGGAGGAGGCGGCGCGCCTCTTGGCGGCCGGCTCGACGGGTCTCAGGGGTATACCGCAGTGATGTCGACGCCAAGAGTCGGAACGCGACGAGGAAAAGTTGTCGCTCGAGGATACGGAGGACGAGGCACGCTTACGCTGTTTTTGCTGAATCTCGGCGATCCGGTAGGCGTATCGATCGTCACGTTCGCGTCTCTCTCTCCGGGGTTGAGCGTCACCACCGTCACCGTTGCGGCCGATGCCACCGCCACCGCTACTGCACGGACAACCGAGACTTTCCCACCAAACAATCGTCTTCGCGATCGCTCGATTATTGCGTCGCTTCTCTGCATTAGCGACTTCCTCCATCTCCGCCTCCTCCTCGTCGTCGACGTCGTCATCGTCGTCATCGTCATCGTCATCGTCGTCGTCGTCGTCGTCGTCGTCGTCGTCGTCATTGCCGCCGTCGTCGTTGTTGTTGTCGTTATCATCGGCACAGCCGCACTCGTTGTTCGTCCGTTGAGCGGAACGACGAGACGTCGTGGTCGTCGTCGTCGCCGTCGTCGTCGCCGCCGCCGCCGCCGCCGCCGCCGCCGCCGCCGTCGTCGTCGTTGTCGTCGTTACTTGGTTGCCGCTTCGAACGAGCTTCGCGTTACAGCCGCATCCGCCTTCAAAGTGATTGGCCTCCTCCGTTGGAGGAGGATTGTTGTCACGGGAGGATCTATCGACGAGACTGTTGGTATTTGCGGGAGTCTGTCGATTGCTAAAGTTCGAACTGTGACGACATCTACCGATACCGCGAGTAACTCGGGACTCCTCGATCGCTTTGCATATGAGGACGCAGTCCTTTTTGAACTGTTTGGTCAGTATGGCGTAGAGAAAGGGATTGCAGCACGAATTGAGGGGAAGAACGAATACTGCAAAGACCTTTGCCTGCTCGAGGGATACCAGACGAAGACCAAAGGTCGCCGTTAAGGAGAAAAAGGCTATCGGGGACCAGCAGAGAAAGTCCGTAAATACGAGAAGGGCCATCCGCTTGGCTATCCTAGAGTCGTTCGAGTTCCATGCCTGCGAACCCCTTATAGCGCAATACATCTTGAGATAACATCCCATTAGTATGAGAAAGGCGAGACCGTTGACGAGCATGAGAAAAACGACATAGCCGAGGGCGGCCGAGCCGGTCGTCTCGAACGGCAAGCATATGGCAAATTTTCTGTAATCCGATGCACCGAGAAGGGGCAAGCTCGCCATTGTAACGGCGAATATCCAACCGATGCTCATTATGTAACCGGCGTGTCTCAGCGAGAGCCTCTTGTTTAGATGCATCGCGTGGGTTATCGCGTAATTTCTCTCGAGCGTTATCACTGCGAGAGTGTAGACGCTCAGCTCGGAGCTGAGAACCCCGAGGAACCCGGCGAGTTGACAACCGACCGACATCTGCCAGGGTATCGCGTACTTTCGAAATTCACCGAGAGTCGAGGCGTCCACCACGGCCAGCAACCCTGTGTAATCGATGAGCGCGCGCGCGAGCACACTCTTCTTTATTTTCCATTTATATTCTTTGACCTCGGCGATTCGACTTACCGAGATAAATGCCCATGAAAAAGTCAGCCGCGGCCAAGTTGCACACGAGAAATCGCGGCACGTCCATCTTGCTCCGAGAGAAGACTATGACAAAGACGACTGTTCCGTTACCGAGCATCGCCAGAAGAAAGACAACCCAGACTCCGCATCTCAAAGTCCACCAGTCAAAGAGGTCTCGACAGGGCAGAAAAGGTCCTGCCGAAGGGACACACCTTCTTGTGAGCTGACAAACGAGACACGTAGGAGGGGGGGGGGGGGGGGGAGGCGGGCGGATACGTACCCGGTTGCGGTAAACACTGGATCGACGATGGAGGCAGCGGTGGCGGCGGCGGCAGCGCGTTAGCTTTGGACGTTACCATTCCCGCCGAAGTTGGTTGAGTCATCTCGTCCTGCTCCCGTTGCTGCTGCTGCTGCTCGTCGATCTGGTCCAAATATTCTTCTTCCGTGTAGGAAGGATTTCCGGGATATGTTAAATCTCCGCCAAACTTGTCCCAAAGTTCGTTGAGCCGTGAACCAGATTTGCCGCTTGAATTATCTAAAAGGACACGAGAGAAAGAGACCGCGGGCGTTTTATCTTGATATTATTTTGATGAAAGAAATAGGTTGAAAAATACCTACACGGGAGAGGAGCGAGTATGCGATTCCGCGTGTACTCACGCGATCGGGGCCAAACGTCGGTAAAGCTCGAGTTCCAAAGATTCATGTCGAACTCGTCGTCGTTGGGAAAGAGAACGGATTCGCGAATCGGTACCGCCGCTGCTGATGTTGACGTTGTCGCAGCCGCCGCCGCCGCCGCCGCCGCCCCCCCACCTAGAACGGTTACCGCCGACGAGCCGCTCGGTCGTCGACGCCGCCGTCGTTCTTCCTCGTCAGCCTCGTTCCTCACGAACGAACAACAGTGATAGGCGTAGGAGAGAAGCATCGTTCTCACCCTCGGGAAACTGTCGGCCGGAGGAAACTCTCGCAACGCCGGGTTGTTGAAAGTTTTCAGATGCAGCACGCCCGAGAGTCCCTCCACCGGTAAGTCAGGAAACACGTTGTTGCCGAGATTTCTGCAAATACGTTTACGTTGAGGGAGGAGAGAGTGGGTGGGAGGGGGGGGGGGGCTCGCCGTACTCACAGATCCTCGAGACGGCGAAATTCTCGAAAGGCCTCCGGATCGATGTAGCCGATCTCGTTGTTTTCCAAATCACTGCAACAAGTCGAACGTGCTTTGTTTGGGCGTGCGAGAGAGGGAGAAGGGGCTAGGCGCGAGGGGGCTGTGGACTCACAGTATCTGAAGACGAGAGAGTCCGACAAAGGCGTCGCGGGGAATCTCCCGAAGATTGTTGTTCGAGAGAAGAAGGTCGTGAAGCGAGCCGAGATCGGCAAATGGTCGTCCGGACAGCGAGGTTATCCGGTTGCTCGCGAGATCTCTGTGTGGGCGCGAGAGCAGCCGAAGGGTGTCAGTCAACGACGCGAAACCCGGGCCCACGAGCTTACGGGGGGAATGAGCAACGAACAAAAAACAAAAGTATATAACGTACTCACAGAACGCGAAGATCCGCGCATCCTCCGAGATTCGGCACGCTCCTCAAACGATTCGATTTTACGTCTCTGAAATCGATCAATTACATGGAAATAGTAGAGTCGGAGTTTGTTCGGGTGGTCGTTTTTCCGTTTATACGCACAGGCTCCTTATCCTCGGACATCGTAGGCAGAAATCATCCGGAAGGAGCTCGAGCGAGGCTCGATCGATCCTCAATATCTGGAGCGACTCGGTCCCGTTTAGATTCGGAAATTCGACGAGTCCCTTGAGATCCGACAGAATTCTAACGACAAAAAGACCAATCGTCAGTCGTACGATTCAAGGAGCGCGCGTCCTTGGCAATACGCCGACTCACAGTTTTCGAAGCTTTCGTAGATTGTCAAAGGTTCCCCCCGCAATCTTCCGTATGGGATTCCCTCGAAGATCGAGCGAGACGAGTTTCGCGCAACTCGCGAACGCTCCCTCCTCGAGTCTCGTTATCCCATTGTTCGATATAGATCTGTACGTACAATATCGTTACGTTTTGCACCCTCCTCTCTTATCGCATAATTCTCTATACACTTACAGATCCTCCAAATTGACCAGGCTCGCGAGAGCCGCCGCGGGAACATCCGAAAGATCGTTGTCGTCCAGTTCCCTTGTGAGGAAAATAAAAAAAATTATCGACACGTCGCGCCGCTTTCGTCTCGCTCCGAAGCAGTACCGCGTCACACCACCACCACCACACCACCACACCACCCTCAATCTACTCACAATACTCGCAAATTGGACAAATTTTCGAAAGCCCGCTCATCTATCCGGTTGAGACGATTTTTTCGTAGCAAGCTGCGATCGGGCGTAATCCCCGCGCAAACATCGGATCCCCGAAAATAAGGAGAAAAAGAGCCTATGAATAATCTATACGTGCGCAAATATACACCTATCGATCGGACTCACAGAATTTCGAGATTTACGAGGCGCCGAAAGATCCCCGCTGGAATGTCGGTTGCATTGTTGCTCGTCAAGTCGCTGCAATTGATACGCGATATATTCGTCGAAAATAAATTTCTCGGCTCGCTGCGTGTTTGTTTCTTTTCTTTTCTTTTCTTTTTTTTTTTCTCTTCCATCTCTTGTTTTGAGAGCAAACCCGCGCGCGCGCAACCTCGAATATAGAACGGGCGGCAATGCACCGGCGCGTACGAATATAGAGCCCGCGGGTGCAACAACGAGGTTATTTATTCCTCGGGGCCGCGCGTACGTGCGTGCGCGCGCTACCTCGCCAACACCGACGCGATTCCACATATTTTTCGAACGTGACGTACCGTTTGAATTTAAAAAAAAATCATTGGCATCACGCGCGCGCGCGCGCCCGCGTTAAGTTTTAGAGAAAAGAAAAAGTTTAGACACGGTCGCGCGCGAGTTTACGATCCGAAGCACGTACGCTCGCGCGCGTGCAATTACACTTACAGTTTAGTCAGATTCGAGATGTACGGTTGGAGCGACGAAGAATCGAGGGACTGATGAACGGTGAGGAAACCGGCGGCCCTACACGCGAGCACGCTCGGAGAATCCGTCCCTCCGAGCACGCTCAGATTACATCCGTTCTCAATAACCCGCCGGAATGTACCGAGTCTGCTTCGCTCGCTTCCGCCCGCTGCCGCTGCTTCCCCGCCCTTCAAAAGTGACACCGTCCCGGCGAGCAGCAGCAGCAGCAGCAGCAGCAGAATTACCGGCCTCAACGTACTACACATGCCGCTTATTCTTGTTTCTTCCTTGTTTTTTTTTTCCCGCGTGCTGTCGACTTGTTTCGAATGGTTCGCGCGGGGGCGGGGGGAGGATTACACGATTATCGTCGTATTCGCGCATCCACTCGGATTATATTTGCCAACCGCAGCAAGATCAACGCGGGGATGCGTCATTCTCACTAGCCAATTTTTTTTTTTTCTTTTCACATCCGTCGCTCTTCTCTTTCTTCTGCTCCTCATGATACACGGTGCGTCGCCCGGATTCGATCGTTGCCCTCGCGACGCGTAAACGCACTTCCCCGCTCTCTCTCCCCCAGCTGTTAACGAGACGATGCTGCGGCGCTTTCACGACGCATCCTCAGAACGAAAAAAACCTCTCTTCGAGCAGGGTTAGACGCGATCCCTGCGGACGAGAGCAAAATTACGCCCGCACCTTAGCAGTGCCGTGTACACCGAGCTACTGCCCTCCCGTATTCCGTATCTCACGCCCGTCGACCGTGGTGGGCGTCCCCGCCGAACGGGCGACAACTTTCTCTCCCTCTCTCTAGTCCCGTATGACGTCATCGATTTCCCTCGTTCTTCGCAATAGAACGACACCGTGTGTAGCGGTAGCGCCAAGGTATTATTACATTCGCGCGAAAAGAGCGTTGGGACAAAAAAAACGCGGGCGCACACGCATCTACACTTGTTCGGCGAATGTGCGACTTTTATTTTTTCACAACGGAAAAATAAGGCGCGGCGACGTTGTACGGACGTATACACGTATGTGCGTATGGTGGAAAATGGTAACAAAAATCTAAACGAAATAGGCGTCCAGTTGGGCCATCCTGTCCTTCGGGGGTCGAGGTTTACCCCGAGATTTCGCGTGAGCCCTTCCTCCGCGGGTCGTTGCGACCGGTTTCGAGGCGACGGCTCGATGTTTTTCCACCAGTCGTACAAAAGCCGGTGTACAAAATACACAGCCGACCATCTCGGTCGTCTCGTTGGGCAATTTGCTCTTGTCCTGTAAGACGAACGAGATTGTTGGGTGGGCGTTGGCCTTGCGTGGCCTTGCCTTGCCAATCTTACGGGACAAAAAGAGACGCTCCCTACTCACCGCTTTGTATTCAACGGCGACGAGCTGGGCACCGCACTCGCAAATGTCCCTCTCGACGCTCAATTTGTGAGCGTTCTCGAACAAATGTATTATCACGTCGCATCGGTTGCACACCAATTTCCACTTTGGCCCGGCCGAAAGGTCCAGAACCAATATTCCAGTCTCGCATTCGGGACAGTTGCACAATCCGTTCGAATTCAAACCGTGAGGGCAGCTCGGATGAGTGCACGAGTTGCAACCGGTATTTCCCTTCTTCATGTCTCTGTCAAATGCAGAGAGGGGGGGGGGGGGGATCGCCGCGATGAGTCTCGGTAAAGAGAAGATTCTACTACGGCGTCTACCAACCTGAAGGGTGGATTGTTGAAGCAGTACGGGCAGAATACGTAACTCTTGCCGCGAGTTCCGCTCGACCACGACAGCAACTCAAACTCGTCCAAGGGACACTTTAGTTCCTTGTAGATTCTGATATTGCCGTTTTGAGGCAAATTGTAAGTCTCGTTGCAATGGGTGCAATGGAGTCTCGACGGTTTCGGCTGTATGTATTTCATGTAACGTCTGCACTTGCCACATCTGCGATAACGGAAGGAAAAGAAAGAAAAAAAAAACCGTTTTCGCGAAAAGTCGAGTGAAAAATGAGAGTGCAACAAGAACGCGTGCGTACCTCGAGTGAGCCTTGCCCGACGCCGATAACGGCGAAAACGTCACCTCGAAAAGTTGATCCATCGCCTCGATGTTTTGGACGAAATAATGAAACTTTTGTTTAAATATTTCGATAGCGTGACGAAGAACCGCGTCAAAGTCCGCGCGGCCCTGGGCTATCAGATTGAGCTGCTCCTCGAGGGCGGATCGCATCGTCGGCAGAACCAATTCGGGATCTATCTGTGTGAGGGGAGGGATCGAACAAATTATCGATCGTCCAACGAGATTTGCGACCCCCACCCCCGCAGGGCCTACCTTCTGATATCCGTGAACGAGAACTATTCCGAGCGAGGTGGGCACCAATTTTCTACCGGAAACCACGCTCACGTAGTTGCGCGTTCCTATATTATTTATGTGGACGGGTATCGAGGCGTCAGTCCCGATACCGTGTTTCTCCATCAGGGTTATGAGTTCCGATTCCGTCAGATAGTCGGGCGGTTGAGTCATACACTCGAGTAATTTCGCCTGCAACGCGCACAATCATTTATTTGCCTGTTTATTATTGTTTCTTCCCTCCAACACCATTCCGCCTCCCGGTGATAGCCTTACAGACCTCGCGCACGGGCACTCTGTCACCCGTATTGAAATTTGGGAGGGAATCGTTGGCTCCCAAAGCTTGCCACGTCAGCAGACTGGTGTAACCCGCGTCCGTTAGAATTTTGCCGGTTATTGTGAACGACTCTATGCCGATTTCAAACTTTACCGTTGTACTCTGATATTTGCAGTCCTTGGCGACCTATGCAATGAGGAAAAAGTACGCAGGGTCACAATGACTATACGGGGAGGAGGAAGTGATGGAGGAAAAAACTTGCCGTAGCGATAAAATGTCGCGTTATGTAGTCGTAGATTCTCCACGAATCACCGTCCAACTCGTCTCTCGAGGCCTGTCTCATCGGCGTTATCGGGGGATGATCACCGGCGTCGTGACCGCTTCTCGGTTTGTTTGGACCACCGTTGAGAATTTTCCGTACCTCCTCACCCCATTCCCGACTGTTTTGTTGCTGTCGCAAAACCGCCCTACAACGGAAACACATTATTCTTTCATCGAGGCTCGTATCACGAGGCTTTCCGATCGCCGATCTCCTTCATCTCGAATCACAAGCGATACATACTGTAGATCAAAGTTTTGAGGATAGGAGGTAGTTTCCGTTCGCGGATAGCTTATGTAGCCCTGAGTGTAGAGCCGTTCGGCAACCTGCATCGCATGGTGAGGTCCCATTCCGAGCCCCGAACTAGCAACCCTCATAAGTTCTATCGTGTTGAGGGCTATCGGTCTGGGCTTGGTTTTTTCCGTGCTCACGACACTCGTCACCCTGTCCTCGGAGATGGCGACCCGGGACGGTGGGGGGGGCTTGATCGATTATTATCGCTTCGGCATAGTCGGTCAACGAGATATATACGCACCTCGCTCGGTCGTGTTCTTTGACCCGGCTCAAAAATACATTGGCGACTTCCTTGTCGAACGAGCGAGAGCGCGTCCAATCGGTCACGAGCTCCTGACCGTCGGAGCTCTCGATCGTCACCTGTAAGACCCAGTAAGGATCCGGTTTGAACGTTTGTATCTCGTCGTGTCGTTGAACGCAGAAACCCAGTGTAGGCGTCTGGCAGGGGCCGTACGATATGAGCGACGCGTCCAAATCCCCGTACTTTCCCTGAAGAATAGCATAAGCGTTTGCGTTACGACCGAGCCGGCCCTTTTCCACCAACGACCACCGACCTGGAAGAACTTTGTTTGAAATCGTGTAAAGGCGCATCCTATGCGCAGGTCCAGTTCCTGTCGCGCATCCACGCTCGCCGCCTCATTTTCATTGGGCTTTCCCAGACTCGCCATAGCCGCCTTGACGTCCTTTTCCGTTATCGACGAGAACTTGGCTCTCCAAATGTCCTATAAATTTTGTTCATTTGGTCGGTACAACGACGGTGTGGCTCTACTCTCGGGGCAATTTAGGTTGGGGGGGGGGTTCGTCGAAAGAAGAAATACTTTTGGATCGAGGCGCCTGGGCGTGCCCTGCTCTAGCGCGCGTATCACCTCGAAGCATATATTTTCACCCTCCTTGTCGCAATCGAGCCAGAGAACGAGATAGTCGCAGCGAGCTCCTTCTTTGGCGAGAAGCGCGGGTATCTTGAGCTTCGGATTAGCCTCTTTCTTCTCCGTTGGGCAAGAGAAGAGCTCCGCCTGTGCGAAAAGCGTTGACAAAGAAAATTTTTCTGTTATCCGGTCGCGACTTGTCTATAGGTAAAATATACGGTTCGCGCCTACCTACCGGATCCACTTTGTCCCAATTGTTGTATTTTCCGATAAAATCCAGGCTCATTACGTGCCCGCATACCGAAGTCATCTTGAAATTCACCGCCTCCGACATAAAGTGGCCGATCCATTCGTGGACCGAACACGATCCGTTGAAACCTGCTTTCCCGCGTTTTTTCCATCATCTCGTCAATTTTGTTTCGCCGCCCCGCACAACCCCGCGACTGTTAACCCTACCTTTCCTTGTTGTACATTGTCCGTTGCTCAATATATTGGCGAGGGAAGCGGCCAGCGAAGGCTTTTCCGCTACCATCAAAGTCGTCTTCATTCTGTCTCTCGCTAAATGCTGCTGCTGCTCCTCTGCCGCCGTACACGCTTATCGGCATTATTGCCAATTCGTATTTATGCTTTGCTTTGCCATCGTCGTCATGAATTCACAGACGTACATAGAAGAGCAGTTCTTAAGGATATTATGTGCCGATTTTATTGGGGGTATATCCCCCAAGGTTAGTTCTCGATTAGCGGCGCTGACCGCAGTTTTCATTTTCGCTCGTAGGCGCTTGAATGCTGGGGTCATAACGGCGTCCTGCTTATTCTTATATTTGATGTTACGCGTCGGGGGAATCGCGTTCTCGCTGGGAAACGCTCGCTCTCTCTTGCACCTTCTCGTTTCGCTAGCGCTCTCTTTTTGTTCCACTCATATACACGCCACACCAAAAGTTCTCGTTAAGGCGAAGTAGACGATCTACCGGGTGACACATGAGTGCGAGAAAGATAGCTGAAATTTTCGAACAGAAATTTCTCAGAGATGAATAATATTTCGGACAAAAGGAAATCATCAAGCTCTGCATCAGGGAATTCTCCAGAGCCTAATTCTTTGTTTTTCCTAAAAAAATTAACCATCGATGAAAAAATTGGGTTGGAAAATTTTCGACCTGATGTTGACCTTGTACATGCCTTTAACCTCATAAGCTTTATTTAGAAACTGTATTTATTTTAAAGATTTTATTTTTTTATTTCTGATGAAAATCAAAGTTTCATTGTACAATAGTGTTTATTTGTTGTTGAAAACGAAAGATTTATTTTCGATTTTATTTGTTTTCAAGATTTTTTTTCTCCTTCATGAAAATCAAAGTTTTATTGTAAAATAGTTTTTATTGATACGCTTCGGTTAGGCGCCAGAAAAATTCTGTTTGAAGGGGTGATCCAACTACAGCCGTCGCGACACAAGGCTCACTGTTATCAAAAGAAAGAAGATTTTTTTCTTCGTTTTAACAGTTGGATAACCCCTGAATTTTTTCCTCCATCACACCCACTCCAATACATCTTCCCCCTCTTGATGGAAGAAACCCACCACCTTCCCGTGGTTTCCATTGAATAATTTTAGCTCACGCATGTTTTTTTTCTCATTTTTATCTGGAAATTGACAATCTCTGATACTTATCTTTCCCCTACTACAGTAATTCTATTAATTAATAAGCATACGTGAACTGAAATAAACGAAGGGTAGGTTGATTGAATATTTTTATGCTTGCGTTAATTTAATTCATTATTTCATGACAAGTTAAATTCATTTCAGCGGACGAGAATATAAAAAGAATTAGATTCCAGGAAAGAAGAACAAAGGAGAAAAAAATGAAATAATTAGAGTTTGAATATCCGACTCCCCGTCCAGTTCATATCCTTCGTGCTGCAAAAAGAAAGTGGTCTGTACTTTCGAAATCTGTATTTTTATTTTTATAAATTCTCTTAATAAACTAAAGATTTCACTAAATTGCTTTGACCTGTTCATACAAATTATTTTTCTGAAAAAAAAAAAAAAAAAAAAATCCAGCACGTCGGTTTCGATCCAAGACTCTTATTAGCTCAAGCGTGTTTTCGCTCAGCGATGTGTAAGAGAGAGATAGGTGTCTCATCCCCCCCCCCCTGCGCCACCGCCCTTCCGTGACAGCTGTTCGCTCGTCACGCCGCGACGCGGCAGTTTGGGTCGCAGAATACTTGTCTTCAGGCCGCCCATAAGAACTATTCTTCTATGTACGTCTGAATTCGTTGCCATCGTCGAGGATACATTTAGACGGAATGACACCTCATCGCGGTCGGTATGGTAGAACAATTATAGTTTCCCAAAAATCTCTGAAACGGCTCTCCAGATCCCGTCGAAACTTTGCCAAACGACGTCAAATAGATAGACGAACAGCTGTCTGTCCCTCAAATTTTCTGAATTTGAGGAAAAAAAACGTAGATTGGCTTATCATAAGCCTATCTACTTTTTTTCCTACGTTTTTTTCTCACATTCAGAAAATTTGGGGGGCAGACAGCTGTTCGTCTATCTATTTGACGTCGTTTGGCAGTTTCGACTGGATCTGAAGAGCCGTTTAAGAGATCTTTGGGTATCTATAATTGTTCTACCATACCGACCGCGATGAGGTGTCATTCCGTCTTGACGCGCTTGAGAAAGTGCATTCGAAAGTGAGAAAAATATATGGGGGATGGCGCCTCGGTCGAGACGGCAGCGGCAGCGGCGGCGGCGGCGGCGGCGGCGCTGACGCATAGCGATCAAATCGCTTATGAGAAAACGCATATTTATCACCCGTTATACTCAGTCGCCTTGGACATGATTAATTTCCAACGAATTCAACGAGAGCCAAAGGAACGGTGGGTAAAAATGTACAAATTGATACTTCTTGTAATCATATTTTCATTATTATTCGAGGTTTCTTAAAAGATCTATGGTAACGAAAGGGGTTTGTAGAAAAGTTTAGGCGGAATGAAAAAAGAAGAAAGAATTGGAACGCCGGGTTTGTTCGGGCGTTCTTGGCACGATGCGACCAAGATTCTGTTGGCGCGAGAGGCCGTCGCCGCGTCACTCAAAAGAATTTTGTCGATCATTGAAAATAAGGTGACGATCGGCGGCGAGGGGAGCGGGCGACGGGTGATGGTAGCGCGTGTATCGTCGAGACTGCTCCTGTTCGAATGGTAGCTGAAGCTCGCATCGAAGAATTACCACACCGGACGGATTGACTTTGACCTTGATCTTGGTCTGCGGCGTTAGAACCCCGTAATCAACGTCCTCGTACAGGTCCTTGATGATAGAAAAGAAGAAGAAGTGTAAGGAGAAACGAGACAAGAGATACGAGGTTTGCGATTTGCCTACTACCTCGACTTTGTAACCATCGGGAAAGCGAAGACCGAGCTCCTTGAGAGTGACCGAGACGTCCGAGGGTGTACCGTCGGTTCGTCTGTTGAGAAAGGCGATCGCGTACGAGTAGTAGACGGCCGAAGCCTCGTAAATCGGTGTTACGGGTCTCGCCCAAATCTCGATTCCCTTGTGCTGTGGAAAGAGAGAATCGTGTATCGTATCGCGGCTGGTGAGAAAAATAAAAACACGGACGATTCCTCCCGGCTCTTGAGATTGTAAGATTACTTTGTATATACGACGGCCCTGTATTCCCAGCGGATCCTGATCAACCGCGATAATCTTTCTATTTTGCAGGATGGCCTTGTACTCGGGTCTTATGGTGCGCAAATCGACCGACATGAGGAGAGGCGCCGCCAAAATAGCCCAGAGTGCCATTTGGGTTTTGCTCTGTTCGTAGCTCAATCCAAAATTACCGACGATCAACATGTCGGGATCGTTCCAGTGACCCGGACCCGCGTTTGGTACAATCGAGTCCTGATTGTTCCCGAAATAATCGATTATACTCTCAAGGCTCGACCACGAATCTTGGATGTCGTCAAAATTTCGCCAGACGTTGCAGTGCTCCGCTATAGAGGTGAAATTTGGCTGAAAATTGGCGACAGGTGGATGAGCAAGAGCACGAGAGGTAAGGGAATCGCGATTGGCGATTTTTCCCGGGTCTCACCTGCATTCCTGCGTAAATCTGATAAACGGGCCAACTGCAGGAATAAACCATGGGTCGTCCGGTGCGATTGAGATGGAAACCAAACTCCGGGTAGCCTGAACCAAGTGCGTGCGCGCAAGAGAGAGTGAGAGAGAGAGAGAAAGATGGGAAAAAAGTCAAGAAAAGGGAGAAAAATATGAAAACTTACCTCTGTCCATTTCGGAAGGATGCGCGTAACAACCGTCCAGTTTGACGTAATCCACCTCCCACGAGCCAAAGAGAGCCGCGTCCTCTTCCAGATAACCAAGGACGCCGGGATAGCCGGCGCAAGTGTAGTTGCCAAAGTCTTCGTATATACCAATTTTTAGACCCTTGGAATGAATCTGCAACAACGGCGGTCGTCGGCTTATAAATGCAAAGGTACGGGAAGGGGCAGCAAGAGCAAAAGAGTTTAGTTACATAATCGGAGAGACTCTTGATTCCGTAGGGAAAGCGTTGCCCGTCGGCCACCAGGCGTCCCTCGGTGTCCCTCTCCTTTTCCAACCAGCAATCGTCGATGTTGACGTACTCGTATCCGGCCGCGGCGTATCCCTCCGCCGCTACTATATCGGCCATAGTTCTGAAGAGACGATCGCTGCACGCGCGCGCGCGCGCGTCACGCGTTGACAAAGAAACATTAGGCCCAAGCGTCAAGAGCACGCCGGAAGAGACAAGTCACTTTTGCGCCTACCTGATACAATTATCCGGATCATTTTTACAGTCCGTGTTGCATCTGAATCTCTCCCAAGAGAGCCATCCCATCGGCGGTTTTCTCGCCAGTCCGTTCTCGAGTCCACGAGTCTCTGGCAAATTTGAGAGCAGTAGCGTCAGTCCCGAGAAGAGGGATATCGTTGCGATCAATCGGTTCGACGTCATCGCGTTTTCCTGAGAAAGCAAATTCTACTTGGAGGAATGCTTGATTACGCGCGAGCGTAGGCCACTGCGGACGGTTACACTTGTTTCTCGTTTATTTTTCTTTTGTTTTTCCGCGACGGACGGAGGCGCGAGCGAGCGCGCGCGCGTTGTACTTTTACTACGATGATGTTTCGATCGACATCCTTGCACTTTTACCACCGACCACCGCGATCTCTCGTCTTGTTCCTTTGGCGTGCAGGCGGGCGGGCGCGCGATCCTTGCCGAGAATCGAACCGCGAATACTTTCACCCAATGCCCCATTCCATTTTTATACCAGACGAAGCGTATCGCCACTGCCGCTGTAGCGCTCCCACCGCCATCGCGTCCCAACCACACTCTGCCACCTTTTGTCGCTCGCTCTCTCTCTCTCTCTCTCTTGGTACTATCTCACGATGCATCTATATTTGCGAGAGACTCTCGAGAGGTTCACGGCTCGGCGGCCTCGCGTCGCGTCGACCGTTCTCTTCGTCTTACGTTTCGTATACAAACAAATGCCTACCACCTTCAAGCCGTACTTTAGCAAAGCAATCGTTCGTACACGTCAGCTCCGCGCGTCCTTCCTTTCCGTTTTTTAAAATGGTTTTTACGTACGGACCCCCGCTCGTCTTATTTGCCAACGTTCCGTTCTATTATTTGTACTATACATTAATCGATAATCCTCGTTAACGCGGAGTGGGGGGGGGGGGGGGTGGGCGTTTGCAATGGCGATATCGCGAGGATGAGCAAAAAAATGCCATTCCGCGACGATCGTATTCTCCCTTTGTTTGTCCCCGCGCGTATCTTTGCTTCTTTTACCCACAATTCTTCGACATATATTTTTCTCGACGCGCGAGCGCACTAGCGAGAGTGTGTAGGCATTAGATACGGTGTTGCGGAGCATGTTATATTTGCTCGAACGATATGAAAAGAAAAAAAATGAAAAATAAAATCGACCGTATATTTATATATTTTCCATCGGACATTGGCCCGTGCGCGATTTACCGATGCGCAAGAATTTCGCGACCGTGCCTCGTCCGCCGCCGCGACGGCCGGTAAAAAATATAATACACGCGTCGAGAGAAAGAAGAGTGCGCAGCAGTAGCGTTACGGTGGGTCATCTCCAGGGATCGATCGCGAAGGGTGGCCAATAGCGCGGACGCGAAAGGGTTGGGGCAAAGCGAGCAGCAGCGGCAGCAGACGGCGGTGCGCGCGCCCGCAGTCCGTGCGATGCGCGCCAAGGGCGCAGCGGCCATTATCTCTCTCTTACTCCTTCGCCCGCGAGCACGTTAAAAAGCACAATCGCGAAAAGTAGTGCTAGGATAGAAGTAGGTATTGAAGGAGAGTGCGCGGAAATCGGTCGAGTCGGATAAGAGATTCGCGTTGTCGCGTGGTAGAATCGTCGCCGCGTTGAGCGACGGCCGCGATGAGCGGTTTCTCGTTGGCTCGCGCGCTCACGACGACGCATAGAGGTAAGCATCGTTTTTGTATCACTATCCAAATCCTATCTTTCCAAGTTTAGATTACGATATGCTTATGAGGATCTTGAAAAAACCTTTCAGTGATTTATGTAGGCTGAATGTGCAAAAACTATAAACAAAATTGGAAAATACACGAAAAAGTTAAAAAATTTGTCGCATCCCAACGATGCAAACTTGAATACCATGATAAGCGCCCAGCCGTACATTCGTTTCGTCCGCGCCCCGCGTTGCTTCGTCATATATATATATATATATACATATATATAGGCACCACGCGAGTCCGCGAGATAAATCGCGTGTCATCCCATTGATCGCGGGCGGCAGGGGCCCACTTGTCCTGCTCTTTGCGCGTAATCGCGCGGCATTGCGGATAAGGTGGTGGTGGTGGTGGTGGTGGCGGCGGCGGCGGCGGCGGCGGCGGCGCGCGTTGCATTCAATACATACATACATATATGTATATATATATATAGGTCGGGTCGCGCGTACGTTCGCACGTACGCGAGAGTGCGGCGGTGAGGGCGGAAAGGAGCAAGTGGATCGATACACCACCCCGCGTTACTTTCATTCATGGCTATTTTCCGGAGTGACGCGCCTCTTGGTTTCGCTCGGCCATACCACTCTCGTCATCGCCGGCATAGCGAGTACGCGAGCGCTTCATCATTATCCGAAATATACAGCGCGTGTATGAATTCGCCAAGTACCGCAACGCGAATTTGACGCGCGATATCGAGCGGCAGGTGCGACGCGTGTAACTGGAACACAAACGAGACGATTATTCCGATATACGGTGGTGGTGGTGGTGGTGGTGGTGGTGGCGGCGGCGGCGGTGGCGGCGCGGTGCGCGTTCTCCAAACATTGTACGTACAAGGGTGTAACGAGAATAAGCACGCGCGCGCCCGCGCGTATGACCGTATCAAGTATAATAATCGCGACCGCAGCAGAAGCAGGCCTCGCTGTACTATTAAAATCGGGTAGAGCGCGTGCGCCCACGATCGAAGGCTGCACGAGAGACAGAGAGAGAGAGAGAGAGAGAGAGAGAGAGAGAGAGAGAGAGAGAGAGAGAGAGAGAGAGAACGATACGACGGGCGCCGGGAGGAGGACGAGCAAACATCAAAAGCTCGTCGTTAAGTTTTCGTATTCCGGCAGCAGCAGAAACGGTGGTCCGGCTTGGTGATGAGATTCGGATCTGTCAGGGGAACGGAACCATCGGCAGCAGCAGCAGCAGCAGCGTCGGTGGCGGCAATCGAGCAAAGTCATGTCCGAGAGCGAGAATGAGCGAGCGGCGAGATCCGTCGCTTTGGAGCAAGCCTACGTTCACGAGGTGTACGAGCAATGCGCGGAAAAGACACCCCGGAGCGGCAGACACTGGCCACGGGTCTACAAGTTTCTCGAGGAGCTCGAACCGGGTGCGCTCGTCTGCGATATTGGTCGGTTCACTACCATCTCCTCTTTTTGATTTTTTTCTTTTTACATCAGATATTCTTTGGTCTTTTCTATCTTCTCTGTTGGCTCGTTTGGGTTTGTCGAACGCGCGCAGGTTGCGGAAACGGTAAATACTTGAGCGTCAACGAGAACGTCTTCAAGGTGGGAGCGGACAGATGCAAGCGACTGACCGACATGGCTCGAAAGAGAGAAACGACGAACGAGGTAAGCGCTCCGCGATTATCGGGCATAGCCCTGCTGCTTCACCCCTCCCCGTTCTTTTGTCGAGCCACCTCCCCCGCCCCCACCCCCCCCCTCTCTCTCTCTCTCTCTCTCTCTCTCTTTGTGTGTATCGTATGCTCGGGAAAAAAGGTTATGATTTGCGACAACCTGGCGTTGCCCTTTCGGGACGAGAGCTTTGACGCGGTACTGTCGATCGCGGTTGTTCATCACTTTGCGACTACCGAGAGACGCGTCAACGCCCTCAAGGAACTCGCGAGGGTACTACGGATCGGTGGAAGGCTCGTTATATCCGTCTGGGCGATGGAGCAGAGACACCGAAAGGTACCTACATTTTTCAACATTCGAAATAATCTTTTTCTAACTCGAGATAACGTTCCGATGGGTTGTGTGTTGGGGGGCGCAGTTCGAGTCCCAAGATGTTCTCGTACCTTGGCCAAAGGCTTACTGTCCCAGCCGTGGATCGCGAAGAGGCAAAAGGCGGGGGGGGAGAAGTTCCTTGGAAGAGACAAAGGCTGCCGCGCCGAGATGCCCGTTCGTCGGGTCTCGCTCCGCCAAGAGGTACCACGCCGAGATCGCACGCGCCTGAGCTATCTTTTTTTCGTTTTTTTTTCTTTTCACGCCAAACATCGGCGATCGTGACGAATTAAAGAGAAAAAAAATGGTTACAGCGTTGGAACTGTCGCTACCGCGTCTCGAAGGAATCCGCCAACTTACTGGATTGATCCGAGTTCGTCGCCTTCCACGAGCAGCCTCTCGAGTCCGAACGAGACGTGCTACAGCTTTTTCCGCCGAGCACTGCAGGTACGTCTACTTTTCGCGAAAAATATCCTTTTTACATCGCTGTTTTGGCATCATTGCGCAGAAACTGGCGGGAGCGGGGAACAAGCGAACGGACCAAAGTAGCGGCGGTAACGGAGCTTGGTTTCTCGAAACGTGGCGGCACAACACCGGCTGCAAGAACCGACGACACAGAAATTTTGAGGGTGACGGCGGCGGCGGCGGCGGCGGCGGCGTTGTCGGCGACGGCGACGACGATACTGGCGACATCGATGACATACCGATAGAGCTCCGTCGTCTCGAGGAGGACAATGTTACCCCGAGCGAAATGGAGCGTCGTTCGTTGGGGCAGCCACCGCCGCCGGCGGTCCGTCGTCGAGGCGGCGGCAGCACCAACGCCGAGACCCTCAAGTCCAAGAGTCTCAGTGACATTCTCGAGATTCAACGGCTCGATGATCTCGTACGCTCGAGATCCAGCATACCCGCCCTTTCCTCGAGTCTCGTCGTCATTACCCCGGAAGAATCCGAGTCATCATCGACGGCGACGACGACGACGACGACGACGACGACGACACCGCTTGGTCGTCGACGTCGTCGCCATCGCCGTTCGAACGATCCCCCCACCGCTCGTTCGGCTCTCTCGTCTTCCGTCGCGTCGATAAGCTCCACTCGCGCTCGCTCCATTCCCACGCCTCGTCTCGTCAAACAAAAGACTCGTCTACCGGACGATTCTTCGTCCTTTGAGTTGCTCGACGGCAGCGCCGACGACGACAATGGGGACGATGACGACGACGACGACGACGACGACGACGACGACGAAGACGGCGAGGATGTGGCGGCGACGGCGATGGTGCCGACGTCGATCGGCGATCGCTATCATCCTGCTGAATTAAGGGTAAATATTTCTCACTCTACGCGTACGTATACCGGGTGTTCCACTTTAATCTTACACCTGATTTATCTGGAAAAATACTGCTCCGATCAAGTATCGAGTATAGTGTTTATTTTTTATCAAAAATTTACAATGATGACGTTACAATGGCCAACATGTTTATTAAAATGGAAACGTGACTTTTTTTCACCAATAAATTTCTCAGGCTAAAACTAACAACTTTTGTAGGGGTTTTTATTTTTTATTTTATCAAGTCCATAATTGTTAGTTTGGAACAGCATTTTTGACGACCTTAGCGCTATCCAGGATGTACCACGAGAAGGTAAAATCTTGAACATTCCAAGTGTAATTGTACGCGGCTGTAAGTTTCTTTGATAACACAAACAAAAATCCAAACAAGAATTAGGACCCTGCGGCTCGTTACTTCCGTTGTATCATATTAAATCATAAACATTCTGGCCATCTTAACGTCGCCCCATTTTCACTTTAGGACGATTTGTTTTTCTATCCTCTTTGAAGCTTAAAAGTTTCACCTTATACTAAATGCTCGATCGGAGCGCAGTATTCTTTGAGATAAATCAAGTGTAAGATTAAAATGGGACACCTGGTATATTTTATTGTCTCTGTCCCGATTTAATCTTACAGCTGATTTACGTGAGGTCCGTCTCTCTTTGGATCGTAATAGACATATATCTCAAAGAGAACGAGAATCATCTGCTGAGCGACAGGACCGGGGGATGGGGGTGGGGGGGGGGGGGGGTGGTCACCTTGTTGCAAGATACTCGATCTATTCGATTATCATTATTATTGTTCTTAGGTACTCAAACTATATTCAATATAGGTACTTACTTTTATTTCGATAGCTTGTACAAATAGATGTTCTTTAACATTGTTTCGTTGGATACTCTTTTTTGAGGCCTCGAAAATGATCCGACGTGGAGGAAATATAGGTCACGTGGTACATGAGACGCCAAAGGATTCCGTTTATCGCGTGCCAACGAAACAGACCGAGAGACGGAATCTTTATTATCGAATGACGATAGGAAAAGACACGCTTCGCGGAGAGTCCTTGCTCTCTCGAACGCGAGAGGTCCGTCTGTCTTTCTTTAGATCGCGGTAGGCGTATTATACCAAGAGTCAAAGAATCATCCGACGAATGCGCCATGTTCGTATTCTCTGCGAAATTCTAATGGGAATATAATTCTTGCTCCCTGATTTGTGCACGCGTAGAACGAGATGACCGAGGCCGGGAGCGAAGTGGCAACGAAACGACAGCGTCGCGGTGTCGGTAACGTTCGCAAGCAGAGCTCCATGAACGAGGAACTCATGTCGATCGAGAGATTGATGGATCGCGAACGCGTTCGACGAAACATAACGAAGCAAGCCTCGTTGAATGAGGATATAATATGCAAGCCGGGCGGCGGCGGCGGCGACGGCGGCGGCAGCGGCGGCCGCGACGATAGTAACGGGAAAAGCAGCCGCGGGTTCGACGACGCCCGACGCCGAGACGAGGATTCTCTCTACTCCCGAAACGCGACTATCCAACGATTTCACCTTATCAAAAGTGACCTTACAAATCGAATAAAGCAATCAACGACGAGCATGGAGGTATCGGCGGGCACCGCCATCAAGAATGGTTTCGCCAAGATACTCCAAACTTGGAAGCAGCAGCAGCAGCAGCAGCAGCAGCAGCAGCAGCAACAGTCGAGCGCGGCGATCGACGAGACGGCCGTTCTCGTCAACGATCCTGACGACCCGTTCTCCATCGAGCAGCAGCAGCAGCAGCAGCAGCAGCACCACCACCACCACCACCACCACCACCACAACCACCAGTACCAACGGCTTGAGTCCGGCAACGTCGATCCAGTGACAATTGTAGACGAGTCGAGAAAAGGCGGCGGTGAAACGATTCGAGCAGGGCTACCGCTCGCAAACAGAGCGATCACGGAGGAACACACTGTCGACGAATTAAAGATCGAAAGGCGTCCATCGAGAGAGGACGGTGGTTCCGATTCGTCCAAGGACAGCAGTTTGCAAAGCGATACAAGCGTTGATTCCGAGGACAGTTTCGCATCCGTCATCTACGTGCCAAAGCAGCAACTCCAACAATTCGATAATCAACGGACAACGAGCATCGGTGGTAACCGGTGCAACGAGCATAATCAGCGGTTCAATTGTGGCGACAGCGTCCACTTGGATAAATTTCTCCCGCCTATAGACGTTACCGCTGCAGCCGCTGCTACGATTACCGCAGGGGGCACAATCAGGCAACGTCGCTCAGGAACAACATCCGCCCCTCCCTCACCACGGATAAAGCATCCACCCGATACTTCTGACGGCGGACAGCGACCGGAATTAATATCCCTCCTCTCGCCGCTCCTCAGACAATTTCCGATCACGAGTGGGCAATCTCTGTCGTCGTCGTCACCGTCGCCGCTGCCGCCGCCGCCACCGCCGCCGCCGCCGCCGCCGCCGTTGTTGTCGTCGTCGTCGCCGTCGTCGTCGCCGTCGTCGTCGTCGTCGAATATACCTCCTCCCGTTCCCTTCTTTTCCTCCCTCTGTCAACAGGCAATTGTGGCGGCAACGACGTCGACGACGGCGACCACGACGACGACGACTACGACGACTACGACTACGACGACGACGACGACGACGACGACGACGGCGACGACGACGGCGGCGGCGACGACAACGGCGACGACGACGACGACAACGACGACAACGATAACGACTATCGAACGCGTAAACGATAGCACTGTTGAAAGCAATGGATCTAAAAAGTTTGACAACGCACGTGCATCCTTCCCAACGACGAATACAACGACTGGCAGTACTAGTACCTCGAACGTTTCAGCGGACAGCAACGAATCCATCAATGACCAAGATACGAGATGCTCCAGATTGAGACAGATAAAAGAATTGCTCAGGCAGAAACCAGGTTTTGCAACGAGAAGCGTCGACAAGACTTCGTTTCCACTGGTGAGACGAGCCTCGAGCGTGATCGGACGTTCCGAATCGCTAGCCGTTGAGGTTGCAAGAACCCTGCCCCGATTCGTCTCTCTCGAGCTCTTTAATCCTGAAACGGATGACTTGGACAGCGATTCGAGCGGACTCTCCTCCCCTGAATCGGTAGGATCGGTCATTAGTGTTATTTCGGACCAACGTTTTTCTCTCAAGATCAACAACAGCGGCAGAGGTAACAATCACCCACCTTTCGAGCGAGTATACTCTCTCCCACCCTCCCTGCTAACCAGCGTCCACCTCATTCAAATTTTCTCACCGTCTATCGATAGATGCGACTATAAACGGGAACGGAGCGGCGATAATGGAGGTCCAACAACGAAACGAGGAGCAGGACGATTCGTTTTCATCCCCACCCGTTGTCGTTGTCGAGTCAGCTTCCCGAATCGACGATACTATAGCTTGGCTCGCCGATGCCACCACCGCCGCCGCCGCCGCCGCCGCCGCCGCCGCCGCCGCCGCCGCCGCCACCGCCACGTTGAACGAGAGCAACGTCCTGGCGGAACAACGGGAGAAAACGCTCGTCGAACGATCATTGCCCGAAAGTATCTCTGAAGAAACGAGCGATGATTTCGTTATGGTGACGAATAGCGGGCAATTTTTTACGGCGGAGCAGCACCTCCTTTCGAAGGATAAATTTCAAGATTTGTCGTATCGATCCGAAAATGAGGCGGGTCCGGGTATTATCATCGACGATAGCGCCGACGAGCGTGTTCGGTCGTCGCAGTCGCCGCTGTCGCCGTCACTGCCACCGCCACCGCCACCGCCACCGCCACCGCCACCGCCGCCACCACCACCACCACCACCACCACCACCACCACCACCACCACCACCACCACTCAGCGGATCCTCGTCTCTGACGTCGGATCCAGACGATGACGAAGCCGACGACGACGAGAACGGGGGTCCCAGCGGCAGGGGCGCGATAACCTATCACCAGTATTATCACGTATTTCGGGAGGGTGAACTTGATCAGCTCATCGAAAAATACGTTGAAAATTTACACATAATATCATCTTATTACGATCACGCGAGTTGGTGTATCGTTGCGGAAAAGGTTCAAGTTTGGACTATATGACTACGTTGCATACTTATATATATATATATATATATAGAATAGCAGTCGCGTTTATACAACAAACAAAACACACACACATACACACCGATATAATCCATATATTCGCGCGGGCGCATATAATTCCTTTGTACGAAAATTTATCAATTTCCCTTTTCGTGTCGATTAAAAGCGCGGAAACACGTATATACGACGCCCACGTGTGAGCCTATATCTACGCGCGCTACGACGCACGCAACTGTAGCCGAAAGAAACGAATGAAAAACAAACGAATACTCGGACGTTGATCCTGTCTCACGTGTAAATATGTAAATTGATAACTAACAAGGAAACGTTGCGCGGTCGATATCTCCGATTTCAATGAAATTTGGCATGCTCGTAGAATGAGTAAAAATGTGCGACACGTATTTTTTTATATCCGCGGAACCCGATTTTTAAGGGGTGAAACGCACCCTCGAAAATAGGTGTGTTTTTGGTTTTTCGTCGATAACGTTATCCTTCTCATTTCCAATGTATAGTACACGGAAAAATAAACATTGTTGCAATTTGAAATTTTTTCATATCTCATACCGTTAAAACGTTATCGACGAAAAACGAAAAACACCCTAATTATCGAGGGTGCGTTTCAACCCTGCAAAAAAAATACGTGTCGCCTATTTTTACTCATTCTACAAGCATCCCAAATTTCATTGAAATCGGAGCGATCGACCTCGCCGCAACCGCGCGCGCGCGCGCGTTCCTTGTAAGTAGTAACGCGAGCGTGAAAAGCGCACACTAGCGTTAGACTCGGTGCAACCGCGTACACGTTAGGTCCTCTGCGTGTAGCTACGAAACTTATTGACACGATCGCGTTTGTTCGCGAACGATGCTTGACCAATTACGAAGAAACCAAATTTACCGACGCGCGTGAATTATACGCGTGTTCACGCACATAAACGTATATATATATATATATATATATATATATATATATATATAATATATATATTTACCGTAATACGATACGCGCGCGTGCGTGCGAGGGGCGAGAGGGCGAGAGGGGCAGACGGGTGCTGTTGCAGTTGCAGTTATTCCCGTATTTACACGCCCGGCGACGTCTATAAGGAGAAGAAAATCATTAGCCGCGCACAACGCGACGTAATAAGTAATGAAACTTGTATACGTAACCGCGTAATCACCTCTCTCGCAATGACTCGCGTATATCGACGTGTCGTTGTATTACTTTATTATTATTATGAAAGGGGCGCTGGCGTATCGTCCACGGAGAGACAATAAAAAGTCATGAAATAAATATATATATATATATATACGCATATGATTTATACCTTTCCGGCCGTTTATGCAGTTTTGCGGGTTGACAAATATTGAGCCGGCGAGAGTTATTGCCCCGATATCCTTGTTCTTCGTGTAATTACATGCTTTATCGACGTCAGAGATTTTTAGTTTTGGCGAGAAATGATTTTCTTCTCGCGTGTCTTTGTTCCAGCGTAATTCCCGCGCTCCGTAGCCCGCCCCGCACATGAGCTGTGCAAGTATCTACCGAGTGCGCAAACGCAGAGTCAACGCAAGACGGTGTACCAACGAATTCAGACGTACGACAGAATTCGTTGACGGTACGCGCGCTCGAAGAAGGTTGCCGTGTCGCTCCGCTACCGCGGTCCCCCCACCTCTTGTATCTCGGACCGGCTCGCATTGCCGTATTTTCTGAAAACCGAGCCAACAATCCCAAACAACCGTAATGGCCGTTTTATCGCGGTCCTCTGGGATTTTTTCCTCGAAAAGTCTCCGAGTTACTCGTAAGAAGAGAGCCGCGTACGCGACCGATCTTCTCTCATTTTTTGAGGTTACTCGTCAAATTATATAATACGGTTAGTTTCAGAGAGAAACAAGTTCCACCGTAGCAGCCTCGGCACAGCTGCCACAGCACCCTCGTGGAACACCTCCTACTCGACGGATGTGTCGTCTGCGTCGCCAACGGCGTCACCGCCACTGCCACCGCGTATTATCAAAGCTCCCGGCATTACCGCCTTGAAGAGAGGAACCGGCGGACGCAGTTCCTTCTCAGGGACGGTCTGCACCGTATTTGGCAATACGGGCTTTCTTGGAAATTACGTGTGCAATCGTCTCGGCAAGATCGGAACGCAGGTTCGTAGGCGTCTATGCCGGAGGCCTTGGTCGATCGCCGATGCGAGATTAACCGGAAAATCGTTGCAGATGATTCTACCGTACAGAGGAGACCCTTACAACAGTCTGAGGCTAAAGCTGTGCGGCGATTTGGGCCAAATACTTTTTCACCCTTTCGAACTGCGCGACCATGATTCCATTCTCAAATGCATCAAGTATTCGGACGTCGTTGTCAATCTTATAGGATGTCAATACGAAACACGAAACTACAAATACAACGAGGTCAACGCGGAGGGTGCCGCGACGCTCGCGAGGCTCTGTAAACGCGCCAATGTCGAGCGATTCGTTCACGTATCGTGTCTCAACGCCGCTGAAAAACCCCAGGTCAGTTTTGCTCCCTTCTTCCCTGTTTGACTCGTCGAGTAAGCCTAGATATCGCTTCTCGTTGCAGCCGGTCCTACTGAAAGAGGGTTCCGTGTATTTCAAGTCAAAGTGGGAAGGCGAACAGGCGGTGCTCCGAGAATTTCCCGAAGCGACCATAGTCAGGCCGTCGGACATGTACGGTCAGGAGGATCACTCGTTCGTCAATGTCTACACGCAGCATTGGCGACGTCACTTTAGGTGAGCGGAGCTTCACTTTCCGAGTGATATCCCACGTTAACTGCGTTCGCCGTTCCAGAGGTATCCCACTCTGGAAGAAGGGAGAAATTACGGAAAAGCAGCCAATATGGGTTGGAGACGTAGCCGCTGGAATAACCGCAATCGTCAAAGATCCGAGGACGGCCGGTCAGACGTATCAATTCGTCGGGTGAGCGAGCGAGTCGGCACAGCGCTCTCTTCTCTATCCCAACCCCCCACCCCTGTTCACTCTCTCTCTCTCTCGTAATCGTCTCGCTTTCAGTCCCAAGCGTTACAAACTCTCCGAGCTGGTCGATTGGATCGCCAGATTGCAAAGACGCGAATCCGTCGAATGGGGTCACCGCCGACGAGAACTCAAACACACACCCTTCTTCCAAATGAAGGTTCACCTTCTCGAACTTTGCAGTACCGCTTATCCCTTTGCGACGATGCACTGGGAAGGGTTGGAAAAGGTAACAAGAGACGTTGCGTATCGCGCGAATTGTCGCCACGAGGATGCGCCGTAACACGACCGCCGCCCACCTCCCTTGCCTCGAATTTCCAGGAACACACGAGCGACACGGTAGCCAAAGGAGTCCCTACTCTCGAAGATCTCGGCATTCAGCCGGTCACCATGGAATCGCGAATGCCCTGGGAAATCAACGCTCTCAAAGCCGAGGCTCATTACATAGAACAGCTCGGAGAATTCGATCCACCCGAACCACCCAAGACGGTAGCTCTCGTTGCGTGATTCGTCGTCGTGGCTCCGCGACGCCGCCGCCGCCGCCGCCGCCGCCGCCGCCGCCGCCGCCGCCGCCGCCGCGACACTCCGACGACGATTCTACCGTTGTAGTGTAACAAACCGTGTGTAGCCACCTACTCTTTTTATTCGTTTCTCAAGCCCAAATTTCAATGGCCTACCATACTCTTCATTGTAAATATTCGTCCAGATGCAGGGATGGCACGATAAATTGATTTAGATAGCGTAGCTTTATTTGCTTGCGCTCTCCGTGTACACAACGACACGCGCCGACTTTAATCCGGTCCGATGATTCTTCTCGATTCGAGCTGACTCATGGCCGGATAGCGCTTGAGAGCTCGTCGCCGTCCCTCCAACGTTCCCAGATAGCCTGTCACCTCTTGCTCCGCCGATGGCCAAACTTGCCGTCTCGTCTCGATCAAGAGATCCTCCAACAGTGCTGCCGTTTCATCTGGTACATCTATCGCCGGATAATGGCCCAGCATCGTTCGACAGAGATAATCATAGGCAGCGCTGCGAAACGACCGATATAATTGTCAAACGAATATGCTGCACTCGCGCCTCGATTAACCGCAATTGCGTCCTCTTACCGAAAGTCGAAACCATTGCTCTCCTCAGGGCTAGGATGTTTCTCGAACATGCTTAGAAATTTCAATGCCTGAGGAATGGGTGAACTTTTGTCGCTGAACATTCCCGATTCCAGCCAACTCTCGAGAGCCGTACATCCGTCGCTGCCGTTGCCACCGCCATCACCACTACCACCACCGCCGCTACCGCTACCGCCGCCACCACGGCTGCTTCCGTTACCACCGCGTCTCTGACTCTTGATCATTTTTGCCTTTTGTCGGACTTTATGAATAAACAATTTCACCGCCGATGGACTCTTGTTCTTCATTGAGTTACATATGTTACCGATATCGTTGTGTCCATATTTTTTAAGAGCTTTCAAAAGATTTTTCTTATCCTGAACCGTCCATCGTTTTACGTGTACTCGCGTCGGCGGTGTCTCTGCTGCTGCCGCCGCTGCTGCTGCTGCTGCTTCGACGGCTCCGTTTTTTTTCCTTTTACGCGATGAACCGTTGCTCATTGTCGCGCGGGCGGGGCGAGGCACGGTGCTGTGTATGACTCGATGGCGATATGTAGCTGAAGCAGATTAAATTGCGATTAAACGACACAGAGTACTAGTCGTCGTGTCGTGTTCGTGTTGAGACTAGATACGGGAGACCAACTATCGGATCCGATTGTGGGTCCGATCACAGCTAACCTATCTAACTTTAGTGAGTTCTCGGTGTGTAATAAAATTTAATATTAAGTGATACACCGATTCGAAATAAATACACTATTGATAAAGCAGTCGAATTTTTGCAGTCACTGCACGCAGAGCTGTGGCTTTTTCCATTGAAACATTATTTTTTATTCTTTTCTAACAGACTTGATCGGAATACAAAAATGAGAATGTATAACAAAACTTGAGCCCGTTAGATATGATCAAATTTCTAAAGACGCTCACTTTTTTTCGTTTTCGAAATAAATTTTCCCTTTATTGCTCATGGGGAAATTGAGGTTAGAACCTCATCCGATCAGTTTCGCCGATAAATACATTTTTCATGTATGTCCCTAATGGCCTCTGCACACTGCGCGCGATGAGCGACGAGCGATGCGCGATCAGCGACGCGTTCGTGAAAATTTATTTTCCTGCGTTCACACTGCGCGCGCGACGAGCGACGAGTGCCACGCCAGCGACGAGCGTCACAGCAGAGATTGAAAGTGAGGTTACGTGAAGAACAAATCGTCAAGTGTTAACAAATTGTTCCGTTTACTCCAATATTCCTGAAAGAACGTTAGAACCTAAAAATAATCAGATAAACGTTTTATTGGAGTATATATGATAATGTAAGTGCTCCACATTTACGAAATAAACTAACTAACTTGAAAGTAATATAACCTCGAAAATTACAAATATGTTATTTCGTTATTGCAGGATTATCGCAGCCATGGATCTACCTAATTATTATAGAAGAAATCGAAAAAAGCTTTTAGTGATAATGTGTCTACCTGCGCGAAAGGGGTGAGTTTTGAGTGATAATCAGAGACGGTTGACGTTAGCTTATTACGCCTACTTGAAGGATCAAGAAGAAGACGCAAGAAACAAAACTGCACGTCGATGGTGGGTTCGTCTGATAAACCAACGTCGGAATGACCAAGGGGATGGCAATCATTTAATTAATGAAATGAGACTGCAAGATGCCGATTACCATTTTATGTATTGCCGCATGACAGTTGAGGTCTTCGACGAACTACTTTCGATTGTTGGGCCACAATTACAGAGAATGCAAACTAATTTTAGGCATTCCATTTCTCCTCGCACGAGACTGTACATGACGCTAAGGTATGCTCTTGAAATTTAAGCGTGAATAAAGAAAATAATTATTAATATCTATGCATCATGCAACATGCCACGCTGAATGATTTTTTTCTTAATATCTTGCAGGTATTTAGCCACTGGAGATAAAATGACTTCGATAGCTTTAGCTTTTCGCACTGGATGGACCACGGTCTCAGCAATTATTGCAGACACTTGGGAGTCTCTGTGGGACGTGTTACAAAGTCAAATGTTTGTACCAAGTGGAGAAAATTGGATTCAAGTCGCAAATGAATTCTATGAGCATTGGAATTTTCCACGCTGTATAGGCGCAGTGGATGGGAAGCATGTCATCATAAAGGTGAATCTATTTTTATTGATATGAATTTTTATCGCAAGACAATGTATCGAGATTTGTATTACATATTTATACCCCAATAACAATTTGGAAAACAAAATGTTTAGCTGTTGAAGATTTCGGTTTACCGTCAGTACACAGTAGTAGAAAAAAACTTTTATTAGTTCAATAACCGCGTTATTAACAAACCTTTCGATGTGAATTTTCCAACTTTCAGGCGCCACCGAAATCAGGATCAACTTTCTATAATTATAAAGGAAGTCACAGTATAAATTTAATGGCTATAGCTTCAGCATCATATCGCTTCCTTCTTGTCGATATTTGAGCTGAAGGTCGACATAGTGACGGTGGAGTTTTTAAAAACTCCACCATGGGACAATTATTTGCGCAAAACAGCTTAATGGTACCTCCACCTTCGCCAATTATCGGTCTCGAAAATCCTATGCCTCATGTGTTAGTAGCTGACGAGGCGTTTCAGCTGAATACTTATACAATGCGGCCTTATCCAGGCAGAACACTGTCCAACGAAAGAAGGATATTTAATTACCGGTTTAGTCGAGCTCGAAGAGTTGTCGAAAGCGCATTTCGTATAATCGTAGCACGATGGGGAATATTTGGTGGACCAATAAACACTTCATTACAAACTACCGAAAAAATTATTAAAGCTTGCATTGTCTTGCATAATTTTTTGATGGATAAACCGCGATACTGCCGGGCAAATTTTGCTGACTCTGTACAGCCAAATGGAGCAATAAGTCTCGGTGAATGGCGAGAAGACGCGAGGCCTTCTGAGTTCCGACCACTAAGAGGAGTCGCACAGTAGGAGAAAAGCCCAAAAACCTGGCCAAAACCCCAAAAAATAAATTTTCGAAATAGGGTCAGTTGAGTAGTCATTCAGGTAGAGGACTAGTAACTGCATTCTATTGTGGAAGGGAAAGCCCTTTAAGCGTATACCTGCGCCGCAGCGTCAGTTGGCAGTGAGTGTTCGTGAAGAGTGTACGTGTCACGCGCCGAACAGACGAAAATAACGCTGACTTCAAAAACCCATAACTTTAAAGTGACGGGTTTAATTTCAATTCTGCAACATGGATACGACTTCTGGAGGTATGTAGAACATGTTTTTACATCGGTTGAATCGAAAGTTTATGTATAAATGATTGAAATGTAGTATAGCCTTCGGCATAAATAAAATTGAATAATTTTGAAAACTTATATTTTCAACGGTCCGAAAAGTTATATATTTTGTCACATTTTGCAAAGCTCCTAGTCTCGGCCTTTAGTTTAATGTATAAGCTTTCGAAATTTACAAGAGTTACCTGCGGAAAACGTGCGTCTTGTCCGTTATGATTTTTTTCGCATCGTGCGGTAGCCGAGCGTGCACGCGGCACTATTGAGCAGCCGCTGCGCCTCTACCTGAGAATGGGTGAAGTAGCATCATAACGGACAAGACGGCTGTTATACGCTTGAAATAAATTATTTTAATATATATGTATGTGTATATATATATATATATATATATATATAAATTTTCTGTGATTTAATTATGATATATACGTATGCATATATATATATACATATTAAAATCAACCACATAAAAATTTCTTAAATATGAATGAAATGTTATAACATTCGAATAAAATATTTGAATATATATATATATATATATATATTATATAGTAAGCAAAGCTTTCTTTTAACCAAATCCATGTCAATATTTTCTGTCTAATTTTCTTAAAATTATTTCAATTATTGCGGTTATTTATTTGGTAAAATAATGTACATTGTTCAAGTTTTTGTATTAATTGAAAATTTTATCTTTTCCTTTAACACCAATTTTCTACAATTTTATGTCTTTATTACAGGATCCGGTTACAAAGAATTGGTGCTTAGGACCAATGGATCCGGTTACAAAGAAACGGCAAGAAAGACCGTTGCATTATACCCTTGGTACTCCATGCCTACTTCGGTGCACAAACTATTAATTCATGGTCCAGTGATAATAACTCATGCTCTATTACCAATCGGCCAATTATCCGAAGATGCTCAGGAAGCTCGAAACAAAGACATCAAACGATATCGAGAAGATTTTGCGCGAAAAAGTTCCAGGGTTAAAACTATGGAAGATGTTTTTCATCGGCTCTTAGTTACTTCTGATCCGTACATTTCAAGTGTCAGAAAACTACCACAGAAGAAGCTGAAGAGTTTGTCGCCGGAAGCTGTAGCGATGTTGATCGCTCCTAAAGTGACTGCTGCAGCAGACGAATTTTGCGCCGAGATTGAAGCCGTGCCGGGAGTTGTAATAGATACAAACTCGGATAATGATTCTGACTCCGACTCCGACTCCGATTACGATTTTGATTAAGAATAAAATTTTCTATTTTTGAAACGTTCCGTATGTATTTTGGAAATAAAAATAATAATTGCGTAGAATACACTGTTCACGTTTATTTTATTATGATGATTTTTTTAAATATATTAATTTATCTATTTAGCAGGATACTCGGCCATTTTGTTTATAACAATTTGCTGTAAGCTCTTTGTTGCAAGTTATAAACAATAGATATCGGATTGGTAATCAGCGACCTTGAAAACCCGTATATACCAATTTTTGTCAACATCTGGTAACTTTTTAACGTTCATGTCGGCCATATTGGATCGGCCATTTTTTTTACGATAATTTGGCTTGCGGATTCGTAATCAGCGACCTTGAAAACCCGTAAATACCAATTTTTGTCGACATCTGGCAACTTTTTAACATTCATGTCAGCCATATTGAATCGGCCATTTTGTTTACGATAATTTGGCTTTCAGATTCGTAATCAGCGACCTTGAAAAACCCTGTAAGCCAATTTTCATTCCCGTCAAAGGTCATTTGAGGTTTTGGCCAGGTTTTTGGGCTTTTCTCCTACTGTGAGTCGGCAGCAACACTCATGCTCGAGACGCAGCTATTGATCGTGACAACTTTACTAAATATTTCCTTGGTACTGGAGCTGCTCTATGGCAGTGGGATTATATAACTCATCAATGAAAAGATTAGAATTGTATGAAAATTTGCAACTTGGAATTTTTTATAATTCAATAAATACGTAGAAAAATACTTTTTATTTGGTGTAACATTCTTAATTTAAAAATAATTAATTATAAGCGTTACATAATTGTAAAATATGTATTGTCATAAAAAAAAACCGTTTTTATCCGTTTTCTTCCATTTGCTCTGCTTCTACTCTCATAAGTTCGAGCAAGATGCTATTTGTGATCTTCATAAAATACTTTCGCTGCAACTTTTCCAACCGGCACTGCAGATAATTGCAGAATGCCTGTTCTTCGCTCGGTTTTTCTGATAATTGTGACATAATGTTCTCAAAGTGTTTTTCCTCGTGCATGCGTTTCATTTGAGAGTCATTTGACTCTCCTGATGAACTCCGCCGGCGTTTCTTCGGTGTATCCCACGACGGTGATAGAGCCGGGCTAATGGAAGGGGACGGCCTATTCGGGACGCTGAATGGCGACGTTATCTCGGGCGTACATATTGGCGACCAGTGCAGCCAGATCGCGCGTAAAAGTTACCCCCTCTCTAGTCTCTTACGCGCCCGTCACACAATGATAGTAGCGCGTGTCCGTGAGCGAGCGACGTTCGGACATCTTCGGCAAGAGCCGAGCGGGGTCGAAGATTCCCGACCGCGCCTTCGGCAGCTACACCAACACATGGACGCTGAGCACGTTCATGTGCGGCCAAGCCGGTACGAAGGCTTCGAGGGAAAAAGCGATCTGAGCACGACTTGCGCGTGACGTCACCCGATGGAACGCGCAAGGCTTTTAGATGATTTCAATGCTTATTTAGCTCTTGATTCTCTGCGTTATTAATGTATACAAAAAAATGTATCGCGCACTCCGATCGCTAATTTTTTTTAGTTTATACGTTAATTTAAAAATAATAATACAGTAGAACCTCGATTATCCGAACCTCGATCATCCGAACCCTCAATTATCCGAACGATGGCTTAGTTTATCCTAACGCTCAATTATCCGAACGTTGGCGCGAAAGATACATTGTTGCTCGCTGCCACCGCCGTGAGTAACAATGAGCAACCCAACGCAACTTCTCCTTCTCAAACGGCTGCGAGACTTAGCCGCTCAAAAATGCGTTACAGCCGTTCGTCAATTAAAAATGGTAGATTTTATTTTTTCTAATAGAAAAAAGGCATTCGACTTTTTTCAAGTATTTAAGATACACACATACGCACGCACGCACGCCCGCACGCACATATATATATATATATATATATATATATATATTTCAACGTTAATATGTATGTCAAATTTTAGTATATATGTATGTACTGTTTTTATGTAAAAAGGTGTTGTTTATGATCTCCTTCCAAAAAACCCACGTTTCGATTATCTGAACTAGTCTCGGTCCGAATTGGTTCGGATAATCGAGGTTCTACTGTAAATCTAAATTACAACTTATTTATCTTCAAAAAAATCATTTACGCTTTACGCACACCCGTCCTTATGCCCAATAAATTATAATTCATAAAAGTAAGCGGAAATATATTTATATTCGTATTATTATATTAATTCTCATACTTTCATCAAGCGATAAAGCATTATCCCCAAAAACAAGCCAATCATCCATCCGGCCGCGAATCGTAAGTACCAGAAAGTGCACATATTCTACAAGCTATGAGATGGAACCGTTGGTAGCGTTCCTGGCTTCGGTCAGCGGGGGCCCCTAGTGCAAATTTTTCTCCAAATTTTTCATGATTTCTCATATTTTAGTCATATTCGAGATTTTCGGAGAAAAAAATTTCCCAAAAACACTTTTTTTACCGAAAATTCATGATTTCTTTTTTTTTTCCCGGAAATTTCTCTTTTTTCCTTATGACCTGAGGCTGCGGAGATATTCGAAGAATAGTTAAAGATGAAAAGAAATGAGATTTTCGTAAAAAAACATTATTATTATTATTATTATTATTTTCCGGAAATTTCCCGTTTTCCTATTACCTGAGTGAATGGCTGCGGAGATATTCGGAGAAATTTTTAAATGAAAAAAAATGAGATTTTCGTAAAAAAAAAACTTTTTACATTTTTTTATCCCTCATAATTCTGAGAAATAATAAATTTCCGAAATTTTTGCAAACAATATTTTCCTTAAGGGGTAACACCACTGTAACGGCCTGCCACGAAGCGTTTTAGACAAATAATACTTGGGGTAATTATTAACCATATATTGAAGTATATTGCAAAAAAATTTTATGGGAAAATATTACAAAATGGAGACACTGCAACAAATTCTTCCGAGGCATGTTGAACTTAAGGTGCTCTGCGGCACGCAGTATAACTTGTGCCAATTTCAATCTGGACAAAATAATTTTTTTTCAATTTAATCTAGATGAGTGTAGCTAGTGAACCACGTAGGGGATTTTAGAAATATTGATTTTTGAGTAATTGTCGAGTATGTGACTAAAAATGTTCAATTTTTTTTTAAGACAGTTATTTGTTAATAAATATTGTTTGAATTAACTTATCGAAAATCCCCTACGTGGTTCAGTAGCTACACTCATGTTGACTTAATCAAACGAAATTCTTTTTTTTAGATTAAAATTGGCACAGTTATACTGCGTGCCGCAGAGGTTCGACATGCTTCGGAAGAATTGCTGCAGTGTCGCCATTTCGTAATATTTTCGAATAAAAATTTATAGCAATATACTTAAATATATGCTCTTTAAATATTTTGATTTTTAAATATTTTGAACGGAAATTTATTAACGTTATCCTTAAAGCCCTTTTTGACGTTGTGTAAAAAAATAAAAATATTCCGGCCAATACTTTGGAGTTTATTATTTTATAAAAAATATACCCATTTTTCAATCGGCCAAGGTGGCCAGACGCCTTGATCTGCGATTCTTCCACCGTCTGTTTATGGTAACAAGGCCCTTTCTCCTGACTTTGAGTTGCCTCAAGCGAGGACCTGCAAACACTTTTTTGTACATGGGCTTATCTAACGATCCATCGACGCACTCTCGTGCGTGTAAATGCGAACAGAAGAGCAGAATTATCAAACGAAAATATATACATAACAACGATAAGGGACGTCGCGGCGGTGGCGGCGGCTCGTACCTTCGTACTAGTTATCAAATCGAAAAACAAATGGCAACAAAGAAAATCGTGTTACGCAAAATGGCTCGATGACTCGAATCCAACTAGCGTTCGTTATAAACTCTGTTCTTGTGCAAAATACACATCACAAGATAACGCGTCTTTATAAAGAACCTCTGGTTTTCGAATCGCCAGGTTAAGTTTTTGATGAAGCCTTTCCAGGGCTGTATTACGTGTCAGAATGGTAATACGCGTAACAATAGGTCTGTAGCCCAACGGTGTCTTTATCGACGGCGCAGTCTTTCCTCGATGTCAGAATCAGGACCAATATTGGAAGTGAGATGAGTTTCACGTGTATTTTTATACTTGCCGAAATGTTGATCAAAGGTCTCTTTCCTTGGGACTCCTGTTATAACAAACAGTCGACGTCTTTACAGAAAGAGGACGAACCTTGGTGAGTACGATGCGAAACTGGTGAAGAATCAGAGCTTGCCAGGATTTGGAACAAGGTGTCTTCAGGTTAACACAAAGGAGAAGATCACGAGTTAATTGTGTCAATGATTTAATTACACTTATATCAGTTCGTTACATCGATGTTATTTTAACTCGGATGCGGATAACACTCTTCCGGTTTATTAGCGCGATGGTTTAAACGTTACAACAAACGCGTTCGCGTAATTTACGGAGTTTCTTAATGAAAACTTGCGCGTGTTATCCCGTGTACTGTACGGCGTATCGCTAGCGTAGCAGCTAACAGTCGAGGTCTTTAAGAGAGAACCTCTTCGTAACAGTGATTTCACGATTCTGACTTATAGGTCGTCAGTCCCGTGCTACGCAGGGCCGATATTTGTCGGATAGCGATAGTGGGGCAAGGGTTTACGTGACTGCATTTCTAGGAATGCATCCGTGGGACCCACCGATAAGTATATATTCCCACGCGTTAGTCTGACTCAGTCCGCAGTGTTTCAAGGGTTTTGGACAACGGACTCACGCCGAAGGCGAAGCGCAATAAAATTTAATCTTATAAAATATTTATATAAACGTTGAGAGCTCGGGCGCATATGCAGGCCGAGAAATATCGATACTTAATCCTAGACAAAGTTGCTTTGTGCGTTGGTCGCTTGGTCACGTACGCAAGCCATGAGACATAGCGAGTTATATTAACGAAAAAATATATGAGCATATATTTTTATTTTGTATTTATATTTGTTCTTATTCTATGGATATGAGAATAAAGTATTTGCTCTAATTAAGGCAATTTATGCGGTTGGCTTAACAACCGTGCCAAAAAAGCCAAGCGAGTCATTTCGATGTTCAGGATGTTAGAAAGGAATAAATAAGCGGTTACTTCCCGTTGCATTGAAGAAAAATAAACATTTAGTAATTCCTCGTTTTCCATTTCTCTCTGTTTTTCGTTCTCTTAACGTGCAATAAGTAATACATGATTGAAGGTACGTAATAGCTGGTGAGGAAGAAGTTGCGAAACAAAAACAGAAGCGTATGGTTCCGAAATTGCGTAAGGATCGGCGGTTCGGTGGTTTGAAAGATTTGATCAACAATCCGTTGGAAAACGCGTTGAAAGATTGTTTGACGGACATAAATAGAGAAAAAATGTTTTAATGTATTTGGAAAGTGTACATATTAAGAAGTGTAACACCGTTTATACCAATATCTGTAATATAGAGCGATGAAAAAATAAATAAAAGTAGGCTTTTTTGCGTCTAAGTGAGAAGACCCCTTAAGTGTATCCCGTTTGGCGGATGGTGTGTATATTTATTTGTCATAGTTTTGGCTATACATTTAGATGTGGTGTAATGAACTTGTATTTTTTTATTCGTTATTTTCAACTGTGATAATAAATTTTTAATTATAATCAATTTCGCGATAACCCTTCAATTGCTCATGCGTTGATATGAGAGAATCATTTTATCAGCGATCGAAGTTTTAGCGAGAATGCTATTTTTACGTGATAAACTTCATTTGCGACAATTAAAAATAATACAATGTACAGAAGAGTTCGCGGTATCATTTTATTCGTATATTTTTACAGTTTGCCACAGGGATATCCTTTACTTATTATCCCCAATGTCTGGCATATATTATACGTCGTAGCGATGTTGATGGCAATAAATAAATGAACGCACACCGTAGCAATGAGAAACAAGTCACCAGAGAACTAAATACTCATCTCTGTTTAGTCACTCGCCCCTGATAGATTTGTTATTCGGACATTCTCTTCGACGGGGAAGCGACGATTTTAGCTCCGTTGCCTACGGTGATTCGGTACCAACTATCGAGTACTCCTACTTGCCGAGAGATCCAACCGTGAAATATTTCGGGTCCGATCCGGGTAGCTTCTGGTATTTTCGGTGACTCATATTTCACGGACGTTAACGAAGAATTAATCGTTACAGTGGTCACGGTCTTTTTGGAAAAAAGGGAGAATATTGAAATGCAATGTACGGGGGGTGAAAAAATGATTCGAAAAGTCGATGAATTGAAGTTTAAAAAATGAAATGGTTGTGGAAGTTTTTTCGGTTGAGGTGTAATTTTGCGGCATAGTGCGTTGATTGAATTGGGCATGTATTTGAGTTGTGTTTTCGGAATGGGCGGTATGCAGAAAAAGAAATGACTCGGGGAGTCTCTCGAACTCGGCTCGCCGAACTGAGAAACGCCGACGCGAGCCACTCGGCCGCCGCGGGAGCTCTCGTAAGAGAAAAAGTTAAAATTTCGTAGAGATACGTTTAAGTCAGAGGAGAAAAAAATTTGGATAAAGTTTTGAATCGTCTTTCTCGATCAAGGTGAAATTTGGCGCGGACGTTCGTTTGAGTATTAGAAGAGAAATGGGGTAGATAAAGGGATGTTTGGCGACACGCAATAGTTTTCGAGATATGGAATTTGAGTTTGTTGAGATAAGGTTTGGAAAAATTGTAAGATAATAATTTGATGTCGTTTGAACACAGAGTTGAAGGAGTGGATGAATATAAATTAAAATGATTTAATAAGGAATAAGAGGCTCCGGTAGTCGCTTTGAACGGTTGATCCTCACACACATGCACGCACGCGCGCACACACACACACACACACACACACGCGTGCGCGCGCGCACACCGATATTCGTATTTTGAAGGATATTGTAAAACGGGGCATTTCGATTATTTTCGAGCGTAGTTAATGCATTTCTGGTTAAAGTCTGTATATTTTTGGGGAAATGTGAAGTTGTTTTTGGGGATGGTGGGTGTGGAGAAAAAAAATGATACGGTCGAGTCTCGAACCCGGTCCGTCGCGTTCGGGCCTCTGCGAAAAAGAAGGGATAAAATAGATATTCAATGTGAAAAAATGGAATGAAAGGAGAAGCAGAACAATTTGGCGAGGAGGGGCGGAGGGATACCCCCGCCCCCAGGGCTTTCTGCTACCACTCCATTACCCCCCGCACCAGAAGGAGGATGGAATTTAATGTGGCGAGAGCATCGTAGCGTGGACGCTATCGACTTGGCCACGTGGCCATTTGAAATATGAAGCTATGGAATTAGAAGACAGGCCTAACTGCTGCCACGTGACAGTTTTACATATCGTATTCGTCGCTTTAACAAGGGGAGTGCCAAGTAGGATAGAAACAACGGATTTTGATCGGTCGCAGTTATACAGGGTGCGCCAGAGAAACTTACTTATTTGAAAAAATTCCCGCGCGGTGAGTTGGGCGGGTAGAGGGGCGAGAGGGGGCGCATCTGGAGGGGGAAGTTCCCAAGTTTGTTTCTCCCTCCAGTCAGTTGCCATCATGCTCTGGTCTAGAGAGCAGCGGGCCTTCGCAGTCGAGAGCTTCTTTTCTAACGGTCGCTCACTTGTTGCTACGCAACGTGCCTTCCGCGCTCGCTTTGAAATTCCTCCTCACAGACTCGTTCCTGGCCGTAATTCGATTCTGTCGTGGGTTAACTCATTTCGGGAGTGTGGAAGTGTCGCTAAACCCAGAAATGGACTTCAACGGACCATCAGAACTCCGGAAAATGTCGAAAGAGTGAGGCAGTCAGTCGTGCGTTCTCCCCGGCGTTCGGCTCGCAAACACGCAGCTGCTATGGGAATTTCTGACACCACTGTTCGACGAATTCTCCATGAAGACCTTCAATTTCATCCCTATAAATTGGCTGTTGTGCAAGAATTAACTGAACGCGATTTTGTTGCCCGTCAAAATGCATGTGAAATGCTGGTTGACAACCTGCCTGAAGACGCGCTCTCCAGATTTGACTCCATGCGATTTCTTTTTATGGGGTTATTTGAAATCTCTGGTTTATGTCGATCGACCACGGACGATAGCACACCTCAAGAACAACATTCGCGACGCCATTGCCAACATACCGATTGATATGCTGCAAAGAGTGGATACGAATTTCAAAAATCGACTTCGTCAGTGTATGCGCAATGGGGGTCGCCATTTATCCGATGTCATTTTCAATACTGCATGAAAAAAAATTGGGATATTGTATTCTCAAAAAAAAAAATTTTAAACAATAATTGAAGTACTTTTGTTTTTATTGACCTTTCAAATAAGTAAGTTTCTCTGGCGCACCCTGTATTATGAGGGCACTCCCCCAGAGTACCACGCTAAAGGGAAAACGACGGCAAAGTTTCATGCGCCCCTCTTAAGGTAGTACCTCCACAGAAGAGTTGAATTAAGAAATGGTTGAAATTTGACATATACGTTATTTAATAGCAATCCAAACATCTGTGCAATTTGAATAAGTTTGACCACCCCAAACCTGAGATATTTACACTTAAAGTTGGCTTGGTTTACACGTAACAAATGCGTTATGATGGGCAAACAGAGCATCATTAATTCTACCGTCAAAACTAAAATTAAGAAATTGATAAAAAACGAGGATAAGCTACAGTAAGATATCACGAATAATGTGAAAAAAAATGAGAATGATTCACCATCTAGTTTCCAAGATATAACCATGAGAAGCCTTCACAATTTTGGTGCAAAGCCTGGCAAAGCCTGGAAAAAAAAACAATTGGGGCAAAGCCTGGACAGTCCTGGCAAAAAGTTTACTGGCAATGGTCGATGAAAAACACAATACAAAATATATTTTACGGCAATAAGTGATATCCATCGTATTAGCTACTAGGACCGTGTCAATATTGCGTAGTTTTTAATTTTATTCATTACTAATGAAACCAATTATCAATCTTTTAAACATGAACATGGTATGTAAACTTTTGGTTGAGATTTTCGCAGAGGAACTACCTTAAGCCGGTCCCAGACATATCGCGAGTGCAATTATTTGCGAGTATAGCCGATGTGAAGTCCGATCTCTCACACTACTCGTACATACTCGCGCATACGTGTGTACTTGGGTAGCCTCGTAATTATTCACCGAGACACACTACTCGCGAGTGCCTCCATTCGCGAATACTCGCGATGTCTCTGGGAGCGGGTCTATGACTCTAAATTGGGAATATTCCTCAGCATACGAGTTTGGCGCAGCGGCAAGGCGGTCGGTTAGCAATCCAGAGTACGGGGCTCGAATCCCGCTCGGAAGTTGGATTTTTTTTCTCAATCGTTCGTGATTTTAATGAAAATGATTGATTGGGCATACTTATCTAATTTTGTAATTAAATGATCTTTACAAATGCAACGAAACATATATTATTCGATAGTGTGTAGTTGGTTTAAATAAAATGATGATGACATATAGAAAAAAAATCAATATTAACGCAATGAATATTAAATTATGATAAATGGTCAGGAAATAATGAAGTATTCGCTGATTATAAAATTGATTGCGCGGTTAGTTTTTTTCAAAGCAAACTTTCAAGGAGATTGAAAAATAATATTTCGAAGCCAGCAAACCGTCTGTAGTTTGAATGCGTAATGTTTGGGCAACGTTTTCTACCTGTATTTATTGTCCCTGGCCCCTTTTTTGGTCATCCCCTCTTACGCTGTGCGTACCCGTCGGACGAATATTCGTTCGAATGGTTAAATATGCCTGCAGGTTTGCGTCGAAATGAATTGGTGAAAGACGGATTAAATTTTTTTTTAAACGACCAGTGTGCCGGTATAGCCGCTAAAAAATGCGTGTGCCTGTAAAGAGGTAGGACATTTATTAGATGTGCATGGTGCCGCAATAATCTGTGCTTTGACTGTTCCTATGATAATTATCTTCTGAGATTTCGTAGACCTTTTGAGGTTGGCGACAGCGAATAAATGACATGGCGTAATAACTTAAATAATGAGCGAATACTGTGTTATAGTAAATTATTTCCTGACGATTTATCCTAGCGTTAATATAAATTGTTTTGTTTATGTGATGATAATTTGAATGAAACGAATTACATAGTATCGAAAATATATGTTTCGGTGGGTTTGTAAAAATAATATCACTAGAAAATTAGATAAGTATGCCCAATAAATGATTTTCATTGAAATCACGAACGATGGAGAGAAAAAAAGCTCCAAGAGGGATTCGAAGTCCGTACTTCGGTTTGTGAGCCGTGCGCTTTGCCGCTACGCTATACTCTCATACTCTAGGCGACATGTATAATTTACGATGATAATAGCGGTGCATGAAAATTTGGCGTCGTCTTTCTCCCGGGATTTCCTTTGATAGTTTCGTAGCGATTTATAAGTGAATATAAATTTTGAAGAGCGTACCGATTGTCTTGGAAATTTGTGATTGTGAATTTTGGGTAGCTATGGAAATATTTGTAAGATTTAAAAGGAAAAACGTGGGACGCATGTAATTGATCGATAATGTGTAAATAGTTGGAACGTGGGGAAATGTGAAGTAATTGTTTGGAATTGGTGGGTGTGGAAAAAAATGAAATGCCACGGTCGGGTTTCGAACCCGCTCCGTCGTGATTGAGCCTTTACGAAGAAGTAGGAAGTAAAATAGATATAAAATGTGAAAAAATAGCATAAAAGGAGTGCAAAATAATTTGGCGGGGCCCCCGCCCCGCAGGTTCCCGGCTGCCCCCCCATTACCCCCCCGAAAGAGGGTGAAATTCGAAATGTCGAGCATTGTAGCATGGATGCGCTAACAACTTGGCCATGAGACCATTTGGAAGATGATGCTTTGGAATTGGAAGACATAGGTGTTTACGAGCCCAGTCATGTGGTTGTTTTGGCTATGTTTACACATACAGACACACACACTGACACACTCGTGGATGCCGCTTTAAGGGGTCTTCTCTCTTTCGACGCTAAAAAGGCTATATTTATGAATTTTGAAAATAGGTCTTCTATCGTAGATATTGTTGTAAAAGTTTGAATGTTTAATAAATATATTTTCGAAATGTATAAGAAAAATGTTTATTTAAATTGCTATTTATAGATGAAAATGGTGTGTTTGCGTTGTTGGTGAAATCTCGTAGATGGATGATCCGAATGAAAAAAATTAAATGGTTTTAAATTATGTTAATGGTTATGCGCGTATTGTGAGATTTTTGCAAATGCGAAAATAGCGAAAAAAAGAGGGAACGGACAAATGCAGTGTAGTATCGATAGTTATGAAAAATAAAAAAGTATCCGAATGGCCACAGAATCGATAGGTAAAAAATGAAAATGGTTTAAAAAAAGGGGTTCCGGGAAGAGGTTGTGTTGAGACGAAATGGTGTAATTGATGCGAATGACAGGTATTTTCTCGACTTGTTATTATTGGATGCGTTCGATGTAATTGTTTGTAATATTGGAAGTACATAATTAGTTATGAAAAATGAAGAATTTGTGTGGGGTTAAGATAAATGATTTGAAAGATAAAAACAATTGTATGGCAATAATAAAATGAATTTTTTGATGAAAGTGTATTGAATTTTTAGTTTGATTTACACGTGTAAAACATATAGAATAGGAAGCGCAAAAAATGTAGGGCACGCGGCCGCCTAACCCCCGCCCCTCAGCGCCCTAGAGAAAAGCGGTAATTAGGAATGTGGTAAAAGGAATTGGGTTTCGAACTCGGTACGTCGAGTCTAGAAGCAGACAGGCTAACCACTTGACCGAGAGCGCATAAATAGATATATATACACATTGTGTATTTGCTCGGTGTCAACGGGACTTGTTTGTGGGGCGTTTGTGAGTGAAGAAGTGTGTATGATGCGCATATGATCTAAGATGAAGTTTTAGGAGTTGTACATTCGAGATAAATGTTTGATAAGGGTTCCAATAGTTGATTTCGGTCTAGTTGAAGTGTTGCACGAATGTTTTTGTTTTTTATATTCGAAGAGATGTACGAAAGAAATTTTTGGTGACTCGTAATAATTTAGTCGATATCGAATTTGAAAGTAAATGATCTGCCTTCGTGCTGAGTATATATGTAATTGTTTTGGTTAAATGTATAAATGAGGATAATGATAGTTTGGTGGACTAAGTGGGAGTTGTTAGGTTGATTATTCGAATGCTAATGATTTCCGGGTGTTTTGAAGGGTGATTCGGTTTGATCTCGGGGTGGGGCTACAAATGATAAGGGTTTGAATATTCGAAACGCGAAGTTAAGAAAGATAAATCGAAGATGAAAGAGGGTAAAAAAGAGTAAATTGAATAATGCATTGTAGTGGAAAAATGAATGATAATGAGGGTGGATTTGAGAATCGGCGAATGAATTTGTCGATGTTACGATAGTGTTGTGTGGATAAATTGTACGATAGCATCTTGCAAATGAATAAACTTTCATGTCTTTTTCAAACAATTGGTCAAAATGTTTTTATTGCGCAAACTTTCCTCTTATCGCCCATGTATCCCTCCTTTCGCGATGAATGATATCGTCTCTATTAGAAAATTCTTCGATTACACCTTTTTTTGGGTTTGTTTGGGTTTGTTTGGGTTTGTTTGGGTTTGTTTGTTTGGGTTTGTTTGTTTGGGTTTGTTTGTTTGGGTTTGTTTGGGTTTGTTTGGGTTTGTTTGGGTTTGTTTGTTTGGGTTTGTTTGGGTTTGGGTTTGTTTGGGTTTGTTTGGGTTTGTTTGGGTTTGTTTGGGTTTGTTTGTTTGGGTTTGTTTGGGTTTGTTTGGGTTTGTTTGGGTTTGTTTGGGTTTGTTTGGGTTTGTTTGGGTTTGTTTGGGTTTGTTTGTTTGTTTGTTTGTTTGGGTTTGTTTGGGTTTGTTTGTTTGTTTGGGTTTGTTTGGGTTTGTTTGGGTTTGTTTGTTTGTTTGGGTTTGTTTGGGTTTGTTTGGGTTTGTTTGTTTGGGTTTGTTTGGGTTTGTTTGGGTTTGTTTGGGTTTGTTTGGGTTTGTTTGTTTGTTTGGGTTTGTTTGGGTTTGTTTGGGTTTGTTTGTTTGGGTTTGTTTGGGTTTGTTTGTTTGGGTTTGTTTGGGTTTGTTTGGGTTTGTTTGGGTTTGTTTGGGTTTGTTTGGGTTTGTTTGGGTTTGTTTGTTTGGGTTTGTTTGGGTTTGTTTGTTTGGGTTTGTTTGTTTGGGTTTGTTTGGGTTTGTTTGGGTTTGTTTGGGTTTGTTTGTTTGGGTTTGTTTGGGTTTGTTTGGGTTTGTTTGGGTTTGTTTGGGTTTGTTTGTTTGTTTGGGTTTGTTTGGGTTTGTTTGGGTTTGTTTGGGTTTGTTTGGGTTTGTTTGTTTGTTTGGGTTTGTTTGGGTTTGTTTGTTTGGGTTTGTTTGGGTTTGTTTGGGTTTGTTTGGGTTTGTTTGGGTTTGTTTGGGTTTGTTTGGGTTTGTTTGGGTTTGTTTGGGTTTGTTTGGGTTTGTTTGTTTGGGTTTGTTTGGGTTTGTTTGGGTTTGTTTGGGTTTGTTTGGGTTTGTTTGGGTTTGTTTGGGTTTGTTTGGGTTTGTTTGGGTTTGTTTGGGTTTGTTTGGGTTTGTTTGGGTTTGTTTGGGTTTGTTTGGGTTTGTTTGGGTTTGTTTGGGTTTGTTTGGGTTTGTTTGGGTTGTTTGTTTGGGTTTGTTTGGGTTTGTTTGGGTTTGTTTGGGTTTGTTTGGGTTTGTTTGGGTTTGTTTGGGTTTGTTTGGGTTTGTTTGGGTTTGTTTGGGTTTGTTTGGGTTTGTTTGGGTTTGTTTGGGTTTGTTTGGGTTTGTTTGGGTTTGTTTGGGTTTGTTTGGGTTTGTTTGGGTTTGTTTGGGTTTGTTTGGGTTTGTTTGGGTTTGTTTGGGTTTGTTTGGGTTTGTTTGGGTTTGTTTGGGTTTGTTTGGGTTTGTTTGGGTTTGTTTGGGTTTGGGTTTGTTTGGGTTTGTTTGGGTTTGTTTGGGTTTGTTTGGGTTTGTTTGGGTTTGTTTGGGTTTGTTTGGGTTTGTTTGGGTTTGTTTGGGTTTGTTTGGGTTTGTTTGGGTTTGTTTGGGTTTGTTTGGGTTTGTTTGGGTTTGTTTGGGTTTGTTTGGGTTTGTTTGGGTTTGTTTGGGTTTGTTTGGGTTGTTGGGTTGTTTGGGTTTGTTTGGGTTTGTTTGGGTTTGGGTTTGTTTGGGTTTGTTTGGGTTGTGTTGGGTTTGTTTGGGTTTGTTTGGGTTTGTTTGGGTTTGTTTGGGTTTGTTTGGGTTTGTTTGGGTTTGTTTGGGTTTGTTGGGGTTTGTTTGGGTTTGTTTGGGTTTGTTTGGGTTGTTTGGGTTTGTTTGGGTTTGTTTGGGTTTGTTTGGGGTATGTGGTGGGTTTGTTTGGGTTTGTTTGGGTTTGTTTGGGTTGTGTTTGGGTTTGTTTGGGTTTGTTTGTTTGGTGTTTGGTTGTTTGGGTGTTGTTTTGGGTTTGTTTGGGTTTGTTTGGGTTTGTTTGGGTTTGTTTGGGTTTGTTTGGGTTTGTTTGGGTTTGTTTGGGTTTGTTTGGGTTTGTTTGGGTTTGTTTGGGTTTGTTTGGGTTTGTTTGGGTTTGTTTGGGTTTG